>OY744520.1:73349461-73524461 GCA_963556195.1 Sepiola atlantica
TTGTTTTTGGACCCCGTTCTCGTTGTGTTGATTATTGTAAAAGATACCAACAAAATGTTATAGATACAATATTTATTAAAACATCATATATATGTGTGTTTGAGTTTTTTGTTTAGGGCGATCAGTGGCTTACACTTAGATAGTATGGAAAACGAGGGGTAGCCTATAATATATAAGACATTATACATTTCCTTAACAGCGATGACTAATAGCAAGGCGGTAACGTTTATCACAGCCTACAAGGCTTGTAAGGGTTTAGCATCACAATATAAAGCCCGCTCGTTTCTAGCCACACTGAAAACACGTGATACTTACAACATTTAAGAGTTTTCTGTGAACCAACAACTATATAGCCTGATCATCACAAACATGGACGCCTCTGTGTAGCTTACTTGCCATAGATATATTTCCACTTGCAGATTCTAGGCTTACTCTGTGAATCAGACCGTCTGAAATTGTTACATTCCTGCAGAGCTACAAGCTTGAAACGCTAGCCTCTGTTGGTCAAACTAATTTAATATTTGTTTATAACATTTTTTTAATAAGCCTCTTTATAAAATTAATGTCGAACACTTTCGGGGATGTTAGAAATAGTCTCTCAAGCAACTCCAAAGCAAAGTTCCGAATATGTTCGTCGAACACTCTCGATTAGTATTCTGTATGCTACCCGCTTCTAGATACCTATAGATCTTAACTTCCCTTAATCACGTGACTGTTTCCGGTGGCCGCGATTATAGGACGACTGTTTCCCAATTCTAAACTGACTCTGTGAACTGGGTTAGCGCCTCCCGCCCGTCTGAAATTGTTACTTTCCTGCACTGATAGGATCTATCAACTTGAAACGCTAGCGTCTGTAGGTAAACTAATTTAATATTTATTTATAAAATATTATATATATATATATATATATATATATATATATATATATATATATATATATATATATAAGTATGTATATGCATAAGTATGTATGAGTGCGTGGATGTGCGTGCCCATGTGAATGTGCCCATGTCTGTCGAAAACATTGAAGCGTGAATCTTTGAAATATTTCAGCTAGACTGAACCGGTTAAACGTTTAGTCGATTTTCCGTTTGCTAAAATTGACCTCTTCTTTCTCTGGAAAGGTCAAGCGAGGTTAAAGGCGAGCCACTTCTTAAAGCACGGGACCTTGTTGGCACGAACGACCTTTCACCCCCACACTACGTTCATTCCTAAAAGCAGAAACAAGTAGGCCTGAAATAAATAAATTCATGGATATCCTCTCCCTTCCTCTACACCCCGCAATAACCCAAACCCCATGCCTGGATGCGTAAGCAAGCCGAGACAAAGTGAAACAAAAAAGGGAACGAATATATATAACGAATTGAACTGTAAAAAAAAAGCACTCAACCGTCAAATAATACCCCCATTCTCTCTCTATTTTCATCTCTCGTTTTCCCGCCCCCCACCCTCTCTTTTCTCTTCCGTTCACCTTTCGTACGACGTACTCACTTCCCTCCAAGTAACACGGACACTTGTTGAGGACACAGAAACCGATTTACATACGTCCACACATTTTTATGTGCGGTTCTGTCTGTCGCTTTGTCCATCTGTTTGTCTGTCTCGACACAGTTCAAACTATCATTTACATCGCTTATCGTGCAGATCTAATGGACCCATCTCGTTTGAGATGCTCCCAAGCATTTCTATATTATATTGTTTGTCCGTGTGTATCTCTGTTAAGCTGAAGTTTTTGTTTTTGTACTGATGGGTCATCTATTGTCAAGTTCCAAAATCCACTCGAAGAAAAGGGTTAATAAGTTTTTACCGTTGACAGTAAAACACACACATTGAGAATTGGAGACCATGGTAAGAATTTGTTTACATTAGATTTGAAAACAACAATCTTATAGTCAGCTGGCAAGCAGCCTGGTGATCTTGTGTTTCATTTAAGATGCGTCCAGTCATTTCTACGATACTCTGTCCGTCGGTTACTGTCATTGTCTTTGGTCTGTCACGTGTAAGTTTGAAAAGCCATTTTCGTTGGTCTGTCACTGTGGCACAATGCGTAATCTTTTGGGGAGCTAAGTGCTTCCCGTTATATTCGTAACCCTTGCGCCAAACTTGAGTTGCAAATAAAGTGAATTCGCTACACAATATATATCCTCTTTGCGTCGGTCGGTTTTCACGTTCAGCTTTGAAATAGCATTATGTTCGGTCTTCAAACTTAAGTACGAAATAACATTTTCGTTGATTTTTTAAATATTTTGATTCACCCCAAACAGAGTACATTGCCACTGAGCCGTAAAAGGCTCCTATGAATTAGGAGCCACATTTATAGGGTCACTCTAAGTAGGGAGTTGTGCAGCGAGATGTTTGTTCACATTATATTTAAATTTCTGCATGTTACTGTAGTTGGGAAAACGGGGAGCAGGAAGAGAAATTCCAAAGGGAAGCGGTTCGAGGAAAGAAGTTATTAAAGTAGAAAGTTGTCCGGCATCTGGGGACCTCTACAGTGAAGGAGGGGGGGCGGATTTTTCTGCTACTCAGGTTGGTCGGGGTTATTTACGTTGAAAAGAAAGTGCAGTAAGACTTATGATGATTAAGTTTGAAATATAATTTTGTAATTCTCTCCACGTATCGTTATAAAGACGGTCTGTTCGTAGTGCGGTCCATTACGCTTAAGTTTAACGTATTACCTTCATCGCTAAACGCGTAGATTCAATGGACTTATTTGTATTTAGAAGCGTCCAGGCATCTTTCTAAGAGAACATGTCCGTCGGTTCATGCGTCGGTCTGTCAGACTTAAATCTAAAGTAGCATTTTCAGAGTTGACATGCAGATTAAGTGGATGTATCTTAAAACGAATATCCGTTCTTATTGCTAGGATCATCACCGAAACGAGTTACCATATGACGTTCTTCAGTTAAAGATATATATGATGGCCGACTACATTTATGATTGCAGATTCCTATCAATCGACGAGTGTTACATAACGAGTGGCTCCTTAAAGGTCAGGTGTGAGCCCAGATGGAAGTAGTGGAACCAGCGTGATTTCCGGTGGTGATTTTCTTCTCTTAGCTTGCGAGATTTCATGAAGGCAAAACGTGTCAGATGTGATGCTCTCAATGGTGTGTGTGTGTGTGCGTGTGTGGTGGGCTCACTATGTAATTAGATGTAACGAGACGAGCTATTCGTCTGTCTATTTGTCTCTTTCTCACGCGAACAAATTACACGTTGCTCTGATGTTTTCTATTACTGTCTCTTTTTTTAAAAAATAAACCTTATTGATAAATCAACATCGGCGTCCGAGTGGTTGTATTCAGAGACAAGCAAGAAACTTAGTTCGACGACGACACAGCTGTATAATGGATCATACACCCATCGACAAAAAAATATTTCAGACTATTCATCTTTTATTAACAGCAAAGCAGAACTCAATTTTTAAGGTGTTTCAGGTAAATGGCTTAAATCTAAAATCCTCTCATATCAGTTGCTATTTTCATGTGGTTATTTAAAAAAAAAAACCTTATTTATAATCTGAATATTCAGTGCTTAATTTTTGGGGTCAACAATGAAGTATTATGATGATAATGTGCCTAACATGTGCGCAAATACCCAAAACGTCCCTAAACTGTAATTCAACCTCTAAGAAGACAAAAATGTGTCACGAGTTCACTTACTTTGGGTTCACAGCGTTTTGATACGCCTGTTGTGAGTACAAAAGAAAATTCACACATCCCCACAGCTCGTCTATGAATGACTCCGCGTGGAGTAATTCTGACACCCCTCGGACAGTACTCCAATTTACACCACGTGTGCTTATATTAACTACAATATCACACGCTTATATTTGACGAGAGTTAGAATACGTGTCATTTACCATATTAATACTGTTGGGAAAGGTATGAACCCACAATTACTTAGTTTTTCACCCCAGTGCAAAGTTATGGTCTACTCGTCACCCGCATAATATGTACCAACGTCGCCCTCGGCTAAAAAGAAAGTCAGCATTCCCTGTCCGTGTTTCTGTCCCGTGCAACATACTACCAGAGGAGGATGTGACGATGACTACTATATCTAGGTTTAAAGCTGCCTTGGATAACGTTCAGACCATATGTGGATGTGAATAACTTCTACCTGTCTCTTTACATGGCTTGTTGCACTTTTCTATTTTTTGCCAAACAAATTTAATTTGTATTTGATTGTAGAAAAAAAGGCACTATATGTTCAACTAAGTGTATGCAATTAATCATTTACAATAGCTATTTAAAAAATATTCCCGAAAGAGGTGATATGCTCCAAATGTTAGAATAAGATGCGCATCCGATCAGTTTGTAACGTCTGTTTCAGTGGATTCCTTACAGAAATCCATTCCAGATTAGGTGTGTTCTGCGCAGACAGGGCCGGCGCTACGGTTTAGAACGCTCATCCGAAACTTTTGATGTTCGAGCCCTCTTTATTACCTGTCAATTTAAAAGTTTCCCGACATGGGAACCACAAATCCTCAATCGATCATGGAGTAGGAAGTCGTCAGTTTTTATAAATTATATTTCAAATTAGGATTAAATAACGACCTCTTTTAAAGAATTCTGAATACACCCTAACTTCGACAAAGCCAATTACAAAAATGCAAATGTAAAACAATTGTATATTTCCAGATTTTTTAGATGAGGATATTTGTATTATTTGGACTACTGTCTTCATATTGAATATTATTCTTACAACGTTTTGGCTGATCTGATGCAACGTCTGCCATTCTTCAGGTGCGTCTGAACGAACTCTGGAAGCTTTATATTCAACTCGGTAATCTATACAGAATTTTGAGCCAGAAACTCCGTGGATTAAATAAAGTTTTCTGTTCAAAATTCAGTACAGATTACTGAGTTCGATATAAAGATATCTGAGTTCGACAAGACGCAACTGAAGTTAGTCGGAAGTTACATCGGCCGAAACGTTGTGAGAATAATATCTAAGATGAGAAGAGTAGAGCGAATAATCAAAATACTACAAAATTAACAGGAGTAATGCATGACATGGTTTGGTGTTTGATAGAAAAAGGATGTTTTTTTCAGGCTTAGTTGTAGGTTAGGGGTAGGACCGTTAACAAATCAAAAATTCAAAAAAAATCCACTGTATTAATTAGCGTATTTTACTTGCGACATGCATTTGCAGCGGGCAACTAAAAGCAAATGTATCCTCAAATACTAGGTATGCCCAAATAAACAGCGAAAATAAACAGCGAAAATAAAAAGAGCAGATAACCCGACAATCAGCAAAATCCCACCTCTTCACCGTAGAGGTCCCCAGATGCTTTCCAATCTAATAGGTTTTTTTCCCCGAACTGATTGCTTTGGAATTTACTGCACCGATTGTATCAATATGAAAACATTTAAATGAATTGTGAACAAACATCTTGCTGCACAACTCCCTACTTAAGATGTTGATCCAAATTCACAGGAGCTCATTACATCCGAGTAGCAATTCTCTTTGTTTGGAAAGATTGTAAGTAAAAAAGAACAGAAAAAAGTGAAACGAATGACAAAGAACAACCGCGTTTACATAAAAAAAATATTTTTTGATTATGAAAAATAAAACGTTTTAATAGTTTTGTATTAGTTGGTAACAATAAAATAAATAAAGTTTTACTTTGTTATTAAGTAAAATGGTCTCATGATTCATTGATGATTTCAGCTTTCTCACTAAAACCTGCACATGCGAACATGTTTCGGCAGCCATTTCGACCAATACTTGATGCATGTTTTCGGAAAATATGTGTTAATTTAGTTCGCCTTTAATAATTTTTACTTTTTCTGGCTGGACAGCCTCTCGTAAAATAGTCATCCCTACAGGAAGTCGGAGGAATTTTCATTCTCACGCTCAAGTCTACTACCACTGCCACCCATGTACATCGGAAAATCATCTTCATAATAATACTATTTCTTCGTATCACTGTTATTATTTAATTATTTCGATCTTGCTATTGTCTGTTGGCTACGCTATATTTTAAATCTAAATAAGAACAGTCCTCTTACCTACGCTTTCTATTTTGGGAGGTGTTTTGATTGGATATTCGAAACACTTTCCTTTACATTCTCGATTAACGGAATAACATATTAGCAGATAAGCAGACTAGTTTAATTGTCTGTTAACAATCGCGCCAATTCATTCTACGGTTTATTTACTTTTGATCCATTTTATATTAACTTGTTTTGAACTTTAGAATTTTCGTTAAAATGAATACTTATAGATCAAGTGGAGTACATTAAGCTACTAAATGTTCTTTCCTTTCTCTAACAACATTTTCAATGACTTACAAATGCATTGCTACAAAGTACCACTACTTTTCTTCCTAAACGCAGTTTTTTGCATTTTCGAAATAGCAAAATGACATTTTCGAAATGTAAGCGGCAATTGAAGTCAATAAAACAATTGCCCCCCCCCAATATTATTTTGTCCGCAAAATATAAATTATGTAATCAACTTTTGATTTTAGCCCAAACATGTTTAAATTAACTAATTATTTTTCTTTTTCGAGTTAAAAACTACGCATTGTAATAAATGTATAGACCAATCTATTTTGTAATCCTACTACCGGGTCGGAATGGAACTGGCATATATGTCAACTAAGAAGTGACTGCCACATTGTACATTCTCAAATGGGGGTTAGCCACTGGATATGCTTTAAGTTCAAATCCAGGAAGCAGTTGAGGTACATTTAAATAGTTGATAGGTTGGTGAAGGGTTGAGTGAAGAAATCTTTTTAATATAGCCGGCAAGGAGAGGTGTATTTCGGAGTAGTTGGGTAACGTAGATGTAGGGGGGGGGGGGTGGAACACCGCAGCAAAATGTGTCCGAGAAAATCTAACACCATTCTTGGATCCAACAACTGAAAAAGAAAAAGAAACTTGAGTAAAACATGAGAACCAAAACAAAAATAAAAAAGGAAACGAAAATAATTTTAAGGTATTTCTGAGATGAGGTATTTTTATTATAATTATTAATAGGTTTCGGACATGTTTTCACATAACAGGACACCAGTCTGTCAGCGGTTATACTTCCAGCAATATATTTATACACTTTTATCATATACTTTCATCGGGTGTTCGCTTACAGCACCTGGCATTCATAAATGATCACCCATCTAAACACTGACCTGGTTCACTATCGCTTAACTTCGATCATCTGAGAAGAATCGTTGTGTCAACGTGACTTGGTCGTAAAAACAGTCCAGTGAGTACAACGGGCCAAATTGTAAAAATGGCAAAGACGGAGGTGAATAAAAACCGTCCGAAACATGTGTTGGACAAATTGGGGAAAAATACAAGTCTCCAAAAAATACAGAAATAAATGAAGAAAAAAAAGAAGAAAACACATATTCCCCTTATCAATTAAAATTCCCTATTTTTTGCACTATGTTTTTTTTTTGCGAGGGACTTGGGTAGAGAGAGGGAAATACTGTGACTAAGTTCATTCTTTTTTGTTGTTCCTCCCCTTTTGTCGGTGTCCGTTGATGTTTTTACCTGATGGTAATTAAGTGGCCGCCGCTACTCATTTTAGGGTCACTTTGATCCTCACTAACACGGAATCACCTGCAAAAAGCCTCATGCCCTACTCAACCCAAACATAGATCGCCTTGAGAGAAAGTTGGATTACGCGGATTCCCCCCCTCCACTTTTCAGACCCCCATCATCAAAAGTTGCGTAGGATATACTCGCTCGTGATAGGTGGGCGATCAAATAGACTGGACTTCAGTAGATTGAGCGGGAGAGAAGGAGAGAGGGCGCCCGAGAGAGAGAGAGAGAGAGAGAGAGAGAGAGAGAGAGAGAGAGAGAGAGAGAGAGAAGGCAAACAGGGACAGAGTGTGTGTACATGTGTGTGAAAGCACTTGTAATTTTGTGTGATGAAAAATCTGTACAGAAAACTAGCTTGTAGCTACAGAAGCTTTAATCAGTTATGTAGTACAGTTATATTACGGTACACAGTATATATATATATATATATATATATATATATATATATATATATATATATATATATATATATATATAGAGAGAGAGAGAGAGAGAGAGAGAGAGAGAGAGAAAGAAAGAAAGAAAGAGAGAGAGAGTGTGTGTGTTTGGAAAGTTGTTAGTTTATATGTGTTAATTCTGTGAATCTATCGTGTTTATAAAAAGCACTATAACAAGTTAGCTGCATTTAAGTATATTTTTTTTATTCATACGAACATTTTGGTCACATGTGTACATAAATGTTTCAGCTACAATTTCATATTCGCCGTGTCCTGAGAAAGCTAGACTTTAAATTAGTCTGTAGCACAAACATGTGTGCAAGAATGGTTGTATGAATATAAAGTTATATGTATATATATATATATATATATATATTTATTTATAAGCAAAGTGTAATAACATTCCAAAATTCAAGATTTTATTTTATCTCACGAAAAGATTTCAAAACAGACACGCTTTAGTGCAATTATTTTACGAATTCGTTTCGCTCGAAAGTAGACAAACCAACATTAGTATGTCAATATTGGATCTGTCCCCCTTGAGCTCATCAGTACAAAAAAGTTCTTAGTTTGAAAAATTATAATTTAATTTTTTTTAATTTTTCAAACTAAACAAAAATTGTACTTTCTAATTAGCTAAATTAGGACAAACCAAATTTTTACATACTAAAGAGTTTCTGTTTTTAAATATTTTGGTAAGATAAACCAAAATCTTGAATTTTAGAATGTAATTAAAATTTGATTACTTATATATGCTCTATTGTTACTAGTTGACAATCATTGAGCTTAAATTGGAAGAAATTGCTAAACAGTAAGTATTGAAAGTATATGCTAAAACATATGTTTTAACTCACATAATGTGTGGGTGTGTGTGTGTTGGTGTGTGGGTGGGTGCGGGTGGATGTTTAGGGTCCCGTTTATATTCGTAAATGCGGGATTTTATATTTCTAGCCGTTTCGCCGATATTGAACATCGGACATGAGGCACATTTTATTTTTTAATTGCCGGCTATTGAAGAAGTGTCCTCTAGTGGGGACAGAGTCTAGTGTTGAGTAAATCCTTAATTGTTTTCGAATTTTAAGTTACTATTTTTATGAAAGATTCAAATTGATTTTGTTAGGAAATAGCTATGGGATTATTGGGGAGAACTATGCAAGAGTTATTTTTATCAATCATGACAGTGTTATTTGTGCTGGTTGCATTGTTATAAGGTCAACATTTGATAGCGTTAGTCTGTTTTACTTTTGTGTTGTAGATATCAACACTATAAACATTTCCCTTCATAACAACGACACAAAACCACGCCCCTAACTACCACGTATTTAATTTATTTTATATTTAAAATACTATAATAAATTATTATTATTATTATTATTATTATTATTATTATTATTATTATTATTATTATTATTATTATTATTATTATTATTATTATTATAATATCCTGTAATAACTAGGTATGTCTATTTTAAATATAATGGTAACATTTGATGTCTTTGATTCTTTCTGAGTTTAGTGAACTGGGTTTCCAGTCTGATTTCTTATCCAGGTTTTGCGACTTCATTCTTTTGGCTCGTTTTTGTTTCTATAGAATTGCTTCCTAACGCTATCACAAATTATTATCTACTATCTTTTACTGCATCAAATAAACAGTATAAAGTCTTGTTCACTCTCAAGTCTTTAATGTTGAGCGATTTGGTCACATGCTTGCAGCGGTTAAAATAAAATTGAAAATAAAATTTAGAGAAAAAGAAAGGGGAACACACATCATAAGAAAGGATGAAGGAAACAAAGAAACGGTAACAACAATGGATTTTTCAATCGTTGTCATGACCCTTTTCTTTCTGAGATTGTCATAGATGGCTCTGTCCTTGAGGAGAAACTGACTCTAAAACGTCTTGGTCATTTCATCACATAAAATATTTCTTGGAGTTCATGCATTAGATTCATTGCTATTTTCTGTGTATAGAAATATGTAGACTCTCTATAGCTCCAAACACTTTCCTCCACCTATACACTATTTCTACGAATCTACTATCAGATCATGTATAGAGTACTGTTGTCGTATGTGGGCTTATGAATCTCTTCGATTTGAAGGTTCTTGATAAAGTTCCGAAACGTATGTGTTATTTTGTTGGACCCATCATTTCCTTTTCTCTTCAACCCCCAACTTTCTCTCTCTCTCAGACGTGATGTTACATGTCTTGTCTTTTCCATAAGTACTATTATGGCATGTTTTTTTAAATATCTTTTGTTCCCTACTTCATTTGTTCCAACTTGTTTGACTGGTTCGTCAAGTTGTATTATTCAATTTGCTGTTCTGATACCTCGTTATGAAACTTATTCATATTCCAGTAGCTTACTTCTTAGAAATTCATACTTCTAAAATTCTCTTCCTGTTGACTGTTTTCCTCCTATGGCTTTGCGATAATCATTTTACGTTTTTAGCTCATTTCTTTAAGTGATCTCATGCCGTGATTGGAGCGACTTCTATAAACAAGCGAGAGAACGACATTCAAACCATCGGCAGATTTGATCTTTTCAAACCCTGAACAGTGGTGCCGGTAGACGCAGCGAATCTTAACTGTGTCTAAATGGGAAAATGATATTCCTTAAGTTAGAATCAGTGCACACCAATGTTATATGGACGCTGAGCAAACATACGGATTCTTCAACCAACTGGAAGAATCTTTTACAATAGCATTCAGGCTTAAACTTTTGTGTTAAACAACACGTCGACAATACAAACAAGACGACCGTGTTCCACCAGCTAAAACAGCAATAGAAACCGAGATGAGTAGGGTATTGTATGGCCAATAAAATACGCCGCCATTCTGCCGAAATAAATAGATCTCACCGACAGGGTGTTGTCAGAAGAATTCGGACTCTAACCTGACCTTATACTTAACAAATAAATAGCAACCGCCCGCTAATAACAACAGATAAATATGCACATTGATGTGTAGATATGTTCAGCAATCTTTTTTCTATTTTTGTATATATAAGTTGATGTGTTGACACGGTTCTGTTATGTAATTTTCTTTACTAATGAATGACCACATATCAAGGCCAAAAGCCACTCAATGATAAAAGTTAATGAGATGGATCGAATGTCAGTTGAATGATAAAGACTATTATGGGAAGATTGAAAATGATGAATGGAACAAACAAAATTTGAACACATATAAGGATGGTTTATAACAAGTATTTGTCGACATTGCATTTGAAGACAACCTGCAAGGGAGCAGTCCTGCGGTATATGTTTCACAAGTTTTTGGAAAGAAGCCATGTTTGTAGAAAAGAGGAATTTTAAGAAAAAGGTGTGGTAGATAGACAAGTGCTCGCTTTGAATGCATTACTTGCATTACATTCGAGGAACTAGAGATCATAGGTCAGTAAACACCTATGGAAATGACGATAAAGTATAGAACAGATCATCTCCTGTGAGAATTCAAAGTCGAATTTGGTATCTATCAATGCGAGAAAGAGTACTCTAAATGGTACCTACGCAGATGTGGCAACAGGACTCACTCTTAGGACGTATCTGGCTCTTATAGAAGTATAGGATTGCATGAGTAGTCAGGTAATTTCTGGAGATGTAGAATGATACAACTATTTTTCCAACGACCTTAACAACATATTGAATGCGAGTCTTTAATTTTCGATCTGAAATAGAAGTCAGTGCTAGGAACTCAGTGTGTACGTGTGTCTGTGTGTGTTCACTGAACAGGCCGTGATCGTCCGCTTGTTGTGGTGGTTCAAAGTCATGGCTTGATTCCGACACTGGTCGCAGTGTCAGTTTTATGGTCTTAGTCAGTTCGGTAACAGAATAATTCTCTCTCCAAATAAAATCACAACATCAGTTTAAAACAACTAACAAAGGTTTCTTTTCTTTTGATATTCGTGTTCTTCTACTGAGAATTCTTAGCCCGACTAAATCAAAACACAAGTCTAATTGAACACCAACAGACCATCTGTTTCCGAGGGCCACCGAAAAACAACTCCATGTCAGACCTCAGAAACAGAACTGCCCCTCCTTCACATCACCTGAAATGTAAATAGATAATGGTGTCATTTAGAGTAAACCACATAGACACCCACTTGAAAACGCTAATCTGCTTCCAATCTATGGACAACAAAACCTAATCAATAAGGGTGGGGTCCATATCTAGCCGGCCGGAAAGAAAAAAAAAACTGGAGTCGGTCATAACTACAGCAGGGAACCTCGTATCTGTAGAAAAATTTATTTCTACAAGTAGACAAATCGAATTCTGAGTTGCCAAATTCCACATCAGACATATTATCAATTTCTTGTATGGTTACTTTTCTCTTAGTTAAATATTTCTCACTCGCAGCAAGTCTGTTATTCACATGCATTGCAAACATACACCCTCCTAAACAGGCCTCCTAGTGCATGTTTAAAAGCTTATTAAAGCAAGGATCTACCTCAAGGAGTGAGCCATGCATTTAAACTGGCAAAATAAGGGTGTGAGCGTGCAGTGAAAAGAGAGTAGATTGGTGTAAAAATGTTAGAGCTTACTACATTTGTCTCCTTAAACGAACCAAGTACCATTCGAAATTCTCACATCCAGACAGCGGTAATACGTTTTTCTTTTTACCATCTGCACGTTCAATTTAAAGTTCGGAAGTAAATGGCTACTTTGTTACGCATCCCATTATGTTCGTCTGAGATAACAACGCAGATTTCAAAGTTACTTGCATTCCAATCAACTACATTTGGATTCCTCAAATCAAACTATGCAAGAGTCGGTGTTTTTAATTGGTTAATCGCTATGATTTGTGATTGTCCAAATATCAGTTCTTTTTTTTCTTTCCACCAGTTCAATTACAAGTCGAAGGATTGTTGACATGTGTGGAATGAACTGTTTGGTCCAGTTTGTACGCATTAACCACCGTAGCACACCAAGCTGAACATTTGTTGAAACAACCGTAAATTTAAAATTGATACTGGCGCGGACATATCAATAATATCCTTATGTCAATATTACAAACCTAATTTAAAATTTTCACTCAGACATCCCGCGAGGAAACTTCGAACACCAGGTGTTACCATGAAATGTCTGAGATCATTGACTATATCAGTCAGCGATTGTACTAACGGACGTATTTCGTTACGAATATTTATCGTAAAAGTCGATAGCGAGAGCCTATTGTCGATATGCTGTTTGTGATTTAAGCCGAGAGTGGACAGTTAAATTACGTCAATGACGTCGGGACTTTAGTTTTCATCGAACTTGGCAATAAACTAATCAAGTGCATATCGATTAACCTTAAAGCGAGAAACAACGCAGAATCATACGATGTAGACAATACCAATACACTTACCGAAAAAGTCAAAGCGGAATTGGATCGGTCCAACGTAATAGAATTGTGGCAAAGCAAAATGACTGTGCCGACTGACTTGCGGACCTTAATTGTACCAGTCGTGAGGTAAAATTGCAAATTTAGAATCTGAATTGATTTTAATTAACTAAAGTTTCCTCGGATGTTCTGCTGGCTTGGCAAGCCGAGATCAGACTTGAAGCGTTCCCTCGAATGATTGCGATAGAAAGGCAATAGAGAGAACTACCCCAATTCACGATGGTTTCTTGTATGGAGTCTCATTAATAGACCAATGCGGTTAGGGAAGCCCCGTGTGGCGGAACCAATCGCCCAACTCATTGCCACGGAGATTTGTTAGAATACAAATCTGTTGATTAAACCGATGCTGCTGCTGCTATATGTTCATGTTTGTCGGCGTTTCCGTTATCATGACACATGAACCCTATTTCATCCCTACCCACGCATATCTTTTACACAATTAAGGGGGGGCGAAATAGTGGAGCAGCACAGCTAACCTATTGTGCATTTTTGTGATACAAGCACCAAATCTGGCACAAATGTACATTGACATACGGCGGAAATTTTCAGATATTGAGCCACTCGGAATTCTCTCTTGATGTCTGCCATATTGGAATTCAAAATGGCTGCCATTTTAAATCTACATTTGCGCTTATCTCTGCGATTAACTCGATTCTGGTACCTAAACGTAGGGTTTTGGAGCCAAGGAATCCAATGCTAACAATATGCATTGCGTATTTGTTACCATTAGTCGCCATATTGGATTTCAAAATGGCCGCCATTTGAAATCTTCATTTTCGATTATCAGTGGGTCTAATGCTGCTTTTGATTCGATTCTGGTGTCTAAATGTATGTTTTGGGAAGCAAGAAATCCAATGCTAACAATATCCATTGCGTATTTTTATTATTAACCGCCATATTGGATTTCAAAATGGCCGCCATTTGAAATCTTCATTTTCGATTATCAGTGGGTTTAATAGCGCTATTGACTTGATTCTTGTGTCTAAATGTATGATTGTGGGGCAAGGAATCCAATGGTTACAAGCTGCGTTACACATCTTTATTAATTTTGCTGCCATATTGAATAACCCGGAAAAAGATCAGTTCGAGCCAGACTTCATTTCGGTTAAAAATGACACAGAATAAGGTATAATAAATATGCCCATTTCAGAGTCAGATCAGACCTCTTCTGTGTAAAATCTAACTCTATTCTGAGTCATTTTTGATCCAGAATGGAGTTTCGCCCCAACTGATCCTTTTCCAGGTCTGTCACGGAGTTTTTAAGAGTGTAGTTGTAGTAGCAGTCTCATGGCATTTATGATTACAGAAATGCTACGTTGTGTTTTTCAGGTTTATCGTGATGCATGCATGCCTGTAGACTGACGGTGCTGGTTGTTCTTCTGAAGACAGTTCGATCACTATGCCCAAAAGGTTAGCACTAGCTCATGCTGAGCGAACTTCATCAACATCACAACCCCTCACCACTACTGACTGGAGGTTATGCATCATATGTCAAAAGGACAATATGGAGACATTGACCAAACCTGAACAATCTAAGAGAAAAGACATTGATAGTGGATACAGTTCACTCGCAGAGAACTTCATCAAATTCAATGAACTTGGAGAGCTTCCAGGATCACTCCAATTTGAAAGACTTGATGATGGCCATGGCATTGAAGCTGCAATGGTTGCACACGGCGCAAAATATCACCATACGTGCAAGCTATAGTACAACAACACCAAACTACAGAGAGCACAGAAGAGAGTACCCAGGAAAGAAGGTCAGAGCGACGAAGAACAATCTTTATGCAAACGCATTCACATTCGAGTACAGAGAAGGTTCCAGAAACTAGTTTCTTCTGTGGACAACCTTAGGGGACTAATAGTCTTCTGAAAGCTGCAATATTCGAAATTGACAGAGGGGTCCGTGCCTGTGCAAACCTTCCTGGTGATACAGAACTGCTTGGCCGTCTTAGTAGTGGGGACATGGTTACGTTGGACGCCCAGTATTATGTGCAGTGTTTGATAGGACTTTACAACCGCGCGAGATGGATTCAATCAACAGGACCACAGCACTTCGACCAAGAGAGAGCAATGTCAGCAGTAGTCGTTGCTGAACTCGTCCTCTACATTGAAGAAACAAGACAAGATGAGGAGACAGCACCAGTATTTAGATTGGCCGATCTTGTCCACCTATACCAGTCGAGAATGGAACAGCTCGAAGTGCAGCTCGATACGAGACTCCACTCCACACGACTGAAACAGAGACTGCTATCTCAGTTTCCTGACATGCGAGCACACACCAAGGTGAGATACATATTGATGGCATTTGAAGATCTCGGTGCTGCTCTTGACAAAGCCTGCGAACTGGACAGTTATAGTGATGCAGCCAATCTTGCACTGCTGCACACATTGTTCGCCGTCATATCTTTAGAGAAACTAAGCCCTTCACAGGATTCCCTAAAGGATGTCGAGGAGAATCTGTGCCAACATTGCTGCTTGCACTAGTCAGCATGATTCTCTAAGGAACCAGCATCAAGAACCAGACGGAAGACACTAACCCTGCAGCAATTACCGCAGCCCAGATATTGAAGTTCAACAGCACTTAAACTCGAAGAAGCCAGAGCAAATATCAGCAATAGCTACCCTCCGCCAAGAATGACCGTGAACTTTTCGCACGCCTGTACATTGGCTGTCAGACGAGGGAAGGAAACCTTGAGGAGTTCTTCCGTCGTGAGAACCAGGCATGTCCTCCTGCACTGTCCGATGGTGGACACCTCTTCACTGGTACCAAGGATGATCTCTTCACATGTTTAGAAAAAATATCCGACGCTAAGACAGAGACTCCTGTCACTACCTGTAAAGACTTTTGAAGAGTACTCACATCAGATCTTCATTCCATATATATCTACTAAGCTGCAAGCAGTGTCACGCCTGGATGTTATTTGGGATACTTACCTTACTGATTCACTGAAAGGTAGTACAAGTGCAAAGCCGGGACAAAGCGTGCGGAGACGTGTGGTGGCCGTCACATCCATACCTACGAGTGGACAGCAACAAGACCGAGCTGTTTAAGTTTCTCTCAACAGCTCTTTAGAATGGTTTGACCAGGAGGACAAGCACTTCGTCATTACTGATGGAGAGGCAGTGCTCAGCAAGCCACTACTACCAGATCTGACTTCACTCAACCCATGCCACTATGGAGAGGCTGACAGTCAGATGTTGCTGCATGCATCTCACGCAGCTAAGCACAGACACCATTCAATAGTCATCCGGACTGTGGACACCGATATTGTGGTGATGGCAGTATCAGTGGTACAGGAATTGCAACCAAAATACAAACTACGGTTGGCATTCGGAACAGGCCCAAGTTTACGATACCTAGACGCACATGAAATAGCAGTTGGACTGGGACCAGAGAGGGCTTGTGCACTGCCAATGTTCCACGCTCTAACTGGATGCGATACTGTGTCAAGCTTTGCTAGACATGGCAAGAAGACCGCATGGTCAGTCTAGACAGTACTGCCCGAGTTAACTGAGGCGCTGATTCAGCTGTCTTCCGCACCAAGTGACATACCAAATGATGCAATGTACATTATCGAGAGGTTCGTGATCTTGTTGTATGATCGAACTAGAAAATGCACGGACATTGACAAGGCCAGGAGGAAACTATTCGCATGGAAGAACAATGTGCAGCTGATCACTCCAACGAAGGCAGCTTTAGAGGAACATGTCAAGAGGGCAATATATCAAAGTAGACATGTGTGGGCTCAGATACTGCTGCCAGCACGAAGCAACTGGAAGACAATACACACCATACTGGACCAGGCTACATGAGGCACTTGCATTGAGCTGGTTTCTTTCAAGTGCCAGAAAGGGTGTGTGAGACGCTGCAAGTGCAAGAAGTCTGCCCTTAAGTGCACATTACTCTGTGTGTGAAGAGGACTTCACATGAAGATGAGTCCACAACATTCATTTACTTGTGGCAGGGCTGAACTGGTTAACATGGCACTGTTTATGTACACATAACTTAAGTACCGATGTATGCCTAGCCTCAAATACCAAACCATTGTAGAAGGTCAGTACACATCCAACCTTATATATTACACCATAGAATGTCAGAATTTTAACTTAGATATTTAACGACTTAAGACATGTAGCAAAAGTATAACACTCAAAATTAGTAGTTGAAGTTAATTGATATTTTTAGTTAGAGTTATACAGGGAAAGCTAGTTTTGAGAAGTTTATGATGTTTTGTGTTAATGTTCACACTATTTTTGTGGATATTCAGACGTAACCCTGAATTGATCATTTTGTGATATTGATTGAATGGATGGAAAAGACTAATCAAGCACATCTCTTATGAAAGGTGTTATATCAAACCTAGAACAACACAAAATCTAATCAATAACTCAAACTTGTCAAAACAATTTTTACTTCACAGACGTTGAGTAAAATGTGTCTTGTCAAAAATACATGATGATAAATATTCATCTCTCATTAAGTGGAATACTGTAATAAAGTATGTAATTAAAAAAAAATGATTTTTTATTTGTCAGTAGTATAGAAATATTTGATCCAGACGTAATCACACATGCATAATTAAAGTAGCGGCCATTTTGAAATCCAATATATTCGCTAATCTATAACGATACACAATGCAGATTGTAACCATCGAATTCCTTTCCTCCCAAAAAATAGATTTGGACGCCAGAATCGAGTCAATAGCAGCATTCGACCCAAAGATTATCGAAAATGTAGGTTTCAAACAACGGCCATTTTGAAATCCAATATGGCTGCTCATTGGTATAAAATATGCGATGTAGAGTGTTACCACCATATTCCCTGCCCTCCAAAACATACATTTAGACACCAGAATCGAGTTAATAGAAGCATTAGACCCAAAGATAATCGAAAATGTATCATATTCAGATTTTATGAAATGTCATAGTAAGTGAATCTGCAAATCTAAAAGACTTCAACGCTCCTAACTCTTGCGATTTGTATACAAGACATTCTTGTGTGATTTCGTCATCCCTCTAAATCGTCCAATCTACAAACAGAATATGATTTGTGATAAAAAAGACATCCTTTGTTATGTTGACGACATTTTAGTATAAAGCGAGGAAGAAGTCTAATATGACTGGCATTAGAACAGAGTATTTGAAAAACTTAATTCAGTCGGACTCAGATTTACTTAAAACAGCTTGAGCTAATCCCAAAAATCATCCTACTTCTTGTTCACTTCATAATTAAAACTCGACTAGAGCCATACTACCTAAAGTGGGTACTAGTCTAAAATTAAAAAAATACCCGATTTACAACATATCCCCCAAATAAGACGGATGTGCAGTATGATAAACATTTTCGGTTAATGCATTTCACATGTCAAAAATCTTTCGAACGGTAACTGAACTGGTTGAAAGAGAAGATACATAGTCATTGAAGCAACCACAAATCACAGCGATTAGCCAACAAGAAAAAACAGAACCAACCCTTGCATGGTTGTATTTGACGAAGCCAAACGTACTTAATTCGGATACAAGTAATGTTGGAATGTGCGCAGTTCTCACAGAATAACGTAATCGAGTCCGTAAACACGTAGGAATTTGATCCCGAACGAAAACAGAACAGAGCTTCATGCATATTAAAAAGAAAGGCATAGCAACCCTCTAGACATGTGAGAATTTCGAATGTCATTTGGTTGGTAAAAAAAAAATTCGTACGATAAAGCGATCATGAACTACGAATGATTTAAACGAACCACTCTTCGTTGCTAACGATTATTAATACAATTATTGAGGTTCATATAAAATCAGTATTATTGTAAAAAAAGAGCTGATATATTCAGGTACGATTTCTAGAATCCCGCTGATTGAGAGAAATCAGATTCAGTGATAGAGGAAAACTTCTTAATAAAAAATCAGAAATTTCAATTAATATTTGACATAACAAAATAAACACGCTAGGTAATTTCTATATAACTTTGTAGCTCTGGAGCATGTTTCATGAGGAATTGGTGAGACAGGGTTCGAGTTTTTATGTCTTTCTTCCATGTCATTTTCGATATGAAAAATATGTTTAGTTTCCACTATGGACCGATACTCACCATGTGTGTATACTTGTGGGTTTTATACATACGCGTTTCGAGTGATAGTATAAATATGAGTTTGTATATTCAGCCGCACTGAAGAGCTGTGATACAGCGAAACGGTATATCTATGAATGAGTATATAGAGCGCCATTTCTGTTGTTAATGATATCGGCTACGACTAGTTTCGCGTAATGCAGAGCTCTTTGTAAATAAACAAATGGAGCACTCTAAAGTAGCGGTCCATGTTTATATGTAAAAAAACATATTTTAGATATTGTTTACCAACAGCTCCTGCCCCGTGGTAAGCAGCAAAAGCTGCGGATTATCAACTAAGTGGTTGTTAGTTCGATCCCTAGCTTAGGATGTGTTAGTATAGCCGCACTAAAGTACTGTGATACAGCGAAACAGTCTGCTGTGGAGTACTATATATATAATTTTTTCACCGTTATTTCTTTTCAATTGTTTATATTTAGTCTTTTTTGTAATTCTGTTCATTGGTATATAGAATTTCTTCCTAACTCTATAACAAATAATTATCTTTTATTTTTCACTGTAGCAACTAAAAAGTATAAAGTCTTGTTCCATCTCAAGTTTTAATGTTAAGCGATTTAGTCACATGGCGGCAGCGGTTAAAATTGAATTGAAAATTAAAATTAAAGAAGAAGAAAAGGAAAAACACACCATAAGAAAGGATGAAAGAAGCAAAGAAACGGTAAACACAATGGATTTCTCAATCGTAACCATGACCCTTTTCTTTTTTAGATGTGATACATGGCTTTGTTCTTGAGGAGAAATTGACTCTGAAACTTCTTGGTCATTCTCTCTCATCAAATATTTCAAATATTTCAGGCATAAGATTCATTGCTCTTTTCTGTGTATAGAAATGTGTGTTGTCTCTATCGTTCCAAACATTTTCCCACCTAAGCCTATTCTTTATCTTTACAGATCCACTTTAAGACTATGTATAGAGAACTGTTGTCATATTTTGGCTGGTGAATCTCTGTTCGATTTGAGGGTTCTTGAAAAGGTCCAGAAGCGTATCACTTATTTTATTAAACCCACCCGTGTTGTTGCTTAATATTCCAACGTGATGGCTGGAATGGTACCTTCTTCAGATCAATCATAATGATTGAAATAAAGGCGAAACGTTGATGATTTGGTTTTTCATTTTTCATTTTCTATACCTTTGCGCGTGTGGATTTATATGTATGTGTATATGCGTGTGAAAAAACAAAAAAAAATCGTGGAATTTTTAGAATGATGTAGAGAGTTGTTTTATTTATTTTAAAAAAGTGGAAGCCCACACCTCACATCAACATCTTAACACAGAAAAGAATATAGCTGTCGTATAAAGCTAAATCTCTTTATTTACAATCTTAGTGCAAATACCCTTTCAGGCAATGACACTTTTCTGAATGAAGGAGCGACACTCCTCTGACAAGACGTTTCAGTCATCATGCGTGTGAATGAGGATAGACATGGCCTGGAGTAGTAGTATTTAAAATATACACTTGATCTGAATATTCATTATCATAATCTCTTATAATTCCAATAGTTGGTCCATCGTTGGGCATCAAGGTTACAGTCCCTCAGTCACTGAGGATGTGTTCCATTTTCTGTCTAGGATTGCCACAAGGGCAGTTGCTTGTTATCTCTGGTTTCCACCTCTACAGGTTGCTGGCAGTCCTTCCACTCTTCGCCCTTGCTCAGAACAGTGTCACTCACTCCTTCTTTGGGAGATCCATTCCATGTGGTAGATGTTCTATGGATTCCTGGATAGCTTCGTTCAAGTAGTAATTGCAATCATTCTATCTGTCAATGCGGTAGTTATATAACCGTGTAGGGTTAAGGCTCATGTAACTGCGTCTTGATTTCAATCTGCTTTTTCGTTTTTCATGGTCTTCTGTCGGCTTCCTCTTCATGTTTATGGATTCTCACATGGGCATCCCTTAAGATATAGGGAGGTACCATGCCAGTCGATCTGTACATTGCTGGTAGTGGGGTTGGTCTTAGTGTTCTAGTGATTCTGTGGCATGTATTATTTAGTTCGAGGGCGATTGATTCAACCTGACACGATCCAACACAAACTGTTTATTTGAATATTGGTTAAAATTAATCTTAATAGATATTATAACCAACTTCTGAGAGCCGGTATAACGTTATAAAATTGGCATTACCAAATTACAACTCAGTTTAAAATTGTACTTCAATTTATTTATTTAATATTATATATATAGAATATTAACATTATATTTTCGTTAACATTGCGTCACTGCTATAATAGGCACTTATATTAAGCAGATAAATGAGAAATAAAGAATAAAATAACAACACAATTTAATCAACATCTCAATTATCACTTTTAATAAAACCTTAGTAAGTAAGGATGACCTTCCTTACGCAATACGGTGACTTACAAAATGTAAATATAGACCATGCAACCATTTCATTGATTTCTTGTATTAAGTAATATGCACTATGATATATATAGTTTCATATTTTAGAGAGGTATTAAACATTGAATTCACGCTTGACGTTTTTGTTTTGTCTGGGTTTGAAAATATGTGTCTCGGACATTATTATTTTTTTCATGGGTACGAATAAAACTATTCCTGAATCTTGTTCTGAAGAAACATGCAGTTGCACACATTTTCTATTTATTTTTTTTTGGTATAATTTAAAATAATCATCATATGAAAATAAGTGTACCCAACTTGAATACCATTGTGTGTACTCTTTATTTAAAATATGATGTGAAAATAATTGAAATCTTAACAATAAACACAAATATATATGCTTATCTCGATCTCACTATACGATGGAATATCGAGCTGTTATGGATTTTGAAAGTTTATAATAAATCTTTGTAGTAAACTCAAAAAGAGTTTTCGAATTGATTTTAAACCTGAATATATATATATATATATATATATATATATATATATATATATATATATATATATATATAGTCTTGGAAGTTTTTTCAACCATTAAAACTATATATAAAAAAATACTTTTAGTCCAAAGTCCCTCGTTAGAAAACTACTTTGCTTGTAAGTCAATTAACTGTTAACAAATATATATACATATATATATATATATATATATATATATATATATATATATATATATATATATATATATATATATATAGATAGAGAGAGAGAGAGAGAGAGAGAGAGAAAGAATAGAGGGTAGTGCTGCATCAGGTCAGTTCAACAAGAGAACAATGTATATTTAAACAATTGTTTTTTATTTTATTATTTTATCGTTTTATAATTTTGTGATTTTAAAAGGATAAAATGATAAAATAACAAACAATGGTTGAATAAAGTGTGTTTACAAATGCTGGTAGCCTCACTTCTTTCAATATATATATATATATATATATATATATATATATGTATATATGTATATATATATATATATATATATATATATAAATAGACAATATACGGATAACTCTACCTTAAAACCAATATTTTTTAAAAAGTGATAAATACAAATAAGAGCTTTTATAAATAAAATTAAATGAACATTAGAAACAGTCTACGCGGATCATCAAATGTTTCGACACTTACATATCTCGCATATATATATATATATATATATATATATATATATATATATATATATATATATATGTGTGTGTGTGTGTGTACGTAGTTTACATTCTCTTATAAATATAGATATATACATATGCATATTTTATATATGTATACATTTATATTTTTTATGTGTATACATATATAAATATATATTAATAGACAGACTATTTCATTGCATCAGAGTTTCGGTGTAGTTACCAGAAAGACATGCTTTAAACTAAGATCGAATCTCGACTGTTTTACTTACATTCGGACATACACACCGTTAGGCCATCAGCAAACCAAAGATGAATAGTAATTTCAAAGTAGATATTAACAATTTCAGCTTCTCTAAAGTGCATTATTCTTTTTACGAAGGCGTCCTATTATATATATATATATATATATATATATATATATATATATATATATATATATATATATATATATATATATATATATATATATATATGCCTGTGTGTGTATGTACATATATGTATCTATGTTCGCGGCGTGTGCACTTTTCTTTTTTTCTATCGTAGGCGCCAAAGTTGTTCGGTAAGAAGACTTCAAACATTGGGGAGACAACGATGAACGAGTAGAGACGAAGCGGATATTGAGAGAAGGGGAGGGGGTAATGAATGGTTATTTAACTTATTTATATTGTTTTTTGTTCATTTTTAAAGAATACAAAACGAAATCGTTTTCTGAATAGATTCCTTATAATACTTTGATTGTCTTCGAGTACGGAGTCGGATTCCATAAACGGCGTCAGAAGGAAGAAAGATTCTTACACGGCGAGAAAACGGTTTGACGAGTTAGGGGGTTGTGGATGGAGTGTATTGGAAGAAGGGGTTGTAGTGAATTCCTCTGAAAAGGAGTATATGTGGTGGGGATAAAAGATTAGAGGGTAAAGCTACAAGAGAGAGAGAGAGAGAGAGAGAGAGAGAGAGAGAGAGAGAAAAGGAGAAGGGTAGAAAAACAGTTTGAATTACTATCGAGAAGTGGGACAAGATATTAAAGACGGAATTTTATAATTTCATGGGGAGGAGATTTAAAAAAGTTCCTAGTCGGGAAGGAAGCTTAGTTAAAAAAGAAAATGACGGGGGAATGGTGGAAGGTGCACACAATTAAAGATATGTGGGTGGCACGAAGGGGGTGGGAGTAACTAACGTAAACAAATAAAATAAGATCCGGAATTATCATGAACAGACTTAAAAATAAAACGGTGATTCGTAAGATACGTTCATACAATCTGCGCCGATAGCAATGTAAAATACTTTTTAAATCTTATTCATGCTGCATGACAGACCAACAGAAAATGTTATTTCAAACTAAAGCGTGACAGACCAATGTAAATTGAATACTCAACGTAACCGCAACAAAACGTCGAACGTACTATGTCAAACTAAATCGTGCTGCATGACAGACCAATGTAAATGCTATGTAAAACTAAATCGTGCTGCATTACAGACCAATGAAAATGCTATTACAAACTAAATCGTGCTGCATGACAGACCAATGAAAATGTTATTACAAACTAAATCGTACTGCATGACAGACCAATAAAAATGCTATTTAAAACTAAATCGTGCTT
Organism: Sepiola atlantica; assembly: GCA_963556195.1. Lineage (NCBI taxonomy): Eukaryota > Metazoa > Mollusca > Cephalopoda > Sepiida > Sepiolidae > Sepiola > Sepiola atlantica. The sequence continues at coordinate 73,374,092 of OY744520.1, forward strand.
CATGACAGATCAATGAAAATGCTATTACAAACTAAAGCGTACTGCATGACAGACCAATGAAAATGCTATTTCAAACTAAATCGTGCTGCATGGCAGACCAATGTAAATGCTATTTCAAACTAAATCGTGCTGCATGACAGACCAATGAAAATGCTATTACAAACTAAATCGTGCTGCATGACAGACCAATGAAAATGCTATTACAAACTAAATCGTACTGCATGACAGACCAATAAAAATGCTATTTCAAACTAAATCGTGCTTCATGACAGACCAATGAAAATGCTATTTCAAACTAAATCGTGCTGCATGACAGACCAAGTAAAATGCTATTTCAAACTAAATCGTGCTGCGTGACAGACCAATGAACATTCTATGTCAAACTAAATCGTGCTGCGTGACAGACCAATGAACATTCTATGTCAAACTAAATCGTGCTTCATGACAGATCAATGAAAATGCTATTACAAACTAAAGCGTACTGCATGACAGACCAATGTAAATGCTATTTCAAACTAAATCGTGCTGCATGGCAGACCAATGAAAATGCTATTTCAAACTAAATCGTGCTGCATGACAGATCAATGAAAATGTTATTTCAAACTAAATCGTGCTACATGGCAGACCAATGAAAATGCTATTACAAACTAAATCGTGCTGCATTTGCAGACCAATGAAAATGCTATTTCAAACTAAATCGTGCTGCATGACAGACCAATGAAAATGCTATTACAAACTAAAACCTGAGATTAATGTAAATGTTATTTGAAAAATAAGATGCGCCTAAAATTGAAATAGTGTTTTCCATAGACGAATGGAAAACACTATTTCAATTTTAATCGTGATACATTACAGACCATCGAAAATGCTATTTCAAACCAAACAAGTGAAGAGAAATGTTGCTAAAGCAAGATTCCACTTAGTTGGAAATAACATGAATTCGAATATTTTAAATGTTTGTGAAGAATCTCTGCTATGTCGACGTCGCGAACTTCGTTGCCCTTACCGATGAAAATATGCAGAAAACAATGAGCCTTTTTTTATTCATGAGACATCACTTATCAAAGCCAAAAGCAACTCGAGGATAAGGGTTAATGAAATGGAATGATTGTCAGTTGAAAGATGTAGAACTTTATGAAAGGGTTTGAGAATCTTTGATGGATTTGAAGACGACCATATTGTACTTTATAATGATGCATCCTCCTCGTGGTAATGGGTTTTACGGACGGAAAAAAAACTCGTTTCATGGAAATTTCACCTGACGCTAGTCGCACGGAGGAAGTAGAAGGCGAATTATAGCGGTGAAACACTTACAAGGATGCACCAGAGATCACATCTACTATGAAACTAACGATAGAATTTACTCAATAGCGTGTACTACTCTTGAACTCACCATTAACCTGGTAAAACTAAGCTAATGTTCATCATTTCATCATCTCACTAATATATCGAACGCAACATCTATGTCAACGGAACCAGATTGATTGTGGTTGACTCCTTCGTTTATCATGTCAGCACTCTTTTCCGAGAGTTTTCTATCGACGCCGTAATACTTCTAAGGATAAGAAAACAGCAGCACAGCATTTGATAGTCTTCAAAATGATGTGATCAGCCAGAAAGTCATTATCATCAAAACGTAGCTTAATGTGTACGAATTGTGAATCTTGTCCATACTTCTGTAATTCGTGGAGATGTGGACCAGGTAGCGTCACACAACCAGAGATTCCACTAAACATACATTAAATGGCAATATCTGACACCAGACGCCATTTTCTGTAGCAAATGGTGTGTATAGCGTAGAAATGCGCATCATTTGTACTTAGACGTGCTGGGGTGTACACCTAGATAGGATGGAAGATGAGAAGTCCTATAAACACCTGTTTTATGGAGAGCTACAACATGGTAAAAGTCCGAGACAAGCTGAAGATACGTTTTCAGGATGTCATCAAATACACCAGTAAGGCGCTTAGCATTATTATGGGGAACAGAGAGAATACGGCTTCAGAGCGATCAGTTTGGCAGAAGTTTATCTATGATTGTTTTAGGAGTTTAGAGGCAAAGCGACAAGAATACGTAACATTGAGACGTGTTCGGTGGAATCGGTACATGTCGAACATTACCATGTGTGAATTACATGTGGCAGTTTCTGTTGAAGACCTGACTTTTCAGCCTCACGCGATCCCGTGGCAGCGACCAATTAACCGAGTAAAATGAATTTCTAATACTTTGGTTTTATTTCTTTAACAAATGTTGCATTGTCATATTGATTGGTCGACTTACTTTAATTGTCTCTCTCGGGGTTGCCCTTCATGTGTTTTAGATGTTTTAATACCAATGAACCCAGTGACCCTGCCGATAATTGACAACATTCTTGTAGATATATTTATATTCCAGGATCGTGTGAGTGATCATACAGCGAATATGGAGAGACTTTTTCTAGTTCTCGTATGATGCTACAGTAACACGTTAAGTCACCAAGCCCTCACTTCCTATCGTGACGTATATTTAAATTAATTCCAGGAATAAATTCTAAATGAAATAAAAAAGAAATGAAGAAATAGCTGCTATTTTATTATTTACTTTAGTTAAATCATGTACATTTTACAATGAAATAGGAGTGAACTAGTAGTCAAGCGTATCACTAAAATATATTGTCATGTCTTACGCTCCTTCGTGTTTTACATAAATTTAAAGTATTACGTTTCGAATAATCTAGATGAATATATGCGAAAGCTTTTATTTCATTTGTCACACTTATATTAACATCAAAACAGCATTCTGTTGTTTAATTCAACAATAAAACATAGTATGTTGAAATACTGTACGTATAGTAAAGACCAAATACACAAGCAAACCCTTTTTGTATGCCTAATTTGCATAACTATTTTTAAACAGTATATAATGTTTGGTGTTATTCATTTTATATGTTATTGCCCTATATATATATATATATATATATATATATATATATATATATATATATATATATATATATATATATATATATATATATATATACAGGGTGGGCCAAAATAAGGGTCCTATCTTTAAATTTGAATAACTTGAATTTGAATAACTTCCACAAAATAAAAGTTAAACTCACCAAACTTTATGTGTGTGTAGACTGACCCTTCCGAGATTTTTTGAAATAAACAAAACAAATTTTAGCCGAAAAACACTTCTTAAAACTTACAAAAACTAAAGTATTGTTTTTTACACTGTTTTGAGTTTTTTAAGCAAAAATAATGTTTTCTAAATGAGGGTACGTTCCTTAGGGCTAATACGGCTCATGCTTGCTTCGGAAGGGGTCCTTTACTTATTGTAAACAAAAAATTTTTAAAAAATCGATAAATAAAAAAGTTATGAATTTTTAAAAATAGGACCCTTATTTTTGCCCACCCTGTATATACGGATTTTCAACTTGGCTGCGATAAGTATGTCTGAACCAAGAGGGGAAGAAAAGAAAAAAAAAGAAGAAATATTCTTCTGAATATTACCGAAAGTACTCAAGTTTATAGAAAAAAAAAATGTTTTTAAGATGAATAAATAATTTATTTTTAAAAACAAATAATTTGCGTTGTTGCAAGGTTTTCTAAATATTTTATAAAAAAAATATCCTCGTTATTATTGCCATTCCGCCAACGCTTCAAATGTGTGACTTTTAAAATATCTTTCCACGCAACCACGTCACACACAGCCATATCAACACTTTTCTTATAAAAAATATCCTCGTTATTATATATATATATATATATATATATATGTATAATTTGGCAGCATTCCTTCTTTTATGCAGGTTAGATTAAACAGGAGTGCCAACTTGCCACCTCACCTCCCACCAAAGCTCCATATACCAACATCTTATAAAGCATGGCATCCCAAAGAACGAATTTAGGAACATTTTAACAAATAACATATCCATTCTGGCGGTTTCGAGTTGCAGTGTTCGCCTCTCCATAATGGAAGCATTGTTTATACGCATTAATAAACCAAACATCAACCATTCCCGTTATGTGAGGGGTGAAGATGTATTGAAGTGCTGTTGAAATCATTTAAAAGAGCGCCCTCTTGACAGATTCACCAATTTATTTCATTTTGCAACCGCCTGACGACGACCGATGTCGGTCGAAAACGTTCGCACAAAATACGGAGATTTTTTACACTCCTTGTCGTACTCTGTCGTACGAAGACTAGCAAAACGGATCAAAAGCTGAATAAGAAGAATTTGGCACTCCTATTTAATCAAACATGCATATATATATATATATATATATATATATATAAAGATAGATGGACGAAGAGTGATAAACATGCACGAATGTCCAAATTTATATCAAACTTCGATTGTTCAATGCAAGGTATATTCTGTAATACAATTATGTTTATTATTCTTTCCTTAAACCAAGGCTTTTCAAAGATCGAGATCTTATCATCAGAGGAATTATACAGAGAGATAAGTTGGCAATAAGTTGCATTGAACATTTGAAGTTTGAAGTAAATTTGGACATTCGTGCATGTTTATCACTCTTCGTCCATCTATCTTTATAATTGCTCTATCTCGTATATTGAGCTTTTACCATTTCACTATATGTTCTTTCTACTAAAAGTTTACTTTTAGTTTCATATTTATTATTATTATTATTATTATTATTATTATTATTATATATATATATATATATATATATATATATATATATATGCAATAGTTTTGTCGATATGAACAGTAATTGATTAAAACGAGTTAATAAAAAAGATAAAGTATGACACTCTTTCTTAAAATATTATGCTCATTAATTTTCAAGGGAGATAATTCAAATGAAACGAATATATCTAAGCTAGTTAGAAAGAAAGATATATCGACGAAGTATTAGAGGTCCTAGATAGAGGGAGTAGGTTACTTCTCTCTTTCTCTCTCTCTCTCTCTTTCTCTCTAAGACACTCGTTCGCTCGCAACGTCTCTTTTCTATTTATTGTTTTTAAAATCAATGATTCTCTTGATTTGAATTTGAGAAATGTTTCGCCCCAGCCTTTTCGGAGGGGGGGGGGGGGGCTTATTTACCACAATTTGTCATCAACTTCGTAGTTGAGAAAAAAAGAGCCCCCCCCCCCTAACAGTTGTGTGCATCATAGCCTAGACGAATTATTTTCTTCTTTTTTTTCCGTTTTAATGGTCTTATTTAAAACCCAAATAAGTTTGTATCAGAATGACCAACATGTTAATATTGATCTATTTGTATGAATAAATGCGAAAGTGTTTGTGTCAGTTTTACAACAAACTTATTAATAAAATGTTTATCATTTAAAATTTTAATTTTAAATAACGAACTTTTAGAAGCAATATCTAGCTGGTGAAACCAGCTAATTGTAAATATTATTTATTTGATTTGATTTATATTATTTAGAATATCTAATAAAATAATATAAAACATTATTTATCTTTTATATAAAGTAAAATCTGAATTTTCCCGATTTCCTTGACCGGTATAGCCCCGTACATAAATGATGCGTACAGAATTCTTCTTCCATGTGCTTTAGTCTGATTATTGAAAATATTTTCAGAAATTTAAAGTTTTTTTCGTTCAAATTTAGGGTCATCCGTTTTCTCTTTGATTACAAAGATCATCGTGAATGTAGAAGTGACTACCCCCCCCCCCCCCCTCAGCAATTAGTCGTCTTCTTTCGGCCGAGAACATCGTTGCAAAAATATGGTATAAATCTAATTAGGTCCACATGTTTGTATTACATCATGTGTTAGATAAGTTCATTTTAATAACTACGCCGATTAGCGCTTTAGTGGCTGATGAAAATTCTGTTTTAGGTTAACAAATTTAACCGAACAAAACAATAAAGCTTTTCCAAAAGATATTCCTAGTATATACATAGCAAACACTGACCCTACATATCTTTGTTTAAAGTAAAGTTAAATGAAGAGTATACCCCCACTTTTTATTCTAGTTGTTCAGACATGAATGATTCTGTTTACTAAGTTGATAGTTGGTATATAGGGAAACATACTTGTCGAGTGATGCAGTATAATTAGAAAAAATGCAAAAAACACCGGGTACAAAAATTTTTTTTTTAATTTACAGCAAATTAGCAAGTATAATATTATAGTAGACAGAGTTAAATGGTGGAGAAACTAGCGTTCACACATGTCAGTCAACCAAGAAAGTTGGTCAAATATAGTCGATGAACGATAAAGTAGCAGGCCGAAATGATCCGTTGTCATAGCAACTGAGATCATCGCCTATCCGTACGTAATTGTTCTTTCATTAAAAAAGGTTGATAAATAACACTAAATCATCATTCAAATAGTTATTTTTTAAAAACTTTTCATCTAGTTTTACTTACAAATTAAACGGTAAAAAAAATCGAAAAGAAAAAAAAGTACGAATGAAAGTAATAGGAAACTATGAATGAATACATGGATGAAAGAAAAAGAAATATTATATGAATGACAGAAAAAAGTAAGAATGAAATAATCTAGCGAAAAAGAAAAGAAAGAATAAATGAATGAAAAAAAAAAACGAAATAAAAAGTAATGAATGTATGAAAAAAAGAAAAAGGAAATTAAGAAATAATGACTAAATAAAGGGAAAGAAAAAAGAATGAAAAACAGAATGAAAGAAAAAAGAAAATTAAGACTAGGAAAAATAATGTGTGGAAGAATGAAAGAAAAAAAAGAAAAGAAAGCAATAAGAAATGATTTAAAATAGACAAAATGTTGAATAAAAAAGATTTAAAAAATGACTACATAAAAAATAGAAAATGAAAATAAATAATTAATGCAATAAGAATGAAAAGAAAAAAAAATGAACAGAAAAAATGAAAAGAAAAAAATGAAAAAAGAAAAAAAAGGAAGTCGGAAAAATGTTTGAAGAGCAAAAAGTCCTGCAAATAAAAAACTAAAACTATAAAAAAAACTTGCAAAAAATTATACTCGAAATAAAAATGATAATAAAAAGTTTTCGAAAAAAAAATGCAACCAAACAAATCAAATCTGAAGATGTTTGATGGGTGAGCATCGAACAACGCGGTGGCGCTCCTTCACAAACAACAGCGGAGCACCCCCCCCCCCCACCCCACCTTCGCTCCTCTCTCCACCTGGCAGCGAGGGCTGACGCCCCCATCACCCAACCCGACAAGCGATCGAGCCTAGGGGATTGTGTATGGGTGGTTGCGCTTTCGGTTGGGTTTGTTTATCGCAAAAGGGCGGCAAAGAGTCGCGCCCGATCTCGCAACCGGTGGGGAGCGTCCGATTGTCTCTCGGGGGGGAATAAGGAGAACACGACGGCAAAACAAAAAGCTTCAACTTTTTTGTGCGATTTCTTTATTTGTTTTGTCTTTGTCGTCGTCGAGTGAAAGAGACCGAAACGACGAGGGCCGCGCGGATCTTCTGACGCACAATATAAACAAAAGGCCGAACACGACTCTCTCTCGCTCTCTCTCTCTCTCTCTCTCTCGCGCGCGCTCTCTCTCTGTTTTAAGAAAAAAACACAGAGAGGTAGAGTGAGATAGATAGATAGATAGATAGATAAATAGAGAGAGAGAGAGAGAGAGAGAGAGAGAGAGAGAGAGAGAGAGAGAGAGAGAGAGAGAGAGTAGTATTTTGATAAATACTGCGAGAGAGCCACGGTAATTTTGTCAAGGCCCAAATGCAACTCGAGGACAAGGGTTAATGAAATTGTCAGTTTACGATAAACAATATCTTGAGAAGATTGAAAACGATGAGTTTGATTACACGGCTCCGCAAGAAATTGTTAACATAGGACTTGGAAACGACCAGGTTATAGTCAAACGGGAGGCAGCCTCATTGTATTATATTCCACAGATGGGAATTTCTTGAAAGAACTTTATTCATGGAAGTTCCGTATAGTTTTTGGAACACAGAGGAAGAAAGGAAACCTCTTTACAGTGGTTGTAGCTAGATGAGGTTTCGCTGTGAATGTTTTACAGAAGAGAACAAGAGATTGGAGCTCAGTCGAAAACCTGCCATGAAAATAACGAGAGAATAGAGAAAACGAGAGAGAGAGAGGGAGCGAGAGAGAAAGAGAGAGAGAGAGAGAGAGAGATGGAGAGAGAGAAGGAGAGGAAGAGAGAGAGAGAGGGGGAGACGGAGGAAGAATAAGAAAGAGAGAGACGAAAGCGAGAGAGACAAATAGAGACTCAAACACACTATATTTCAGAACATGAAGACGAGAACACGCCATGCACATTTGCCTAACACGTACAATCATTAAAATACTGTCAATAATACAAAGGGATACATAAGATTATACGATTTGGTTACTTATTAAAATAACCCTAGAAAGTTTAAAATTCAGTGTATGTTACCGAAAACATACGAGTGAGACAATACCATGTTATACAACTTTCGGGCAGGGGGGAGCTAGCTGGCCATTAAAATCAGCATTAAGAATTATGGTTTCCATATTATTGCAGCTTTTCTCACGAGTAGATAAAACTGAAACATGTTATACATCATCGGTATGTGATAATACATACACAATGACGCGCATCAATATATATATATATATATATATATATATATATATATATATATTCATAAATTAGATAAATATTAATATTTTGATTATTTCTATATAAATGTATTAATCTTTTAAATAAGAAATAAATGGATAGAAAAAATAATTTAATTCGCTTGGGTGATGATGCTTGGCTCTTTAAAGACTATAAAAAAGAAAAATTGGCTTTGGCTTTGGATTTGGCGTGGCGTGGCGTAGCGTGGCGTAGCGTGGCGACAGTGATAAAGGGGGAGAAGTGGGAATGAGGGGAAGGGGAACAGCATCATCGTTGTCGTCGTCAAAACAAAAGCAACAACCCAGTATTATCTTTAGAGTTTTAAAATAATCATTTTGAATGTTACACGTTGTTCATTAGATCGTTATTTACTACTACTACTACTACTACTACTACTACTACTACTACTACGAATATTAGTATTACAACGAAGAAATGTATTTGATTTATGCAAGGAAAGTGTACAAAAATAGAAATCAATTGTGAAGAATATTAATTTTTTGAGAGTGGTTATAAAATTATTATTCAATTTCGAAATTCCGTCCAGATTCCCGAGTTCGACAGAAATATTCCTGGGTTCTAAGAGATACACCTGAAGAAGGCCGAAGGTTACAGCGGCCGAAACGTTGTGATGATAACACTCAAGATGAGAAATGTAGTCCGAATAAGCAAAATTATACAAATAAGTGTTTAAAATATTTATTTACAAAGAAACGTTTAAAAGCAAAAATAACTTTTAGAAACACGTAAACATTTCCTAAATACAGATTTTAAAAACTAAAATAATGAAAAGAGATGAATTGCTAATTTATGTTAAAATGCATGTGTAAAAAGAAAAGTTTAGAAAACGTTTCTAAAACGCTAAAAACGGACCTTTTCTTAGGACGTGGGAATGCATCCTTACTGGAAAGACAAGGAGACTATTGAAATCCTGAGGAGGCTCATCGTAACTCAAATTCCAGAGAAAATCAACAGTCGTTATCAGCGAGAATTGGTGAACAGATGTTGCGAGAACACAAGGCGATTAGCATCGGTTATTGAAAAGAAAAGTTGACTACTAGAACTCAGGGGAGACTTGCCGTCGCGCAGATTCCAAGGAACCCAACCTGTTTTGCTTGTGAGCTATCATTGGTAATGATACGCGTGATAACGTTTAATGAGTGAGACATTAGAATAGAACAGAGAATACGGAAATCGTTGTGAGTTTTATTTTAACCCCCCCCCCCCACTGACTTGTGTGCGGACACCGAATAAATAAATAATAAACAGTTATAGGCTTCAAAAGTATTGAAAAGAATTACACAAGATTTGCCAGGAAGATCTTTTGTCATGGCGGATGTAATAATGTAAACGATACTAAGCGAATGTTTAAATAAATCCCAAGTAACAATCTGTAAGCGAGATACTATACATCGCCATCGAGTCGGGCTCCTTTTTTGCACGTCAATCATAACGCAACAAACATCAGAGATGTTTTCTTTTTCTTTGCCCCTGCATTTTCTTCTGTCTTTTTTTTTCTGTCTAACTTCTCTCTTTTTTGTTCATTCTTTATTCTTGACGATTTATTTTATTTCGAAAACAAACAAGACGATTAATATAAAAAAATATGCCCATGAAGAAGCTTCTAATATTGGTAAGCACAATGTACAAAAGAACAAACACATATTTTTTCTTCATTGCGGGATGACGTCATAATGGGCGTGGCGTTTCTTCAGATGATGGCTACAGAGATACGTTGACCATCCAAGCGGTCTCTCGGGTGTCGTTTCCTCAAGTGGCTCTCATCCATCCAAGCGGTCTCGTATGAATCGTGTAGTATCGGGACCGAGGAAGCCTGACGTTTCAACTGAGATACGCTGTAAAATTAAACTGTCGATTAGCTAGCAGTATTTGTCGTTTTTTCTTGTTTCGGCGAACTGGTCTGCAGTGCTTGAGGTGACATAGCTTCCGCAATTCTTTATGGCGTGAAAGGATTGTGTAAATGGGTTTCCGGCGCGAACACCCAAATAGTGTCATACCGTCGGTTCGGCGACTATAACCTTTATCTAGGCCGACTGGCTGGAGAATTGATGCAAATCCGTCAGAATCGAGATCTCGTGTGACTACGTCATTGAGTGCGGAGTGGGAAGGAAGGCGATCGGCGTTGTATCTGCCGGAGAGGGAGTACATGGCATTGATGGAGATGACATCAATTTATGTTTCCTCGTCTATCCTGCCTTTTCCTTATCTCTTACCTTCTCTCCCTCTTTCTCTTCCTCTCCCCTTTCTCTCTTCATGATGCCCTAGTCTCTTTTTTATCTTTTATTTTCTATTTCCATTTCTTACTCGCCACAAAATAAATAACAAAAATCTAAAACTGATAGATTACAAACTCACATAAATTTATCATAGAAATTCCAACTTCATGCATAGTTTCGTGGCAACAAAATATTTGAAATAAAAAAAAACATTTTTTCGTAACTCTGGTTTGAACCGAAAAGCTAAAAAAAACATGATTTTTCCCCCTACAATCATTTAATAATACATACTTCACTTTTTTAGATACGGAAAGTATTAATATCTATATTAATACAATTGCGTGACAACTTATCCTGTGTCTGTGTATGTATGTTTCTCGTGTCTCCGTGACGTACACATTATTTTTATTTATTTACTTTTAAACAATTAATTATTGAAAGAAAAAATGCAGTAGTATATACTAAGACGAACTTGTAAGATCCCATTAAAAATAATTTAATTAAGAAATTAAATCCACCAGAATACATTTTCGTTTCTTTATTAACAAATCAACCGTTTTAATGCTGCCAATAGCTAAACAGCATGAAAGATGCAGTGATGCAGGGCAGTATTCTGCAACATGAATTCTGAAGTTGCAAACAAATTGGAAATGAAAATTAAAAAACAAATACTTGTGTATTAGTTGCGTGTCTTGCCTCCCCATGAGAGCAAAGTAAGACACAAGGTTTGATTATAATGTGAGGAAAACTCAGATTCCTTTAAAACAAGCATCCTGGATTGGGACTAAAATATAAACTACTTTAGTCTAGGATGATTTTTTATACACTGAGCGAAGGCAGAGGGGATGAAAGTGTAATATTATAACAGATACTACACTTTGCTCTTAGCAAAAAGGCCAATGTTTGAGGTCATTCGAACCCATAGAACTAGACATGGGTGTAAGTTTCAGGTGATTCATGCTGTTAATACCCGATTCTAGAAAAGAATCCTCGTAACCAATGCGAAAATAATAAAATAAACTGGGTCAAAAAGCTTATTCATCGGAAATGACCCACGTTTCTATTAGTGTCGATAAGTCGGCTTGTCTTTTGATTTCCTCAAAATTGTATTTAAGACATCGGACACGGGTTCAATCAAAACTCCACGGTTTTGATTAACATTCGTATACATTAAAATTTAGAAAGTTGAATTAGATACTATTATATATGCAATTGTAGGGCGTAAGTTTTGTGGGAGAAAAAAACACCCTAAAATGTAATGATCGAATCGGGTCCCCAGGATAAAAGGTTGAGAACCACTAGCATAGATACTAAATGCAACTTTCTGAGGTTCAGATCAAAACAAAGTGAATGTCAACGTTTGCAAATAATCCAGACAAGTCAATGTGAAAATAGCAACCGGAACTTTGCGGATAAAAACAGATGCTAAAAGATCTTGTCTGTAGTGATAAATTCCACCCGAGGAGAAAGTGAGTTTTTTTCCGTGCATAAAGAAGATGGAAGGGATTGTGGGCCGGTTGTGCGGGAGACGGTGACAAAAAATAACAATAAAAAATATTTTAAAATAACATAAAGAAAATTAAGTTTGCAGAACACCAGCCGTGATCGACGGCTGGAAATGAACGCATTGGCCTTATGGAGAGCGACAGCAAGCGTAATTATCGCTCGGTGGCTAAGATAGGAAGGGGTTACGGTTTATGTACGAGGGTGGGGTGAATTGTGAATAAAGACAATGACAAACAAAAGGGTAATGATGTGTGACAGTCAATCCCCTTGGGGAAGGCGTCAGTAAGCGATTGTCATCTCGCTGACGATAAAATGGATTGAATTTAAAATGAGATTGAGACAGTATTGTCAGTATTTTAATAGGAATATGTCAGATGTTGGCGAAATAACACGCCCCGAAGTTGAAAGCGATGACCAGAAAACCGTAAAAATATTAATTGAGTCGTGCACCACATGTCAAATATCAAATGTTTTATATTCAGAAAAGGCTTCACCGAATAGTAGAGGTTTTAGAGTAAAGTAAAGGTGTGATCACTGTTAGTTCAGGAAATAAACTGATTTCAGAAGTTTAATGACAACTAGAAAACACGTGAGTAATGCTGATAAGGTAATACTGGAGAGCAAAGAATAGATTGAAGAAAAGGGGAGAGATTGACGTGAGTTACAAAGAGGCGAGGGTATTTTTGTGTTTAAAAAAATCAAGAATTGTATAGACAAACACTGGAAGGAAGTTACTATTTTATAATATTAAAACTATTTGTAAATAGAGTACATTTTCTATATATAATTTTCAAGTAGACCAGCGTTAAAACAGAAGTGTGAGCGAATATCATTTTCAAAAATGTAAATTAAATTAGAATAATGATTAACAATAAAATATATGTATAATTAAAAATTAACTTGAAACGTTCGTATAATTTTATAACTAAGGATAGAAATCTACGGCTCAGCATAGGTTTCTATCGAAACTAAACTGTATACTAAGCTAATCTTTCACGTGATGCGATTGTGTTTATATGGTAACTGACTAGTAAGAATTGGTATTTGCTCGCACAAAGTAATGGTTGAGGTATGCTTGTGCTCAAAGCAAGTAATTGTTAGTACGATCAATATAGTTCCTTTATTTTTTCTTCACCATTGTAATGGGCATATGAAAAAGTTTCTAACTGAAAATTGCTAAAAAACACCAATGCGTTATAAACTAATATGGCAAATAATAAGTAATACGTAAAATAATTGTAAGAGACGTTTTCTCATGTATATTTTAAGAAGGTTATAGAAGAGAATACTGTAAATCGTTGTGTATTATTTGCAATCTGAAAACGTATGTGTTATTGCCAGTGTAATCGTTGATAGAGGTAGTGATTAAAAGGAAGTTAGCGGACAGACGGTGTAATATGAAAACGTGACCCTAATTAGATTTTTACCGTATTTTGACGGTATTATTGGTTAAAGGGTGATGACTTATTACTAACTGGTTACTCACTCCTACTTCAACTGTAATTAAAGATAAAACAGCTGATCGCATAATAAATAAAATCGTTAAATTCGAACAAACTGAAAATCTTTTTTCTTTGAAAATACGTATCAATAATTAGACTAAATCGCATACAAAGCAGACTATTGTATATATCTTCTGTTTATTGAGCTATTCCGGTCAATTAAATAAGAGAAAATCTTATTTGACTTTACACACACACACACACACACACACACACACATATATATATATATATATATATATATATATATATATATATATATATATATATATATTCCTAATCAGTCACAACTTATGACATCTCGGGAGGGTTTAAGTAATCATCGAGAGGACCGGAAACAATGGGTTGAATTGGCAGAATATTACTTAGGAGGGATTTATAATGGAAGAGGACGACTAAAAATATTTGTTTTTCTTTACATTTGGCTTGAAGACGACCATACTCTAGTCGGCGTGAAGCAGACGTGTGGTATCTTGTTCCGCAGATTGGATGTTCTAAGAGAGGGAAAGGAAAATTCTATTCTGTGGAAGGCGTGTTTTTGCGGTGAATGCTTTACAGACGGGAACAAGAATTGGAGCTCAGTTGAGAAGCTACCGTGAACATAACAGTACAGTAAAGAGAGAGAGAGAGAGAGAGAGAGAGAGAGAGAGAGAGAGAGAGAGAGAGAGTAAGCAACATCTCTTCTATGTGAAAGAGGCTGTAGGAATGAGAAGAGAACATCCTCACCTTGATTGCAAAGTCGATTTTTTAAATTTTATCAAGGCAGGAAAGACTGCTCCTATCGGCACCTTCTCATGTATGGCAGCAGTACTTCATATTAGGACGTATCTGGTTCTAATAACGGTAGAGGATTGCATCAGGGGGAGGTACTTTCTGGGGCGGTATTTTCCCAGCAACTTTAGCAACAGATTTAATGTAAGTCTTCCATTTCAGGTCTGGGGTGGAAGTCGATCCTAGAATCTTATAAAAATATGGGACTTCCTCGAGGAGAAAACCATTTATTTCGAATGGAGAGAAGGTACGACCGAGCGTTGGTAGTGAAAAGAGAAAAGCTTGGTTTTAGAAGCGTTTAAAGTAACAAATTACTTTCCTCGCTGCACAACGAGCTCCAAGTCGGAAAAGAGAGAGGAAGAGAGAGAGAGAGAGAGAGAGAGAGTGAGAAAGAAAGAGAGAGAGCGAGAGAGAGAGGGAAAGCGAGAGCGAGAGCGAGAGAGAAACTGAGAGAGAGAGAGACAGAGAGAGACAGAGATAGGGATGGAGAGAGAGAAAGAGAAAGAGAGAGAGAGAAACAGGGAGAGAGACAGAGATAGAGACAGAGATAGAGACAGAGAAAGAGAGAAAGAGAAAGAGAGAGAAAGAGAAAGAAAGAGGGAGAAAGAGAAAGAGAGAGAGAGAGAGAGAGAGAGAGAGAGAGAGAGAGAGAGAGAGAGAGAGAGTCAAACAGGTCTTGATCATCAAAGCTCACAGAATCTTAGAATTGTTTTCATAAACAGTTGTGTCGTCTGCATAAATGTAAACACATGATCGTAGAATATGATTTGGAAGATCGTTTATGAAGATCAGGAAGCTGGTTGGGCCCAGAATGGATCCTTGAGCCACGCCGGCATTGATGCTATGTGTGTTGGACTTGAACCCGTAAAAAACAAAATTCATAAACTTATCAGATTTCATTGTTGCGAAGACATTTCCAGACATTTTATAGCTAACAAGCCTGTGGAGCTCACCTTTGTGACGAACCCAATCGAAAGCCTTTTATATATCAAGAGTTATCGGTTTATAAACTAAACCCCCGTCAATAGATTCATTGATCTTGTGCGATATCACTGTAAACCCGTCAGCTGTAGATCATGCAGGACGAAATCCATATTGTTAGTCAGTAAGAATATTGTTTTCGCAAATCGGCCATTCTAGATTTAACTGATTAGGAAAAGGAGCTTTTAGCGTTTTCTATAACTATTTGAAAGTGGTTTCCGGCAGTTTTAAAGGAGGATTTGATTTCAGAGCCTCTATTCTGTTAAAATCGATTTAAATCGTGGTTTCTGTGATTATTGGTCTCTGTTGGAATATTTCGGAGAGTATAAAGCTTTCAATAACAATCGCAAACGACTAAGATATTGCAGGTGTGATGAAGAGCAAATTATTTTTTTAAATAGATTTAAGAAGAATTTCAGATATGAAGGATCTTAAGTTTTTCAATCGACTCTTGAATATCGATAAACTCTGCGATGGAAATAGACATCAGAGTACTTTCTGAACTTTGTGTGTATCTTAATTGAGAAACCTTAGTTGGTAGAGGACCGTAGCGGAGCCCGGACAGTAGATGGGCACTGTTCAGGACAACCCGCGTACCCAATGCTGATTGACATTTAGCAAACTTTCTTGAACTTTTTCTGACAAGTTGTCAACAATTTGATTGAGCTCATATACCCGAAATAGTTGTAACAAAATCTTCCTTCATCATCAGTCTACTTTTGAGTGGACTAGTCACTCATTATTGTGAACATTTATGTTACCACATACATGAATGCTATCAAAAGGGTAAACTGACAGGATTTTGTCAATTTTTCGAGAGATTTGTTCAGTAACTCCATCGGTGACAGTAATAATAAACTCAAGTGACATGCCATAAGATCTACTGATGATGACTCGGAGAAGAAAGAGAAAGAACACACGCGCATGTGCACAGACATCAAACTTTTAATAATAAAAAAGATGCAACCTTTTTTTCAAAACATATCTGATGAGATGAGAGCGAAACATTCTCGAAACAAGTGTTATATAAATTTAAAACTTTAAAAGGATGTAAGATTTAAATAAACAACTTTTAACAATTAATGAATGTTGGTAGCTTCACTTTACTGATGTCCTGATTTTACTAGATTTTACTAGATTTTACTAGATTTTACTAGAGTTTGAGTTCTTCTGTAAAGGGATGCTGACAGTTATTTCAACCATATTTTGGTTGAATTAATCGTATTTGACCGATGATAAGACTATAATTCCCGGATATACTCTAAGAAAAATCTATTTTGGTTAGTCTTTGAACTATTAACTTTCGTATTACGAAAACTTAATGAAATATAAAGTCTTATTTGAGCAGTCATAAATTTACCTAATCTAAGAACTTTGTGTCTTTAAGTATACAGTAATTTGTTGTTTTTAAAAAATGTTTCCTTGATTATATTGTGATGTTTTTGTAAAAAGCGCCCCTTATCGGATTTTTGTATATCTGTCTATCTTTGTCTATTTTCATTTGCTTGTGTTCTCAGTGAGTCAACTCTTTTTATATAAATATAAATATAAATAAATGTTATTTTTTATCTAATAATATTTACTAATTAAATTATATTACTATATATTTATATAATTATCTTATATTGTATTCAGTTTATTTAATATTTAATTTTAATATTACATTTTGATAGTAAATATTTTAAATTTATTTTTTATTTTATTTTTAGATTCTTTCTATCTTCTTTATATTTTTGTTTTTGTTTTTTTCTATTTATTTATTTTTCTTATATAATTATTATTTATTTATCTAATTCCATTGTTTTATTATTCTGTTATTTTCTATAAATATCTATTTACCTTTTATATTGTTTACAATACTATATATATCTCTTATTTTATTATCGTTCTGGTTATAGTTGAAAACTAATTTTTATGTGATGTTTATAGATTATTAATATTATTCTTATTTCATCTCTTGTTTTAGTTTGTTTTGACAATTAAATCCTTTATATATGTTCACAATTATATATTTTTGTTTTACTTTACTTCAAATTATTTTAATATTTCATTATTTAAACCTTTATTTCAATTTATTTTATCTAAAATAGTATTTATTATTATTATTATTATTATTATTATTATTATTATTATTATTATTATTATTATTATTATTATTATTATTATTATTATTATTATTATTATTATTATTATTATTATTATTATTATTTATGTTACAAATAGAATTATATAAAATTATATATATGGGTGTTTGTATCATATAATAATCTGATATATATTTCTTTAAAAGAATTAAAATTTTATGTTATTTTGCTTAAGTTGAATTTGTAATGTCATGAGGGGCGCTGAATAAGTGATGTTTTGGAATTCCTAAAAATATAAAGTAAAATACTCTAAATCGTTTCACAAACGATCGTGGCCAAATATCTGTTGAGGTTTAATTCTTAGAACGGATATAAATAATGAAATAATGTGATAATTTTATATATCTCAAACTATTCTCTCTCTCTTTCTTACTGTATATATATATATATATATATATATATATATATATATATATTCACACGATCCGAACACGTTCGTAGATCACTCTAAGCTGTTTGGTAAATCGAGCCGCCGACTCGCTATTTACATTTAAATTCCTCTCTATTTACTAACTAATTGTCTATGGCCGATGGGATAAGACTCTTGACTACGAATCACTGGCGATTTGTGATCGGGGTTCGCGCCCGTCGACCGTTTAGAATAAGCTTCCTGCACTGAAGATTGCGTTAGCATGAAATATCGATGTCTGTAGGTATTAAAATAATTAATATTTATTTATAAATATTATTATTCAGTCCCCTCCAACAAAGGCCGGGCACTCTTGAGTGACTTTAATAACAAGCAGCGTACATAGCTACATGCACGATCCGAACACGTTCGTTGATCACTCTAAGCTGCATGGTAAATCTAGCCGCCGACTCGCTATTTACATTTAAATTCCTCTCTATTTACTAACTAATTGTCTATGGCCGATGGGATAAGACTCTTGACTACGAATTAGTGGCGATTTGTGATCGGGGGTCGCGCTCGCCGACCGCTGAGAATTATTTTTATATATACATATATATATATATATATATATATATATATATATATATATATATATATATATATATATATATATATACACACACATATATATATATATATATATACATATATATACATATATATATATATATATATATATATATATATATATATACATATATATATATATATATATATACATATATATATATATATATATATATATATATATATATATATATATATATATATATATATGTGGTTAAATCGAGGTTTTTAACAGATACCGATGTAACCTTCTTGAACCCTAGAAATCAGTCCCGGTGTTTCGGGTGGACGAGGCAGAGGACACACATTCTCCTGTACCAAATTGCCGCAGCATCGACATTATTTGCGGATAGTGTACTGTCGTAATTGTTAGACATTTGTATCCGCATCTCCATAGAAAAATTACACCAGTTCAACCATCAGCTACATTAGCATGGTTGTCAGCCTTCTGGTGCTCAAATGTTTAGATGGCATTAAAGAGATTAATTGAAGATTATTCATTGCTACCTTCAACGGAAATGTATGTACTAAAACAATATTTTGCTACAGTTCCACTAATGTCAATGATGAATCCGATGCAATTGCTCGCGATGAAAAACTTTCCAGAATGTTTGAAAAATGTAATGTTCTCGTGATAGGGGGCGACATGAATGCTTAGATTTATCAATCGAATAGAATACGTATGCATATCATCAGGCAACAAAAAGAAATTAACAATATTTTCTAAATGTCATCACTGAAATAGTCTGATATGTTTAAATATTTAATTTCAGAAAAAGAGGCACAGTTATCGAAAGCGCAACTGGGCTACATACTCGTAAATCGAAAATAGATAACTCGTATGGGCTGCAGCATATTTCATCCGTCACCTCCGATCCTCGAATTGGCTCGAGCAAAATCCAGCTCAGTCTTTGTGTCAACAAACCAAAGTAAAATACGGTGATCGGTACAACTGGTCAACACTACTCAACAACGAACCCATTCGAAATGTTATAAACGCGTGTTCTCGATTAGCCCTCGGCCTTGGTAGGTATTAAGAAAAGAAGAATAACAACTGTCCCCGCCAGAAACCGATTTAAATCAATTCAACAACAAACCCTTTATAATGCACCTAACATAATATATGATAACTTTGTTACTATCCACAGGTGTGCTGAAGCAAACTGCACCCCATTGAAACCAAAAGTGAAGCGTAGGATCCTTCAAGAGACGACATCAATCACTGAAAAACATTAATATATGAAAAAATTGGCAAACACCAAAAACATTAATCCAACAGATTCACACATTGCCAATTTCAGACGTGCCAAAGAAAGATTTACACAACTACAACCCTAAACAACAAATGTATATATCTGAGAAACTAGAGAAGATCTTTAATGCAGCGGTCACCAAACAATCATCAATTGTGTAGCTTACAGCAAATGAAGTCAGTGACAGAAAAGTCTTTCCAAATAAAAGATGAAAGCATCAATTGAGCAAGAACGCCGGGACCTTTGGACAATAAACCTTCTAACGTCTGCTGCATAAGGCCACGGTTGTTTCTGATACACCTGTTGAAACTATTATAAGATTCGAACTCCATCTCAAAGTTGGTAACTCTACTCTCTACAAACTGAATAAAGTATCGAAAAATCTGAAGACACATGTTGGCAAAACAGATGCGATCATATCCGAGGCAATGGCTAAATCCTTAGAAAATTACCTCCAGGCTGTAGTGGATTGGGATCATAAATGGTTGGTAACTTTTAATGCCGCAAAGAGATAGCTCCTTTCCTTCAATAACTACAAGAAACCTCTCCAACCACCGATTGTCATGGCAAATAACACCCTACCTGAGAGTTCAGCATTCAAATTCCTCGG
The DNA here is from genome assembly GCA_963556195.1 of Sepiola atlantica. Taxonomy (NCBI): domain Eukaryota; kingdom Metazoa; phylum Mollusca; class Cephalopoda; order Sepiida; family Sepiolidae; genus Sepiola; species Sepiola atlantica. The sequence goes on from OY744520.1 coordinate 73,394,616, forward strand.
CCTAATCTTCACAGGTAACATAATTAGAACAAATACATTGAAGACATTGCCAAGGTTGCCGCAAAGAAGGTTGGCTCCCTCTACCGTGCTAGTAAACTCCTCGCACCTGACATTATCCTCTACCTCTACAAAGCCACCATCCGCCCATGCATGGAGTATTGTTGTCACATCTGGGCTGGTGCATCATCTACTAGTCTCTCCCTCCTTGACAAGGTTCAAAAAAGAGTCGCCAACCTAATAGGTCCCTCACTGTCAACCAAGCTCCGGACCATGTCCCATCGCCGCAATGTAGATTCCTTGTGCTTGTTTTACAAATACTTCAATGGATTATGCTCCGATGAATTGGCTACTCTGGTGCCCCCTCGGCGTAAATTCACTAGACCAACTCGACAATCAATCAAATTCCATCCATTCACTCAAATAGCTTATTTCCTCGTGCTGCTGGTTTCTGGAACTCCCTCCCTGCCCCCTGTTTCCCCGACAGTACTGACATGCAGAAATGTAAAATTAATGTAAACAGATATCTCGCTGCACAGATCCCAGTTTAGGTTGACCCCCCCCTCAACCTTCTCCCCTTTTCTTTCTTCTCAGTAGCCCCTTACGTCTACAGTGGAAGCCTGCCTTATTTGGGGTGAACTACGGTAAGAAAAAAAACATACAGTTGTTGGACTAGATAATATCGCGCTAGAAACCTGCAAAATAACAGTTAATTACATTATACTGAAATCCACTAATGCCGTTTATAATCAGAATCCCTCGTTAGATTGACGTAAGGCTGTATTCTACCGTTTACGAAGAAGCTTGATTTATGTTGTATATTTTAGAGTCATTTCACTTACAGTCATCTTCGCAAAAGTTCACACTACCATGCTACTCAATTGCATCCAACCAGAACTCGGATCGACACTCCTCAAAAACTGAAATGGATTTCGGTAAAACCGATCTACAATCAGACAGATACTGAAGGAACTAAAGCCAAGAATCTCGAGACGATTTTGCTATCTGTAGACTTTTAAAAGGCTTTAATTCGATTCACAAAGAAGGTGTTAAAACACAAAGTAATTGTCAATGTAATCAGTATGCTACACAGAAACCCTCATCGTGCTAAATTACCATCAACTGACGGTGACATGTTAGGACATTTTATATTCATCAATTCATTGAACTACGCTTTTTTAAAACAGATTTGGAAACTTTACTAAATCAATATACTATATTTTGAATTCTAGTAAGGTTTTGATTAAAAAGAATTCAAATTATATATACATATATATATATATATATATATACATATATATATATATACATATATATATATATATATATATATATATATATATATATATATATATATATATATATATATATATATATATATATATATATAGTGTTTCTTGGTTACAAGTAATGAATTTCCTAACATTTGAAAATAATTAGATAGCCTTATGGAAAACATAAACCATGTAAAATTATAGATAATATTATAATTTAAATTTTAATATTTCGAGAGGTCCTCGCTCTTTATCACAAAATGAATTATTTCGATGAAACCATGAATAAACATGAAATCGCAGTTTAAAATTAGACATTTTCAAATTCGTGCAGCGTTTATTCTTGTCCTAATGTGCACGTCTGCCCAGCGAATTTTCTATACCGAATAACAAAGAAAACCATTATGTTTTCATCTTAATGAACGCATACGTTTTCATCTCGTATGATAGTATATATAAACAGCTGTTTGTCATACCATGGCTTATCAGTAGAGCTAGACGTTATAAGTGTTTTCACGTTGGGATTTACAAACGCTACGCTATTACGCCTCGCGTATATAATGTTCATATAGTTTTATATTTGCATTAACAACTAGCGAAAGTGCTCTATTTCTTTACGAAGAGCTATGAGTTACGCTAAGTGGCAACCGCTAATTCGTTTAGTTGGGTACTCAGCACAAGAGTTTGGAGCAGCAAACCACTGTTCAGCCGTATCACGTATCTTAAATGTAGCTAAACATGACGAGTCTTTTCACACTGGTAGGGTAGAAATGAATAGACTAGGATGGATATATATATATATAGTTTAATATTGAAATATATACTCGTATGGCTATAAATATACGATAGTATTTCTGGTAGAATTTAAATTAAGTAGCAAGTATAGGGTGGGCAAAAATAAGGGTCCTATTTTTAAAAATTCATAACTTTTTTATTTATTGATTTTTTTTTTTTAGAATAAGTAAAGGACCCCTTCCGAAGCAAACATGAGCCGTATTAGCCCTAAGGAACGTACCCTCATTTAGAAAACATTATTTTTGCTTAAAAAACTCAAAACAGTGTAAAAAACAATACTTTAGTTTTTGTAAGTTTTAAGAAGTGTTTTTCGACTAAAATTTGTTTTGTTTATTTCAAAAAATCTCGGAAGGGTCAGTCTACACACACATAAAGTTTGGTGAGTTTAACTTTTATTTTGTGGAAGTTATTCAAATTCAAGTTATTCAAATTTAAAGATAGGACCCTTATTTTGGCACACCCTGTATATATATATATATATATATATATATATATATATATATATATATATATATATATATATATATATATATATATATATATATAGTTTAATATTGAAATATATACTCGTATGACTATGAATATACGATAGTATTTCTGGTAGAATTTAAATTAAGTAGCAAGTACTTGTAATAGAGAAAAAAGACTAAACTTTCTTGTGGATTCTTACCTAAACCTACAGTATAAAGGTGAACAAGTACACTAGGTTGGTGAGGAGGCAGACGGGGGAGGGCAGAAGTGAAAAAAAGGCAGGAGGAAAATACGATTTTTGCGTGCTGCAAAATGGTTAGATTTGAGGCGGACTCTTTTGATTGCAATGAGAGTAGGGAAAAGGTGTAGGTGGAATACCATGTCGGCCGGAAATCGAAAAGAGGAAACGGAAGACCATTGGAATAATTACTAGAAGGTGGAGTTTGGAAGAGGTAAATGGGGGGAGAGATAGAGACAGAAGGGGGTGAAGAAAGGGAGAGGAAGGGAATGTGTCCAGGGAGAAGGAGTGAAGGGGGTAAGAAGGCGGGGATGTCCGTGTCTTTCCCGTTGATTTTTTTCTCTGTATTCTCTTACCCCGCCCCCTCTCTCTCACGAAAATTTGCAGAGAAGGAGTTGTGAAAATATGGACATCGAGAGAGAAACGAGAGAGAAATAGAACGAGAAGGAGAAAGAGAGAGAATAAGAACAAGAGAAAACAGAAAAAAGAGGACACAGCGAGGGGTAAGAGAGATAAAGTAATGGCGGGGAGAAGGAGAGTAGAGAAAAGGAGTGGGAGGGGGGAAGAGAAATATTTCATGGTGAAACAGAGAAGGAGAGAGGGGAAAAGAATTCTAAGAAGAAGCGAAAGAAACAGAGAGTGAGAGAGAGAGAGGGAGGAGTAATATAATGTTTAGGTATCAATTGGCACTTTATCGTTGGAAATTCAAACAGGTACTTCAATGATGATCGATGAAAACCCCTGAAGACAATGGTGCTTCAATGTCAATTACAACTTGGTCAGAGTTGCAAATACCTTGGTTTGTTACATAATGTATTCCCGTTATGAATTCTAAATACATGATTGTCCCGTAGTTGAGATAGTTGCGTATTTCCCTCTGACGTCACTGGTCGAGGGTCAAGGTTATATAATTACAAGTACTCTGTCTATTTTGACTTTTACTTTCAGAACTGTTTTTGTATATTACTGGCAATAAATAGCTATTTCCACATTATACTGTCATCTAATTCATCTATTTCTCTTTTTTCTTACTTTTATCATTGTCCATCCCTCTCTCACACACACTCTCTGTGTATATATGTATTTTTCGTATTGGCTTAAGTGGCAGTTATTATAGGATTTATTAGTTCTATTATGTCGGCGATAGCCATCAAGTTGTTAACAGTCATATGAGTTATCCGCTAATTCGACAGCCGCCATCCATCACCACGATCACAATCGTCTAACGTAATGAATGTGACATCCACGTCAACTAATTTAGTAGTAATTCACTTGAGGAACAATTATAAGTTAAGAATTATGTAAAAAAAATAAGGCGTATTATTACTGTGACATTCCACTTTGTGATGCGTGATACCTAATAATTAATTGAAAGAAATCATTCAGGGAGGTTTTTCAACTAAGATAGGTAGATAGATAGATAGGTAGACAGGTCTGAACGAGTAGAAATATATATGAACATCGGTTGATAGTATTATGAAATGGGTGAAGCTCAGTCCTAGCGGCCTTGTGTCAGAAAAAAATAGCACAGGTGCGTGATGAAACATTAAACAAGATGACACTAACTTTTAAGATAGGATGCAGAGTGAAGAATTCTACCGAGCTAAGTGAATGATTACACGCGGTAATGCAATAAAAAATAAATAATTCTAAACGCCCTCTTTTTTATCTGCCACCAAAAAGAAAATGTCGAAAATCCAACGTAATCCCGTTTCGTCTTAGCTTGAGAACGACAACCAAGATTACCTTAATTGCCGAATACATAATAATTATTTTCCTTACAGAGAGTTGCTATTTAAGAATAGAATGGGGGAATATATTATTTAGTAGAATATTTTGTCCACGGCGAGCACTTCACGGTTATTAAGGGTGTGGTAGATCTTTTCTCTCAGTTTATCCGTAACAATTTTCAACATAATTAGTAACAGATTATTGGTCTGTATTTGCTGTGGATCGTTCCTTTACACGAATCTCTTTGTATTAATGTGGTTCTTCCTTTAGTCATTTACGGTGGTATGTCCGTTTGATGAATACATGTTAGGGCAACCTAACAAAACAAAATCGAGTTATTTCCCTTGGACTAAAAGTAAGAGTTATCGCCCTTGGATTAAAGGATTCGTCTGCCGAACTGTAAAAATTAAACATAACGGTCTCACAATAAAACAAGCATCTCGCGTTCATCGGTTTTTCTACATTCTAATTTTTTCAGTGTGTTTGTCAAATAAATCTGGTAAAGATTCTACTTCGTACTTCCTTCATGTTTCTTATTTGTAATTGAACCGAAACGTATAAATATGAAGACGTAACAATACCTCTTTTTCGTTTTTGTGTTAACCTCTAATAGTATTGTTTATCTTCCAACTAACAATCTCATTAACCCTTATCCTTGGGTAGCCCTTGACTTTGATAGAGGGTCACTCATTAGTATAAAAATGTAAAGTTTCCTCTGTATCTATTTACTAGTAGTTGCATTCTTCATCTTTTGTATATTGTTGTCGTTCTTTAAAAGAGGTATTTGACATATATCCTGGTCGATCGACGCAAACACAGGATATAATTGTCCTATCTTTGTTAAAACTAAAAAATACTCATCTGTGCTCTGATTAATGTAGTTTCCGAATATATCTTTAAAACCTTTGTATGTGTTTGTGACATATTTCTATTTCATGGGCGTCCGGCGCGAACGCAAACCCCACGAATTTATTGTACCATTTTTGGACTGAACAAATATTACTCTTTGATACTAGAGACAATTCCAAGAAAGCGTATTTTAGTCCGGATTTAACATTCGACATGACAGTGACATCAGATTAAATTTTAAAAATTATTTATTTTGCATTGCATCTTAGACTTTCCGGAAATCCTATCTTTAAAAAAATGTGTGGAGGATGAAAACGTACGTACGAACATGAAATTGCGTTAGCGTATTATTATATAGATGGTTCCTTCTCTTCCTCACATCCAAGAATAACATATATTTTGCGATATCTTTATCAACTTTCTTTCCATTTTTATTTTAATAGTACAAATTATTTTTCACCTCACAAAGTAGATACGAAAAAACAAACGGCTAAAACAAATGAAGTATTAAATTTTCTTATTATTTTCTTGTTATCGATTCATGTATTTTTATACCTCTTGTCACGATCGCGTCGCGAGTGAATCGTGTTTCGGAAGTTTTTGAAATTGTCCTGAAATTTTCGGTCGGCTACGCTTCGTTATTCGCTGCCGGCGATTCGATAATAGTATATATAACAAAAAAACTTATACTCAATCTATTTGTCCCTCTACTTGTGTTAGTCGAGTTTTCGGTGGACGTGATAAACTCACGATCTGTTAGTTTTGCGCTGCAGGAGGCGAGATGAGAATTGATTCGAAGAATCCTTAGTAAGTATTTTTTTCTTTTATATAGATTTATCCACGTATCTCTATGAGAGAATTGCGAGGTGGCGGTAATGATGTGATAACGACAACCTGGGTGTGCCGAGTTTTAATGTAGTCAGTTCCATAGCACCACACCTACTTATGCATGTTGGCAACATTCGCGAGGCCCCTCTCGTGAGTACTTGATTGGGAAACTAATGCAAACAGCAGAATCAAGCCGATCAAACAAATAGTATCATACGTTGATTTATACGAATCTACTTTAGTTTATGAGAGGATTTCTCCATCCGACGTTCTGTCACATATCTTTTTTGAGAAATAGGATTTCTAGATGTGTCCACATACCCCAATAAAAGTCTATGCCCGTCCGTCAGTACTTCGGTCTTTTTTAACTGTTGGGTCACCATTTATCAAGGAGAAGAGGCACTCGAAGATAATGGTTTATGTTATGGAACGATTGTCAGCTGATCAATGCAATGAATTAAGTTTAACTATAAGACAGTTCACGACAATTAGTTGTTGACATTGAATTTGAAGACCACTATGTTGTAGTCTGCAGGGAAGCTGTCACGCTATGATGTGTTCAAGAGACGGGAAGCCCTTGCAATGAGGAAGGGAAAGTTTTTTGTTTGCCGTGAATGTCTTACGGAATGGAACCAGAGATTCGAACTCAGTCGAGCAACTTCCGTTAAATAACGTTAGAGTACAGACAGACTAGCACGTCTCTTCTGTGAAAACGAGCCTATAAAGAATAGAGGAGACAATCCCACACAAGATTGTGAAGTCGATTTTGAACTGTGTCTAGGCAACGAAGAGTGCTGTATAACTCGGGGTTTGAAGTAACACTTTCTTCGCTAAACGCGTACTTTGAATGGAACATCTTAAAATTTTTTTTGTTTTCTCTCAATATAGAAAAAGTCTCGTTCGATACGATGTCGAGCAGCTTCTCCATTTATTATGGTTAAAACACTCAAAATGCATTCATCGTTTTGATTAGCAAAAGGAGAGGATGGCAACCTGCACACCCAGAAGAAATATATGGTACTTATTTTGTATATATGGAAGTTCTATACCGTTTTTAATCACCCTACAAACCAGCTTCTAATCTTGCCAGAGAAAGCGTATATACAGTTTCAAAACTAGCGACCTTTTTGATGGACAAAGTGAGTGCTAATACCAAATATACGATATGTTCTACACAGAAAGATATGCGTTTGGTGTATTTCTACAGAAAGTAGAATATATACAGAAAAAACGATAAAACTGAGACATGTTTGTAAAACGGAAAACTGACAATATTTGTTGGGCGGTTAGTAATAGCTCGTGTGTCGCGCTCGTATAAATCTTCATCCGTTTTTGATTTGAGATTGCAGCGTCGAAACTGCGCCATGTCACACCAGCTGATGCCTACAATTCAACCGACCATAACTTGCATTTAATGATCTGCCAGTAATTGTCGGAACATCCGTGGAACCTATTCGTCTAAATCTGTAAACCTTCTTTCTAGTGAGTTGAAACTGACAAATATAGTTTAGTTTCCGCATGTTGTATAGTAGTGTGATCTTTTGTTAACACTGGACCTTCGTAGCTCGATGTGTTCTCGTCATATCATGAGGGTAGCCGTCAAGCGTGATATGTGATCTTAAATAGCCGGTGAAGTTGAAATAAAACTCATTAAGAAATACGCTTTCTCGCTGAGTAAAATGAATGAGATTAACACCATTATTTTTATCTTAAACAGGTGGTCGTTTATTTGAAGTTTCAAATACAGTCACGTTTTCTGTCCGTGGATAACTATACATACATACATACATACATACATACATACATACATACATACATACATACATACACACACACACACATATATATATATATATATATATATATATATATATATATATATATATATATATATATATATATATGTGTGTGTGTGTGTGTGTTTGCTAGTGTGTATATGTGCCTGTCTGTGTGTACTAGAGAAAACATAACCCGTGGGGTCACCCATTGAGCTGGAGTTAGATTGTTTGTATTAGAAACATGCTATAACTATAATATCTGACGCATTTTACTTTTCCAACCTTACTGCAGTAAGTTATACACCGATGAAGCCTCTTCGTGAATGTTTGGTAATTTTTGTATACCATAAAATGTATATTTTCGAAATGGGAAAAAACAATTGTCTGTTAATAAAGTGTTTTTAGAGTAAATATGGAATGTTTTTTCTGAATAACTATGATTTTATATGATGTTAAATTAAGAACTCTACTCGTATTATAAACTATTTTCCTTCCGATTTAATTTTCGACGGCGAGGAAATTCTGATTTGCTATTTGCTTTCCCCTTTCCTCTAAATACTTGGAATAGTTCTTTCCGGTAGTATTTTACTCGCAAAATTTTGCGTGACTAAAGGGATATATATTTATTAATATATAGTCACAAAGAGCAATCAACATTGATATATATATATATATATATATATATATATATATATATATATATATATATATAGATACAAATAAATACATATTTGTCTTTATTATAGAGTGGCGGATATGTTTTATTCAGATGAACTTGAAACAAGCCAACTTCCCTTTTCAGATGACGGAATTCGGAAGTTAGATGAAAAGAGGCAAAAAACTTGAAAAGTCGCAGGCATGAGAACGCATAGGCGAAGAGCCAAAACGGAAGTGGAAGACTTTGTGATCGATTAGCATGCTGGGAGCTTCAGAGTGATTTATTTGAAGGGCGTACGAAAAAGACGTGAAATAATCGGTAATAAGCTCTCCCGCCTTCCTCTCTCTCTCTCTCTCTCACGCGCTTTCTCTTTCTCTGCCAGAATATTTTACCAAGGATATGATATAGATCTATATATTTTAGAGTCATTCTATTTGAGAAACAAAGATCCTATAACAAGTCTCCTTCAATGTCCAATATTCTTCGTTTCTTTCGATAACCGATACAGATCATTTTGCCTAATCGCAACGGTTGTTTACTTTTGTTTTCTCGTTGATGACTGCCGTTAGCTTTCTCTGGAATTTGAGTTTCAATAAGCCTCCCTAGGATTCCAGTATTCTCTATGCCATCTAAGAGGAGGCCTGGATGGTACTCTTTTTTGTGTTGTTCTATCCTCTTTGACACTTTACGACCATTTTATTTAGTAAAAACCGATTCCACTTTTTGGAAGACGGGTGAGGATTATTGGATTTCTTTTTTAAATTTCTTCACTGGCAGTCTCAGTTTCCGTTAATTCGTGTAATGTTCTTTTCATCATTTTTTGGTTGTGTTTATTCAGCATTACTCTATTTCAATGTTCACGTGGTTGATCGGTGTTATCTGATTATGTGGGTCGGTTTCAGCACTCGAAAATCTTTCTTAATATTTCAGTTGTTTTCATTAATGTCGTGCTTTTTACTGTGCAAATCTTCTCTTTGATTCCAATTTCTCCTAGTCTTTTTTTCTAGGATTTTGAGAACTTGTCCCAGTTATCTTACAATTATTGGTATTACTGTAATTTCATTCATGTTCTATATTCTTTTTGGCTCTCTGGCGAATTCCATGTATTTTTAAATTGTTCTGCCTCCTTGATCATCGTACTGTGAATTACTGGAACGGCGAAATCTACTATTTGCCATGTTTTCCCTACTTGTTGACAAGGATAATATCTGCCCCTTTTGTTGCCAGAGTATGTCAGTTTTCATTTCCATGTTCTAGAGGATTTTATACCTTCCAATTACCAATATTGTCTCTGGTTTGTGTCTGTACTATATTTCTGTTAGTTTAAAATGTTCTATTTGACGATCTTACCGACACAAGCATGTCTGTTTTTATACTCCTATTTGGCCTGCATTCACTTATCATGTGGTTAACCGTTCACTCTTTTCCTGTGATTTGTTTATCTTGATTTGTATGTTGTTCGTTCTGATCGTGTTGATTTGACGATTGTCAGAAGCGATTGCATTTCTCTGTTCAAGTGTATTTCCCGTAACCTTATCCATGTGTTTCCATGCGGTATTACTTTGATCAGTCCTATGAATCGTCAATGTAACTGCTAAATATAATGGATTATGTAAAGACTATTTTATTTAAAAAAAAATAACCGCCTACAAATGAAATTGATCTACAAACGAATCGTATAAAATATGTGTTTTTTTTAATATAAACTAGCATAAAACAGTTGATATGCTGTAAAAACCAATAACGAACTAGTCAAACCTTGCTATATATATATATGTATATATATATATATATATATATAGAGAGAGAGAGAGAGAGAGAGAGAAAGAGAGAGAGAGAGAAAGAGATAGATAGATAGATAGATAGATAGATAGATAGATAGATAGATAGATAGATACAAGCCCCCGCCCATTGACTTGCTAATATACTCGCTAAACTTGCGATTTTTAGACGTTAATTCACTCCCATTTCTACGGCAATGCGTGGTGGACACATTTGTACGCGCTCTGACTATTGAGCTTAATATGATTATCCTATTGGTTTTTAATCGTGAGACAGGCAGGGTATGGCTTCTCCTATACTGATAGTTGCATGGTTTTGCATGGAACACATGTGTATATGGGTTAATTTTGAAAATATTATTTATACATTGTTAAATATATATATATATATATATATATATATATATATATATATATATATATATATATATATATATATATATAGTGTGTAGATTTCAATTTTGTGTAGAGAATCTGAATAACAGAGCTCAATGTAATTTAAACAGAGCAAAATAGAATTATAAAAAGAAAAACTATACACACATTAAGGTTGTACACACACACATATATATATATATATATATATATATATATATATATATATATATATATATATACAAGTCATCCCGTAACAATTACTCTTATTATTTGTTTCACTTGATATATAAAGGGACGGACAATCAAAGTGAAAATATTATTTTCTAAAACAAAAATAACAAATACCCGAAAATATGTTTTTAAGGCACCTAATATTTAACGCTCTCAAGACATTTAAATTTTCTTAGATTTAAATTTCCGATTTTTTAGTTTCATTTTGTACCGAGACCTGCCTTACTGTTTTTTTTTATTCGCGGCTTCAGTGTGTTATCTCTTTGTAAATGTGGTCACTTAGTTTCGACTATGGGTATGAAAAGACGTATTTCACCCTTAAAACGAAGGCGGAGGGGATAAAGTAGTTTAAGGGACCTACACAACTATAAATTTTAAAATAAGATAAATACTTTATATTAACATTCATTTAGCAATCAATAAATATTACAAAATTCATCATGATCGGATAGATCTCTGATTTGGCTTGTTTTTCTTTTCAATCAAATGTATTCAGGTTTTTGTTAAAGAAGCGATACCTTCACTATCATTACCCGTCCATATATATATTGTTCTTAAGTTTCGGGCAGTAGGTAGCAACCCGAAATAAAAATAAATTCCTCTTTCTCTCCTTCTTCCCTTTCGTTCTCTCTCTTCTTCCTTCTATCACTTTAGACGACGGCACTACATGTTTCTCAGGCAACTGCCCCGCCGCTCTTACCCAAACATTGATTGCTCTTATAGTGCAGCCTCCTTCCCACAATCCGTCTCCGCCGGAAGCACTTCCGTTTCCGACCGAAGTACTTCCGTTTCCGCCGGAAGTACTTCCATCCCATAAAAACGCATTGCTCCTTCTCTTTCTTTTCTTTCGTTGTGCCCGGCTCCCCACACGAGGTAAGTTGTACGTTTGTCGTCGTCTCATTCAAATATACAACATATATCTGTGAAGAAATTCTTCTCGCATAACTAACAAAAAGTATGTCAGTTTTTAGACTGCATACATCTTGTCTGGGACTTCTTATACGTGTGAACTATTCCCGTAGTTATGCTATGTGTTATGATAACTGGAAAACTATTCATCTGAGCAGGCTACAGCATTACATGATGGTTACTGTTTTCAAAGATCAGTATATCCCTACATCAAACTTTGAACATCGAAAATTAAAATTCCGTCAAAGATTCGACATTGACCAAACTTGACATTATTAAGATCAAGATAATATAAGATATATTAACTACAACATGAGCCATGTAGCAAGTCTCTACGATTAACAGAACCGAAGTTATTGCATAAAGTGTGACCTTTTCCTTGAACGTGACCTTGATCTTTGATCTAGAAATCGCAAAATTGAATTAGTTAGATCATGTTTAGTGACAATTGGTCAAGCGATGTGGACGCTAGGTTGTAAACAAAAAAAACATGTCAGAGGTAAAAACAATATGTCTTTTTACTTCTCTATTATCGATGACAATAGCATAGATGTAAAGGTGCCTATTATTTTGCTATCTAATTTACATACGTGTTTATGGTGTGTACAACAAACAATGTAAATGAACCGAAAGGAGAGAGTCACTCATTTTCTAAATACTCATAGAAACATTAATCAATATTAGCGAGTGGTTGCATAAACATAGAGTGTGAGAGGACGAGATAAATACATAGATACATAGCAGAGAGATGCATTATTTGTTCATTAATTACAGTTTACTGCTAATTAGAAGAATTAAGACATAAATCAAATCCAATGAATCCTTAAGCATATATTTTGTGTGATACTTGAAGTATAGATTAAGAAAGCTATAAGGAAAACAGACGTTGGTGAATTTAGTTTTAGTAGTATAACAGATTGTTGATCTGAAAATCGAAGAGGAAAAGAAAGGAAGAAAAAGAAGAATGATTTAGAGAATGAAAGTGAACCAAAAAGGAAAAATCAATTTTGTGAAAATAAATAAAATAAATATGTAAATAATTTTAAAGTAAAATAAAGTAAGGATTGAAGAAAGAAATGAAGGAATAAAATAATAAGATGGTGGTCGAGGAGTAGGAGGAGGAGGAGGAGAGGTGGAAAAAATAAGTGATTGAAAAAGACGGAAAGAAAGAAAAATGTTAATTTAATTTTAAAATAGTAATAGAGTAAAAAGTGAATAATGTAAAAAGAAGACACAGAAGAAGAAGAAGAAGAAGAAGAATAAGAAGAAGAAGAAGAAGAAAAAGAAGAAGAAGAAGGGGAGACGGTCGGGTAAAAAAAGAAAAAGAAAATGAATACAAAGCAGAAGAAGTCTTAACAAGAAAAGGAAGACAATTAAGGAAGTACAAAACTAGGCAAAAAACAAAGATGAAGGTTTCATTGGCAAAAATGAAACATAAAATAAGAAGAATATGAACGACTGACGCACACAGAAAGTATTAAAAGAGAAAAGTCATTTCAATTGAGAATGTTTCTATCGATATATTTAGTAATGAAAGTAATTCAGGGACTTAAAAATTGGAAAAATTGCGGGGGAGTGCGAATTAGGAAAACAAATAAATTAAATAATATCCTCAAATTATATTCAGAACCTTGAATCTGTAGTCGAATATATTTTAGAGAATGTTGTTTTCAATTCATGAAAACGAAAAATAAGAAACACATCCGAGAAAACATTTGTGAAAATAGAAAATTAAGTCTGACTCATATAAGTAAAGCGGTAAAAAAAGGATCTGTTGCATGATGTATGTTGTGAATTCGAATATTTTGTACATTAAAAGAATTGTCCGATGTAAGTTTAAACACGGAATTTAAAGGCGTAACATATTTAAGACGAATAAAAAGCACAAGCAAAAACGAACGATAAATTTGCAGACGAAAATCACTTTTTTTAATTTAAAAGTTAAATTCTACCAAATTTTATGATCGAGCAAGAAATGAAAATGTATTCGATACAATATGGCGGCGATATTAGTCACAGTTACGATTCTATCTGCGATAATCAATGAAGGTGTTAGAAAGTTTTCCTCTGTATAACTGCAGCAGAGTTCTTGTTGTCTTATTGGTTCGATCCCTAGCCGTTCATTTATTAACACATGATGCCATCTTTCACTCTATAATAAATGTGTATTGATCTATCTATCTATCTATCTATCTATCTATCTATCTATCTATCTATCTATCTATCTATCTATCTATCTATCCCTCTCTCTATATATATCAATCCCGTCACGCAAATGTTAGTGAGTAAAAAACTGCCGGACGAAATCATTTAAAGTTTTTACGAGAAGGGAAAAACAACAAATAGCAATCAGACAACCCCCGAAATTCGAAAAGAAATCCTTTATTTATTTTTATAATAAGACATTTTCATTTTTTTCTTATTTTTCTGTTTTAAACTTTTAAGTTTGAGAATTTTCTTTTTTCTTCGTTATTACTTTGTTTTTTAACTTCACTGATTGAGACGTTATTTTATATGAATATGACTATTAGTGTGAACAATAGTGACGCATATTTTTCCCCTCATTTTTGACGGAGGGTGAACACTTGTTTTATGAGAATACATAATTGTTATTAGACTTTTAGAGACAGTAAAATGTTATCTTCATTATTTCGAGAACGAGAGAGAAACAGAGAGAGAGAGAGAGAGAGAGAGAGAGAGAGAGAGAGAGAGAGAGAGAGAGAGAGGGAGAGAGAAGAGAGATCTTATTACTTGCTATTTTTAAGGCAACATTTTACACGTCCGTTTTGCTTCGCTTCCCAACAAAATCTTTCTTAAGCTCTTAGCATACTTATCGATCCCGTGACCCTCCACTACTAAAGTACACGAGGGCGCAAATTTGTCTACGTCTATTTCGGCTAACACTTCAGAGAATTACATTGTCTTATTTCTGACTGACCGCATCCACCACACCCCCTATCCGTGTAGAAATCTTTCCTAGGGGTTCTGTTAAAAAAAACATTTACCACGTAAGGTTAGATTCAGTAAACAAAAGAAATTTCTATTAGAGTTCAAGTAAGGTGTTAAGCTGACGTGTACAGGATGTTCCGTCACAGACAGGAAGTCCCCAGTGACACGTAGCGGATAAGGTGATAAAATATGTTTCTTGTTCCTGAGCAGCGAATGAGAGGAGTTGTGTTTGGCATAACTGCTCCATTATTCTATGGGGGAATGATCGGGGAAGGTCTTCGGTGAATTATGTATGTGTATACGGTGAAGGAAAAATACAAAATCACCAAGAATCGTTAAATCTCAAATGATCCGCGCTGCTGTTGTTAATAACTTTTAAAACCGCAAATATTATAAAGAAGAAGACGGTTACAACAAAAAGAAAGAGAAAAGAAAGAGAGCAATAGAACTACGACGCCTACTATGTCTACGTGTAATTTACAGAACGCAAGTAAAGCTGTATACAGGATTAGCCGCAGTTTGGACAATCCTCGATTCAAAGGGTTCGTTCACTAGTAAAGCTACACCATTATAATAAGGGGAGGTGACGGTGGTTAAGTGGATATCGACACGGACTGAACACCTGGGTGTTCCAAGTTCGAATCCAGTCGGTTCGACAGTACCACTTTCACCTAGGGATATTGACAACCTTCTCGTGGTCCTTACTATAAGTACCCGATGTCTTTCCAGAAAGATTTCTAACTAGAAAAACATCGGGGAAACTAATGCCAACACCAGAATCATCTGATTCATACGAAAGAAAAAGAAGATTCTAATAAGCTGTTTTCTTATATAAATAAACTTGTTACGTCTGCGCAATTGAGAGTTCCGTCTATGATTTATTTTACATTTATCTTAACATCCATTTTCGTGAATTGTCGCAAGTCATTGTCTCAAGTATGGCACAAGAGCAAGCAATATTGTAGCACAATGTCGACAGGATTTACGCTGGGATTTTGAAGGGGTTACAAAATAATGAATAAATACGTAGCCAATAATTTAATTATATTCTCAATTCCTGTCCCATCACCGATGTGTTGCATCTTTGTGCTTGTTTTGCTAGTACTTCCACGGAATGTGCTCCAATGAACTTACTGCACTTATACCTCAAGAACGTAAATACCCCCGACCAACCCGATTAGCAGCAAACTCCCACCCCTTCACTGTAGAGTTCCGTAAATGTCGTAAGATTTTATACTCTGATAGCTTCTTTCCTCTAACAGCTTGCCTTTGGAATTCCCTCCCTGCCCCCTGTTTCTCCGACCGTACTAACACGGAATAATTTAAATGTAATGTGAACAGACATGTTGCTGCCCAACTCCCCACCCACTTTGCCTCTTATAAATTTGTCACTTTCACACTATCCTCATCTAAACATTAAACTATTTAAAATGTGTTTTTAAGAAAGCCTTTTCCATCCTCTATTTTAATTCTTCATTGAAGTCACTTCTCAACCAATGGAAAGTACCTTGTTAGTCCCTAACTGTCATCCGAAGTTGATGAGCCAATATTTGACATGATTCGTCACACTATGACTGTGCATTTTTAAAATTCCATGCCGAACATTTTGAGAATTTTTCTGGTGACTCCTGACACCAAAAAATAGATTTCTAACTTGCACCAACTTTTTGAGCAATTAGTTTAAAATGTCAAACACGATGCACTGGAAAATTCTCGTTTTTCCATTTTAATATTTGAGTTTTAATGTAAATATCTTCGAAACTACAAGACTTGTGATTCTGAAATTGGTGCGGTAATTGTGGCAGTATTTTTTAATATGTGTGTAATCTCTGCATATAAACACCCATAAATGCTGAATATTAGCGTGTCGATTGCTTCACTAGCTCTGGATATTTGAGTAAAATTGATATCGGAAATATCCCAAAATGTATATCATTAGAGAATCTTTACAACTAATGTCGCTAAAATTGGCACACGTTATAAATCTAGCCTTTTTGTGTCAAGACATACCATACCAATAGCTTAATTTCTCTACATGGTATATTGTATATTAAAAAAAAGTGAAAAACTGCCTATTCTAATTTACATGTCAGCGATGATCATATTCCTCTAGCCAGTATCTACACGTGTGGATACGTATGTGTATTGAGCAGTGTTTACTGTTGCAGTGAACCGAATCCGCTAAGAACGATTGGTTGGAAGAAAGCTGATTAATAACAGCTTGCAACATCAGCTGTTTTAAAATAAGATTTTTTTTATTTTCATCAATTTTTTCGGCCGTTTTTCGAAATCTTCGCAAGGAAAACTAAAATACCAATGTCGGATCAGACATATACAAAATACTAAATAATTTAAAATAATAAATAAAACAAAATATACATTTTAAAAATATATGAAGTTAAAAACCTGGAGATAGACCACATCAATATGTAGACAGAACTTAGAATCGATAACAGAAAAAGAAGGCATTTACGAATAAAGTCAGTAAAAACAAGCTGTTGCAGTGATATTTATGATGCACAAAACGCGTATATATTCTCCACTCTATGATAAAGACCAATGTGTATTTATTTGTATGGATATAAATATCCATTTCGTCACACAAAAGTTAGCGAGTAAAAATTGTAAGACGAAAGCATTTCAAGTGTTTAGGGGAAGGGAGAAAGTAAATAGAATATCAGACAACCTCCGCTGTCTGAAAAGAATTCGGACAGACATCATCAACTCATTTACACAATGAGCCTTCCCTTCTTTTTTTCTTTGTTCTTTATACCGACTGATACGTTTTCTCTTTTAACTTTCCGATTCGAGACGTTTTCTTTCTTTTGTTAACATAGTAACTTTACCGATTAAGACGTTATTTTATAAGAATATCAATATTAGTACAGAATAGTAATTTTTGATTTTAGCCTTCTATTAAAAAAATTATCTGACCTTTAAAACTCACATTTTCTTAGTACAAATAATCTAATCCGAGCTTAATCAGTGAACACATGTTACAGGTTAGATTATTTGAATCAGGGAAAAGTAAGTTCGCAAAGCAAGCTAAATTTACAAAAATTAAAGGCCAAAATCCAAAATTCGTCTCTCGCTGCAGGTTATATCTTGTTTCTTTCTCTTTCTCTACATCTTTTTCTTCTTTTCCCTATCGAGCTACAAGTTAAATATTATTACTACTTGTGGTGTTATTTCCTTTTGTTTATAATGTATTTTTAAATCTTTCTTTTGATAGCTAAGTTGTTTATTGTGACAATAAACAATCGGGAAGCCCCGAAAACAGAAACAAAAAGACAAGAAAACAAAAGTGGGAAGAAAATCAGCTACATGGACGTTTCATGAGCATGACTAGAGAACAGACCATCCAACATACCTAGGCATGGCTAAGAAAGGGACACCTGAACAGATAAACAAAATCTATACTGAAAGCTACACAGAACAATGCGATTAGGACTAACTACATTCAAGCTAAAATAGATAAACCCAAGAAAACAGTAAATACAGATTGTGTGAAGAAAGAGACGAAAACTGATCACCGCATATAGCAGTTTTCCTTATGTCTTTTTCAAGCGTATTTTTGTGACTTCCAAGCAGTTTTTTTAATTCTTATCAGTGTTTTCCATCCTTCGCTTGTTTTCATGTAGGGTCTGTCCGTATCGTATTTTGGGTATAGTGCGATGTTTATGGTCATTAATTTTCTAGTCTTGTAGTCAAGATGTCTGAGTTGTATTTTTAGTCCAGCCTATAAATGGTCCAGAGTATGTTATTAGTGATACTAGCCAGGTGTGTATTCTTTTTACTAGGTTTCGTCTATATTATTTCGCTTCTAAGATTTCCTTGTTCTTCGCTGGTATTCTGGTCGAATCTTCTCTTTTAGGTCTGTAGATCTGAGGGTGTCTGCTTCCTTTACTTAAAATATGTGTAGCCTAACGCCCTCATCTATTCTTGGTTGGGCAGTTCCATGCCCGCTATTGTCTCAGTTTTCACCTTTGGTATCTAGCAGTGCGCACTTTTCCATTCCGAATTCCATTTGAATGTCATGGCTGAAAATTCTGGTCGTATTTATCAGCTTTTCCAGTTCCTTTTTGATTTTGTCATTAGCTTCAGGTCATTCATGTTTATGAAGTGGTTTATTCTTTGTTTTGTGTCCGTAACCTTGTATACGGCATCAACTTCCCTGAGTATGTAGTTGAGTGGTATCATGGCTATGATAAATAGTAGTGCTGATAAGGAGTCTCGTCGGAAAATGCTTCTATGTATTTCTATCTAAATCAAGTATTGTCTTCCAGATGTCAGTTCTAGTCTCCATGTACCCATTGCGTTTTTAATAAGATTAATAATCATGTCGGGTATCTTGTACATTTCTAAGCATTCAATTATTCATGCTTGAGCGATTCTGTTGTAGGCTTTCTTGTAGTAAATCCATGTCATTGATATGTTCTTCTGTTTGCTTTTTACCTCCTTGATGATCTTTTGATCTATGTATAGAACATCATGCCTCCCTCTTTCACATTTCCGGCAGCCTTTTTGTTTCTCGAGGAGCAGTCCACCATTGCCCAGGGAGTGGTAGATTTGTTATCTCAGTTGTGCCGTTAGGATTATCTACATTGTTTGTAAATAGGTTATTGGTCTGTAGTTGCCTGGCGTTGTTCCCTTTTGAGGTGTCTTTTTGTTTTAGCGTTGTCCTTCCTTTGGCAATCCACTCTGGTATATCTGTTTTGTTGATACACTCTCTCAGTTTATTTGCTAGCCTTTCGTTTAGGGTCGTTATTTTTTAAAACAAGTATGTGTGTATCGAGTCATGGCCTGGTGCTTTTCATTTTGCTATTTTCCTTAGGGTTGTCTTTATTTATTTCTGTTTCGATTCCTGGTTCAGTTTCCTATGATTAATTATTCATATTTTTCAGCCGTTTGGTACTTTTGTTGTGTTTTTAGGCTTTCCCCATATTTTGCTTCAGAAGTGTGTTGTCTCCGTCGAGTCCAGTAGTTATGTTGTTGTTCTTTCTTCGTTTACGTTTTTTGTAAAATTGTCTTTTATTGTTTACAAAGGTCTTGTTTTGTATGTGCTGTTCCGATTTGTATCTGTATCGTCTCAGTCGTCCATCTATTTCTGCTATATTTTGTTTTCATTCTTAATGTTTCTTATTAAGTCTCTCATTGCGAGTCGGATTTCCACTCATCCATCGTTTCTTGTTCTTTTTCATCCTATTTACGGTTTTAGCTTCTTTGCAAAGTTTGGTGATTTGTGTTTCCAGTCTGATTTCCCATCCAGACTTTGTCGGTCCATTCTTTTGGGCAGTCTTTTTTCCCCTTTTTATTTTCATGCTTATTCATTTTGCCCCCGCATACATCAAGTTACTTAAGTTTGTGATAGTATTCGTTGAAGTATACGCGAAGAATCTGTTTACTTTCTCTGTTTCTAATTTCAATTTTTTCCAATATTCATTCCTTAGAAGTGGTAGGTGTTTTTTTTCTCGGTCATGAAACGTTTGACATTTTCCACTTGTCTTGCTTTTTCCTAGTCGTAGTCTTCGATCTCCTCAGTTTCAGTGTTTATGTTTGGCCAGTCTTCTACCTCTGGGGTTTCACTTAGTCGCGTTTCTTAATCTGTTACGCCATTTATCTTCTGTTTGATTTCACTTAATTCCAGTTCCGAGAACCACATTCTCTTTAGAATCTGTCTTCCTTAATCTGCAATCCTTCGTTCCGTTGTATGGTAATCAGTAGAAATGTCTCATAGAATTTTCATTCGTTACCGATATCCTCTTTCTGGGAGGTGGCGACTTTTGTAGTAGCATTACATTACCAGTCTATGCTTTCTTGTAATCCATTTCAGGCGCTTTCGTTTGTTCTTGTTATTCATGCTTTCTTGTGTTCGGTCGTTGTCCTTGTCGTGCTTGGAATCAAAGAGGTTACTCTCCTGTTTTAAGTCCGTGATCTTGTTCCTGAAATTTAAGTAGTCAACATTCACATGATGCGAACCGGATCCGCCATGTTGACCATCGAGGGAGGACCTGCTCATCATAACACCCAGCTCTTTCTTCTGAGTCCTATGTCTTGTAACGTTATTATGTAGCAGTATACATATTTTCTTGTATGTGGCAACACCTGGCTTAGGCTTAGTTTACCTGTGATCCTGTCACATAGATAGTGTTTATCTCTCATTTTCATGAAAGACATTATTATTTTCATAATTATCATCATAAACTTACTAGTAGTTTCCATATATATCATCATCAGTGATTGCTCACTGATAATAACCGGTGGTGTTCCATGGAGTCTGAGTGAGAACAAGTTTCCGCATATTTCCAGTAATCTTAACCTCTTAAGATCACAATTGGAAATTCCCTTGCATTATCGCAACAACCGTTTTCCATTGATTGCTCGCTGGCAACGAACATTAGTCTTCTTTGTGGCTTGGGTAGACACAAGCTTCTATTAAGGTCCCAGTACTCTCAGCACCTTTTCCGTGGAGGTCTGATTAGTGCTCTCCTTCCTCGATCTTTTCATCCTTCTTGACTGTTTACTACGCCTTTGTGTAAGATCACATTGTTTTTGTTTTTTTCAACTATGTTTTTCGGGGCCGTGGGCAGTTTATGAGATTTCTTGCAGTTTCAGTTCCCTCGGCGTCACGTGTTGTTTCTCCGATGTTTTTGTTTTTGTTTTATTTTTGTTGCAACTTCCATGCGTAATGTATGTTGGTTGGGTTTAATATTCAAAAATTTTCATTAAGATTTAAGCTGTTTTTATCATTGCCGTTCGTTGTATTGTCTCAGTTTTTCCATCGATTCCAATTTCTCTTAATCTTTTTCCTAGTGTATTTTGGGACTGTTCCTGGTGATCCTACGATTATTGGTATTAATCCTCCCTTTAATTCCAATTTCTTCCGTGTATTTGTTTTGTTTTACCGTCCCCTTAATCTTTACCATGTGGTCTTCTAGGACGGCAAAATCCACAATCATGCAGTTTTTTTTACCTTCTTTTTAACTATTATGACATCAGGGTTTTTTTGCTGTGATGAGTTTATCTGTTTGTACACCCATGTCCCAGATGATTTTGTGATTTTTCTTTTCCAATACTGTTTCCGGTTCGTGTCTTTATTATTTATCTAGGTGTTTAAATTGCGGTCGTTTAAATAGTTCCCAGTGTACTACGTTCCCTACGCACTCCTATTTGTTTTTGTATTCTTCTTATGCTAGTTTGCTGTAATTTCCCGTTTCGTCGATTTGTCAACAGAGTCTACATTTACTGTGTTCTTGGGTTTTATCAATTTTAGCTTGATTTTAGTTTGTTCTAATCGCATTATTCAGTGCAGCTGTTAGTAGCGATTCCGTTTCTGTATTCTAGTGCCCTTTTCCGAGCCATGCCACTGTAGTGTTCATTTGGACGATTGCTCTTGCTGCGGTGATCAGCTTTTCTGTGTTCTGAAATATGTACTTTTACAATTCTTTTTGTTGTCTATCGCGCAGTCTTCTTTCCCCTTCCTTTCGTTTTCACGTAGATCGGTCAGTATCGTCCTTCGGGTCTAGTACATTGTGCATCGACATTATTATTATTATTTACTCACTAAGAGTTTTCAGATAAGTAATTATCCGTGATTTATCTATCTATAGCAGTAAAGAAAAATGTATTCTCTTAAACAGTCCTTCTACCCGGTCGAAATATTAGCAGTAAAAACAAATAAATGAAAATAAATTATATTCGTGCCAAAAAGATAGTGAGGAATACAAACGAGGAAATACGTTAGCCGAAATCAAATGGCGATATCTCTGAAAAATAATTAATTTATTCCCGTTTGACAAATAAAAATAGCCTCATGGAAAACATAACAGCAAGGGAATTATTTTGATATTGTAATATTTTATTTTAATATTTCGGACGGTCCTTCGTCGTTTATCAAAATATGTATTCGCCACTAATCACTATGTATTCCGGTAAGTTAGATCTGCTAGACAGACAATACACAGATATATTTAAGACTTGAACACATCAGATGTGATTTAAAATCCTTTAACATTTTTACTATATTTACCCTCCTTCCGGCATTGCAGCAAAGTTAGACATGACGTCAGTTTATAAATAGGGGGATCTAGCTCCTTAAATAGGGGGCAACATGTAGAGTAGAAAAAATTGCCGTGATCGAACATGTTAACATTCACCGCTAGGGTCTCCTCGGCTGACCAGAGTTTAACCTATACTTTCTCCCGAAGAAGAAGGTAATTCTTGGGGGATGGCCTAAGATTGAATCAGAACGATACTTCACTCCAATCCAAAGGCGAGGGCGCCGTCCAGGTTTTTTTTTAAGGGGAGATTGTGATATAACCAACTCTCTTTCAATTGGATCCATGCCAAAGCACCGGTGATTGTACCCGCAAACTGAAATCATGTTCAACTGTTTACAAATACCCCAAGTGAACGGATTCCCTAATGAACTTTTGCTTGAGAACCGAATTCAACAGTCAGCTTTTGTTTTGACTCAGTGCAAGTACGTGTTTTTTAAATATGTTTTTGCCACTCTAACTTTATTATATAAACATCATATTTTTTACTTTAACCGCCATTTTCTTTTTCTCCTTTTCCCAAGTTTGTTTGTTTATCAGTTTCAACCTACACTTGGTTTACCATTTCGTATCTTTCCCGTCGCTCGACCCACTAGTCTTCTACCCTTCTCGCTAATCAACCGCCAGTCTCCTTTGAGATTCGGTTTGCGTTTGTATGTATGTGGGGAGGGGGAGTTGAACGGGATCAACAAAAGTCGCTATGCCGTAAAGCAGCTGTCCGAGTGACGTCATAGAGTGACAGGTGCGCGCCAGACGTCATTAGCCCGCCGGCGAACCGCGCAATGCCAACAGTCGGCCTACATCCAATATGGCGGGCAGGGTGTTTTTTAACACTTACTATAAACCCCGAAAAAATCTATCTGCTGCCGGAGATAAACGGAGAAGGTGTGTAAAGATAACATTTAGTAATTAAATTAATGTTTTTAATGTAATTTTATTCATGTCGTATGTTGGATTTTATTTAACTGCTTTCTACAACGGAATAGTTAGACGAAAGTTATTTTGCGCGAATTCAGTTCCCTTAAAAGGGACACTGTAGATGGGTACAACATTAGCCATAATTTTTGCAATTACATTTTAAAATTCATGAGAAAAGATAGAAACTTCGGGAAATAATTAAAGAAATAGAAAAAAACAAAATATAATAGTTAGCAACCATTAATAATTTTTCCGGTTTGTTTAGGTCCGAAAACTAACAAGTCAATGTCTTAATTCGGATACAACTTAGGAGGGAAGCAATAACATAAGGATGGAGTTTGGGAGTGGGTGGTGTAGTTCCACGATAAATACAATTTTTAGAAAATAAATCGAGGGTATAAAGGGGAGGGGGCAGGATTCAGTTAGCTAACTTGCTAAAAGGTCATATCTATATTAACAGTCTTGGGGTCCAACAGGACCAATAACTGCGTGCGCCATTCTTAGCGAGGTAATACGTTCTTATAAATGTGTTCGTTTCGTATAGACAAGCTAGCTACTGGTACCCACGTTTTGTTGAATTCTATGGAATCTATTTTTTTCTATCATCTAATTTTCACCTTAAGCTTATGCTTGAAGAATAAAATAATCTTCTAATTTGAAAAATGTTCAAATCCATATAATCCTCTCTGATGTGTCGGCCGTATGTACATTCTAGTTACGACCGGAAATCTTTCCATCCTAGCTACGACTGAAAACCTCTGTCCTTTTCTCCCTTATTTTAACACTTATATCGATGTCGATCACATAACCATATGTGTGTGGTGTATCGTGCGTAGGCGTCTGGTGGATGATCAGATAATTGCGACAGGTTACAAGTAATTTCAATAGAGGTCATGACATATGTCGTTTCAGGACGGAAAGGGACAGAGTAATGAGGTAGGGTTTACAGAACACTATACGCGTATTTGATCTTTTTATGAAATTTTTCCTTTCTGCCATTAAATAACTGTCTGGGCGAAAAAAAGTGAGATAATCCGTTTATTTTTTGTGGTACAATTGATTAAGAAATATGACTCCTGAAATCTTAATTCACCTTGTTGTGATATGTACCAATATATATATATATATATATATATATATATATATATATATATATATATATATATACAGGGTGGGCAAAAATAAGGGTCCTATTTTTAAAAATTCATAACTTTTTTATTTATTGATTTTTTTTTTTTTTAGAATAAGTAAAGGACCCCTTCCGAAGCAAGCATGAGCCGTATTAGCCCTAAGGAACGTACCCTTATTTAGAAAATATTATTTTTGCTTAAAAAACTCAAAACAGTGTAAAAAACAATACTTTAGTTTTTGTAAGTTTTAAGAAGTGTTTTTCGGCTAAAATTTGTTTTGTTTATTTCAAAAAATCTCGGAAGGGTCAGTCTACACACACATAAAGTTTGGTGAGTTTAACTTTTATTTTGTGGAAGTTATTCAAATTCAAGTTATTCAAATTTAAAGATAGGACCCTTATTTTGGCCCACCCTGTATATATATATATATATATATAGAGAGAGAGAGAGAGAGAGAGAGAGAGATAGAGAGAGAGAGACAGAGAGAGAGGGAGAGAGAGAGGGAGAGGGATATATATATATATATATATATATATATATATATATATATATATATAGAGAGAGAGAGATGGAGATAGAGATAGAGAGAGGGGTAGATAGATAGAGAGAGAGGGATATATATATATATATATATATATATATATATATATATATATATATAGAGAGAGAGAGAGAGAGAGAGAGAGAGAGAGCGAGAGAGCGAGAGAAGGAGAAGCTAAGAAATTAAATCTTTGAATATCGCATTAAATAAGTCGCCAGATTTTGTGCTCACATTCGAATGCATACAGAACTGGGAGACATGAGTACACTTTTGATTTACCGTAAAACTGCAGTAACATCTTAAGATAAATCCCTTTTTATCATCCATTATTTTTATTATTGCAAAGCTGTATCTAAAAGTATATCGGTCGACTTGTGTGTGCAAGGTCTTCTGTCTTGGAGCAGATCTGTTGTTCTGACTTCGAAAAGTTTATTTTTCACCATATATATATATATATATATATATATATATATATATATATATTGATATTTCTGAAAAAGACAAGGTTTATCATGAAGCAAATTCTGTCTACTTTTAATTACAACTGTTTCTCTAACAGCCAAAACAATCGGAAAGTTAGTAATAACAATGTCCGAATCTTAATGGACAATAAACCTACAGAAAGAAAACAACTTTGGATAATTTGACGGAAAAACGTCAATTTTTTCTTACGATAAACACGAAGAGCAAACATTACAGTCTGTCAGTTTTACATCTTAAAGAGTTCGTATTGAGATATTTCCCACAGAGTTTTTTTTCCTTAAACATACCCACAAAAACAACAAAAACACCGGTGTTTACATACGAGGATATTAATCAAAACAAAAGGAGATAATGCATCCGTTCTTGTGATTATATAATTATTTCATTGGATGAAAGTTCAGGTTTTATTAACTATTATCTATTGAAACACCTCTCATTCATTTCCGAACTTTCATATAATCCTATTTTCTTCATAAAATTTACCTTACATAAATGAATAAGAATGTTTTACCTGTACATTTGAAGATTCATTCGTCTATAAGATTTGGTATTTGTTGTTACTAACCTACTTGTTTTATTGGTTATGTGGAAATAATTATCATGCAATTTATCATGTCGGCTTTATCGGTTGGAGCGTCGGATTAAGAGTTATAAACGAATAGCTCTCGGTCTGTGGTTCGAATCTTTCGAGCGGCTTGAATGGTTACCTCTACACTGATGATTCCACAAGGGTGAAACGTATAGGTATGTAGATAATATTTATTATTTATTATTTATCATTAAATAAGTATTTGTTGCCCCCGTTTGGCTGGGCTCCATAATGCGAGATAAGACAGCCGTCAAACATGGCTATAATGGGAAGTTCCTTCATGTAGAACACTCTCTGCCTTCTGATTATAAAAATGTCCGCTTACTGACATAAATAAGTTTATTTGGCATGATTTCGTATGACTATTCATGCTGGCCCCATCGGTTGGGGCGTTGGATTTGGAGTTATAACCATTAGCCCTCGGTCGGTGACTAGAATCGTATAACCGGCTTGAATCATTATCTCTAAACTGATGATTCCACAAGAATGAAACGTACACGTCTGTAGATAATAATTAAATATTTAGATTTTTATTATTCTGTCAGGAAACGAGTCACTGAATGTTTTTGTTTAACCTTCCCATGCACTTTTAAGAATTTATTAATGTAAACATTTGTTTCTATTAGTGTGTGTGTATAGATGTGTGTGTGTGTGTGTGTGTGAAAGAGAGAGATACACACACAGACAAAAGATATATATATATGTGTGTGTGTGTGCGTGTGTGTGTGTGTATAATATTTGTGTATATATATATATGTGTGACATTTGTGTATATATATAGAGAAAGACAGAGAGCGAGAGAGATATAGAGAGGGGGGAAGGAAGAGTGAGAAAGAAAGAGAAAGTAAGAAAGGTTCGCAGAGAAAGGATGATTGATAATTTCAAAAATATATACTGAAATAAAGAAATTCAAAGCGATTGCCGAAGCGCGAATTTTCCCGCCTTTTTCTATTGAAGTGGGAATTTAAAACGTTCTCGAATTGATGAGTTCTTTTTTTCTAAGATGGCGTCAGATTATCAAATTCCGTTTTCCCCGTTTTTCCGTTATTTGTTTTGGTTTCTTTATATTTATGTTGCCTTCTACTGCAATCCAAATGCATCTCCGAGCTTGAAGCCCGAGAATAAATATATTAAAACAAAAATAGATGGGTAAAATAAATTCATGAACGAACAAAAAAAACGATAAAATTAAAATGAAAAGCGTGTAGGGATGTCGCGCGGGAATCAAGTGGGAAGCCCGGGGGCCATTTATTAGCGAACGCCCCCAACGCTGTTTAGTTTCGAGTTATGAGTATCCCAGCCGCAAATGTCCTCCCATCCTTTTTCCGTGAGACGCCATTTTAGCTGCATTCATGTTCAAATATGATATTTTTTCTATCTTGCAATTGTAAATTTGCTGAGGTGTTTTTCTTTACCAAAACGAGGTAAAATCGAAATTTTTCCCATGCGTAATTTTTTGGAAATATTTATTTTTCTGTTGATTTTTTTAACTTAAAAAATTCTTGTACATAAATGGCACTATTTAAAAATATTTTTTTACATTATTCCCAAATCCCCCCAGCCTTACAGACGAAATCAATTGACCTTTAGAGGCATGAAATGCAAAACCAACCACCCGCGGCCAAAAAAATATGAAGCGAACGTCTTCACAAAAAATCAACTATTTTTTTTCGTTTTTCGAATCATCAATGCTAAAACTAATATTTGAAAAAAAAGAAGAAAGGAATGAATATATGTCTTGTTTGTATTTTTTATGCTTTTCATAAGGATGTATTCATATTGCCTGTTGGATAATTGCCATTAAGAAGTATAATTCTAACGACATCTCGCACTTACAGTTACTAAAAACTTTGGCTAGAAGTAAAGTGTAATATCTGTTCCGATACTGCACTTCATCTTTTCTGTTTTCGGTCAGTGAAGGATGAGTTCTTTTAGACTAGTGTTTGGCCGATTAATCAGGATCAGAATCGAGAATCGGGAGAATCGGAACTTAATGGGTATCGGAATCGGTATTGGTATCGGAATCGGAAAAAATGTGAACTTTGTCTTCGATTTAAAACACGATTTTCTAATAACTTTTTTACAATAAAAACAAATGTATTTATTTATTAGAAGATTGTTTATAGACAAGAGAAGACTAAGAACAAGATGATCACAGGACAGGAATATCATTCCCAAATTTAGCATTGAGTAGACTACCTACTAAATTTGGGAATAAGATTCCTGTCCTGTTAATTTAATTTATTGGTAAATTATGGAAAACAAAGTATATATTCTAGAGTCTACTTACGCCTATTCCCTTATTTTATTTACCTCTCCAAGAAGTTAGACACACGATCAGGTGTTAAGTTGAAAAGCCAGTCCACTAGAATTAACACATTATAGCCTACAAAAATGCCTTAGCATCCCCGTTGGCATTCCCTGGTAAAGACGACTCCGACTATTAGCAATAAACTAAGGTAAAGCCTGAGAGAGTGAACCTTTGTAGACCGAAAAAGACCAGACTTTTGCTCGGCAGCAATAAAGTCGGACTGATATTCAAGAACGTATCACCGATGTCTCTCATCAAACCTTTCGAAATGTTCATTTTTTTTCGCACCTATTTGCTAACAGTTCATATGATGCCTCTCAGATAGTTCACAATTTAATATAAAAACGCTCTGGGCAAGATTTCTTATTTTGTTGGCGCCGCCCTGGCCCTGGCCGTTGTCTGGTTAGCGCATATATATGAAATTATAAAGGTTAAATGGTATTTAAGTAACCATGGCACTGGTTATAATGGAACAAGTGGATGAATAAGAAAAAATGGCATAAGTGAAAAATATAGAAGAAAATATCTCAATAAGTTTATGAAACTCTTGAATAAAATACATATAGAGAAAACATTTAGAAGTTTGTAACATTAAAAAATATATATTTGCATTTAAATGTATCCTCTTACAAAAAATGACAACTATTTTTTTAGGCGATTACGCATGAACACACTGAAACAAACAATTATTTCAGAATTTAGAATGACGGGTTTGTGGCGCATATGAATTTAACGTAAAATGATAACCCATTTCTTGGCCATTCTTATATTTGAGGGCAGTTTACTAATTTTTTTACCGCTAAACATATGTTCGAATTGTAAAGTCATACCACCACACATAATCGCTTTACTTTTCGTATTACCACAAGGCGTAAGATTAGTAGTAGACAGAGGGCGTGTTTTTTATGCTTCTTAACAATGACATTTTTATACTAAAGTTTCATCAGTAACCTTAGCATGACCAAGATTTATATATATATATATATATATATATATATATATATATATATATATATATATATATATATATATATATATATATATATATATATACATGCTTTCACGGCTTTTAGCTTCATTTATTATCATTAAATTCTTAAAAAGATGTTTCAAAAATATGAACTCTTCAAAGTTGATATATATATATATATATATATATATATATATATATATATATATATATATATATATATATATATATATATATATATTGACTTATATCTATACATATAATTAAAAGTCAGTCAGAATTTTGGCATGACTATGACATACCCTTAAACCTAACAACTCAATATTTGATCGTGAGTAGACAATTTTCTATTGCTATTGTTGTTGACATAAAAATACGCACTTTGCTTCCATTACTTTCGAAATTTACTTATTCCGCACGTGGGGTTTTGTTATATAAACATATTTTTCTATGATCACTCGAAAGAAAACTACGCCAGCAATAATAAGAACATCTAATTTGATGTATACGGCCTGAAATGCATACATTGATAATTTCACCTACGTACAATTTTATAATTCTGTTCTTAAAGTTCACTAACAATTAAGGAATTATTTGCATTTTTTTTATTTACAGGATTTTAGATTTATACATCTTTATTCGTCTTTGTCTTACATACAATTTTTAGAAATACTTTCCTGGCTGGCAGAGAGAGAGAACGAGAGAGAGAGAGAGAGAGAGAGAGGGAGAAAGAGAGAGAGAGAGTAAGAACGAGAGACAAGAGAAAGAGAGAGAGAGAGAGAGAGAGAGAGAGAGGGAGAGAAAGATTTGTAAACGAAAAGATAAAAATGAAGCTTTATATTCATTCATAAACTTTTGCTTCTACATACAATAATTATCAGCAAATTATTTTCTTTTTTTTTACTTTGTATTTGCTTTATTTAGACGTTTCTTTTGCAAGATTTTAGATATCCTCACTTTCCCCCGTTTTTATTTACATACGATGTGTTTTCAACTTAGTTAACTTTGCTATTCAGGGCTTATTTTATAGATTTGTTATCTATATTCATCCAAAACACACATTTATCTCCTTAAAAATACAAATCATTATTTGTCTTTAAAAAATGGTACGTGACCCGGAAGTGGATGATTATTATCGCATAGTGGTTCGAAATGAGTGATCATTTTACTATAAATTGATACACGAAATTGATCTTACATCTAAATCATAAAATATTTGCTTTTACTTTTATTTTTACCGTAAAATTCTCGGACTTAGAAAGGGATAATTTCTCTAAATTCTATGGGTATCATACGTGGTGAAAAGGGCGCCTGAAATTGACATAAATAAGTAAAATGTAGATATATGTTTTTCAGTATATACTTTAACAGTGGTTCAATAATGCATAAAGCACAAACGATTATATACAAAATTAAAACAGATTTTATAAATTTTTTCTGTGTATTCTTAAAATATGCAGTTTATGCCTCCTCAAAAAAGGAATATGAACAAATTGAAAATTAACTTTAAATATTGAAATGCCTGAAATATTTTCTTTATTTTTGTTCTCTATTCCTTTCTTCCTACAAAATCAATATTTGATTTTGTTTCGTCAGTAATTTAATAGCTCGTTGCAGCATGTAGCTAAGGACAATGACATGAAATTCCATTTCATTTCCCCCAGAAAATATTTCTGTTGCAAAATCAGGCTTGAAATAAAATTGACTTTAATTATGATTAGAATTTTGACGTGCAAGAATGAGAACTCGATGCACACCTTCGTTTTTGTTAGAGACGAATTCTTCCTTTTGAATATAACAAACAGAAACATTATGGACAGATTTAGTATACTAACATTTCCGCTGAGAGCATACTTCAAGATATCTTTTGCGAAAGAAAGTTCAAAATTATTTAACTTTAAAATGGATAATTGTAAGGTCCATTTATAACACTTGATGCTTTTCTATTTCCGTAAAGACATGAATAACTTGCAAACAACAAACGGTGAAGATGCTTCAGCTGATAAATCTGCACGACAGTAGTTCGCAAGGTTTACAGCTGTAGATTTGAGCTTTCATGATAAAGAACGCTCTGGTAGACCATCCTCTACAGCTGACGACAAATAATTGAGAATAACCCAGGATACACAACATGGAAATTATCAGAAAGCCATAACATATCAAAATTTGCCACAAATGAGAATTTAATAAACCTTGGTTACACAAATCGATGTTTTGTGCCATATGATAAAAATTCGGCATAAATTTTCCGAACAACCTGAAAATATTATTTTTCCGTGCGCGTCTTTTAGCCGACGCGACTTCGTTCGTGTTTCTAACTTGCGCAGCCCTATCTCCTAATCATATTATCACGCACATCCTGTAAGCCCCCAAGTATTGCTGCGAATAATTTTGATGCAGAATGCCATTGCATCATGATGAACGAACGACGAAAATCACACAACCAACATATTTGCCTTCTCTTTTTACCCATATACGCACAAAAAAAACTATATCGCAAATATTTCTTACGGTAAAAATAGTTTTTTCTTAATCATTCCTTTTTGCTTTGTTAATTTAATTTTCTTCTTTACTTTTTATCTTTTCTCATTCTGACAAATTGTGATTCATATATGTTGTTTTTTTCAAGTAATTACACTGATTGGAGAATCTTGTTTACGACAGATAAATAATTTTACTTTAAATTACAAGACTGTTTTCGTTTTAATAACGGAAAAAATCTGCACTCCGCGTTGATTCCGTTTAATTTGAATACTTTATTCTGCTCCTAAATTTCCTATCTATCTATCTATCTATCTATCTATCTATCTATCTATCTATCTATCTATCTATCTATCTATCTATCTATCTATCTATCTCTCTCTTCTCTGTCTCTCTCTCTTTCTATATATATATATATATATATATATATATATATATATATATATATATATATATATAATATTTATAAATAAATATTAATTAATATGATTCGTAGTCAAGCCACCGCAAATTAACTAATAATTAAGGAGGAATTTAACTTTGTAAATACCGAGTCGGCGGGTATTTTTACAACGAGCAGCGAAAGCGATCTACAAACTGTGTTGGACATCGCAATGAAGCTATTACTACTGCTTGTTATTAAACTCACTCATATATATATATATATATATATATATATATATATATATATATATATATATATATATATATATATATATATATATATTTCGGAAACAACATAACCCGGACCTATGTCGCACACAATACTGGCGATGAGAACCCCGACTTATGTCGGATATAACATAACTATTACTGCAACTGGCGATATTGAATTTTCGAAAAACCTTTGGTGGTGTGCAATGCAGATCTTGAAATAATTGTAGTTACTGCTGCTAACTCGTACGGCATTGAAGCCTGCATATTACGGAAAATCGAAGACGGATCGCTAACACCTATCGCTCATGCACCTTGTACGTTACTAATTGCAGAAAAGTTACTCACAAATCGAGATCGAAACCGTGGATAATTTTACAGTCACCAAATCTCATCGATTTGTTAATGGAAGAAATGTTGTGTTGCAAACCGACCATAAGCAACTTGTAACGATGTTAGTCAAAAATGGATTCACAACGCATACTGCAAACAAACTGCAGAAGTGAGTAACCATTTTCTTTAATTACAATAATAATATGTAGTTTATCCCATCGTCAAACATTAGTCCTGCTGACAGATTATCTATACTTATTTCAAAATATACTGAACCTCTTCAAGACATAGTGATTTTTTTCTCTACAAACTGAGGTAGAAGTATGAAAAAGGCATCTTTTAACGTAATTAGGGAGCCTCCGGCAACACTTACAGAAATAAAAGAGATCTGGATTGTAGTGTGTCCCAAATAATTCTATGTAAGTATATTTTTATTTTGCGTATTTACTGCGAGTCGTACAGTTGCTGCGAAAACCTAGAAAAGATAATTAAAGCACACAGTAATAAAATAGTAAACGAGAATAGTAGGGAAAAACAAAATATGCAAAAAAGTGATCAATATAGCAACAATAAAAATAAGACTAACCACAAGAGATAGTAATGCCTCAATTTCTGATTAGCTACCATCCAAATGGAAATAAAAAATTAATGATATAAAAAATGCAACTGAAAAAATCATGTACTTTGTCCACTACAAAATAACTGCTTCAACAAGCGTATTGCTTACCAAGCCACACTATTTGCTAGAGAAAATAACAAAAAGTACTTCGTAGGATATAACATCTTTAGAGATTTCAATACAAGAATAACAACCATAAAAGCACATGCAGGTGCAAAAACGCTGATTAAAACATCACTAACGAATCATTACTGGGAATTCAGAAAAAGCGGACGCACGCCAATAATTGATTGGAAAATAGTGCGGTGAACCATTAAATGTAGATATTTAGACAATTCGTGTAGATTATGTTTGAACGAGAAGTTTGAAATCTTAAATTTAAGCATGTTTGATTAAATAGGAGCGCCAACTTCTGCTTATTCAGCTTTTGATCCTTTTTTTCTAGTTTTCGTACGACGGATTTGATGTTATAATCCTAGGAGTGTAAAACATCTCCGTATTTTGTGCGAACGTTTTCGACCGACATCGGTCGTCGTCAGGCAGTTGCAAAATGCAATAAATTGGTGAATCTATCAAGAGGGCGCTCTTTTAAATCCGTCGTACGAAGACTAGAAAAAAAGGATCAAAAGCTGAAAAGGCAGAAGTTGGCACTTCTGTTTAATCAAACATGCATATATACATATACGTCGGATTACTCTCATCTTTCCTTTCTCATATATATATATATATATATATATATATATATATATATATATATATATATATATATATATATATATATATAGTCTCGGAAGTTTCTAAACCATTAAAACTAAAAAAAAATAAAAAAAAAAATAAAAAAACCCTTAAGTCCCAAGTCGTTCAGTGGAAAATCACTCATGTAAGTCAATTTAGTTTTTACAGTTATTATATTAGTTTTTTTTTTAGTTTTTTTTAAAACATAGTTCACCCCAAACAAGGCAACACGCCACTGTAGACGTAAGGGGCTACTGAGAAAAAAGAAGAGGGGAGAAGGTAGGGGGCAGTCAACCTAGATTGGGATATGTGCAGCGAGATGTCTGTTTACATTAGTTTTAAACTTCTGCATGTCTGTACTGTCGGGGAAACAGGGGGCAGGAAGGGAGTTCCAGAGGCCAGCAACACGAGGAAAGAAGCTATTTAAGTAGAAGGCTCTCCGACATTTGGGGACCTCCACAGTGAATGAATGAGATTTAGTTGATTGTCGAGTTAGTTCAGTGAATTTACGTCGAGGGGGCACCAGAGTAGCCAGTTCATCGGAGCATAATCCATTGAAGTATTTGTAAAACAAGCACAAGGATGCTACATTGCGGCGATGGGACAGAGGCTGAAGCTTGGTGTACAGTGAGGGACCTATTAGGTTGGCGATTCTTTTTTGGACCTTGTTAAGGAGGGAGAGACTAGTAGATGATGCACCAGCCCAGATGTGACAACAATACTCCATGCATGGCGGATGGTGGCTTTGTAGAGATATAAGATAATGTCAGGTGAGAGGAGTTTACTAGCACGGTAAAGGGAGCCAACCTTCTTTGCGGCAGCCTTGGCAATGTCTTCGATGTATTTGTTCCAATTCATGTTACCTGTGAAGGTTAGGCCGAGGAGTTTGAATGATGAACTCTCAGGTAGGATGTTATTAGCCATGACAATCGGTGGTTGGAGAGGTTCTTTGTAGTTATTGAAGGAAAGGAGCTTTGTCTTAGCGGCATTAAAAGTTACCAACCATTTGTGACCCCAATCCACTACAGCCTGAAGGTCATTATTTAAGGATTCAGCCAATGCCTCGGATATGATTGTGTCGGTTTTGCCAACATGGCGAGAGTAAAACGTGGTGTCGTCAGAAAATAAAATCTCAGACACTGTGTCATCAGGGAGATCGTTTATATAGATCAGGAACAACAAAGGTCCAAGGATAGATCCCTGGGGTACACCAGCATTTATGTCATGTTGCTTAGATGAACGGCCATCAAGGACAACCTGGATTTTTCTTTTGTCTAGAAAGGATCTGATTATATTAAGTAATTGCCCAGTAATACCGTATGAGCGTATTTTCAGGAGAAGCCCTTTATGCCATACCTTGTTAAAGGCCTTGGATATATCAAGCGCCACTGCTCTAGCTTCTCCTGCCTTGTCAAGTGTATGATACATGCATTCAGAGATGACCGTTAGGATGTCTGCAGTAGATCGTGCTTTTCTAAATCCATACTGGCGGTCAAATAGAAGTTTATCATTATCTAAGTGCCTTACTATCGCTAGATTGATTAAGGATTCGAAGATTTTAGCAAAGATCGGCAGCAGACTGATTGGGCGATAGTTGTGAGGAGCGGTTCTATTCCCAGAACTTTTGTCGACTGGTACCACAGAGGCAATTTTCCAGCTATCAGCGAAGCAAGATTCAGCTAGGCATTTATTGTAGAGTTTGGAGAGGACAGGGGCCAGTTCAGCAGAGCATTTCTTTATTACTAATACTGGTATAAGATCAGGCCCACAAGCTTTGGAGGTGTCAAGGTTTTTTATGATGTCTCTGACCTGGGATGGGGTGATTACCAGGTTATCAAGTGTGGCTTCGGTCCGCAATGGTAATTTGGGGAGGGGGTGGTTATCTGAGTCTAAAGTAGAGTTAGAAACGAAGCGCTGGGCAAGTAGTTCAGCCTTATCAGTGGCCGTGCATACGACATCATTGTGGTTTGATAGTGGGGGAATCGTTGTAGATTTTCCAGAAATCACGAGTACCTAGTTTCTGTGACTGGATGCGTTTTTTTGTTAACTCATTATACCTTCTCTTCGCTCCACCTATCACGGCCTTGCAATTATTTCTTGACTCTATAAATGTATGTCTATTAGTAGCTGACTTATGGCGGCCGAATTTACGGAATGCTTGTTGCCTCTCAGAAGTGGCAGCTGCACATTTCGAGGTGAACCATTGGGGAGAGTGGGGCTTGCTAAAGAATTTTCGCATGGGGACATAGGCTTTGATGCCTGATTTGACCCATTCCGTTAATTCGTTTGCACACTGGTCGGCAGGGAGTGAGAAGATTTCCCTCCATGGGGCGTCACTGATGTGATCTCTGATTGACTCAAAATCAGCCTGCTTGTAGTATCTGGTTGTTTTGAGCAACGGTTCATCAGCTTTTGGACGATTTTTTAGGGTGATATGTATCATTAACACAATGTGATCAGCATTTCCGAGTGGGCTATGAGCTTTCGTCACACAAGCCTCGGGCATTGAGGTCAAGAAAAGGTATAGAAGTGAGGCTTGTTGGTCTACTCGATCGGGGATGCGGGTCGGAAAATCGACAGTCTAAGAGAGGGAGTGAGCTAAGGAGAAATTATACGTAGAGTTGCCGGCTGCGTCAGTAAGGCTGGAGAATCCCAACCAGTCGCGGTGGTGGGCATTAAAATCCCCAAATACATGTATATGGGAATTCGAGTCAATTAAGAGTGCTCTATCTATGCTTTCAGAGACAGAGTTTAGCAGAGTACAATCCTGGGTCGACGGGGAACGGTATAAGAAATATAAGTAACTGACGCTGTGATGTATAGTCAATCTAAAGCACATGTAGTCTTGGTCATCTGATTCTAACCTATGTTCTCTAGTCAGGGGGAGGATGTTCCGAACATAAACTCCTAGCCCGTGCATATGTTCGTCAGAGTCTTTACGGTAGAGTGGGAGGTAGTCAGTCATATCAAAGTGGTGAGAGGAGGTTGAGGATCGAAGGTTAGTTTCCCTTAGAGCTAGGATATCCGGGGAGTTTGCCAGGAGGAAGGTTTCTACGGCGTTGATGTTGGTTCTAAGTCCCCGGATATTTGTGAAGGAGAGCCTCAAGGGCGGAGGCGAGAGTGTTTTTTGTTGGGTGTCTGGTTTAGGTTTGCTTTTACTTTTTTGTAATGACATTATTTAAGGGATCATCAGTTGTTTACTATGAAAACCTGTTTCGGGAATATATATATATATATATATATATATATATATATATATATATATATATATATATATATATATTACGCAATTGTTTCGTAAATAGTAAATCGTCTGATATCGCTGGGTGTCTGAGAAGAGATACTACACCTTGATCTTAGCCAAAAGGCCAATAAACTATAAAAATAATGTTTTTATTACGAGGCATTTTTAAATGCATAAAAAAGAATCAATATTTGAATCTATTATTGTGTTTACTTTTAACTGCGGTGGGTAGTGTAGTATCGGTTCGGTTGTCATAAGACAGTTGTTCCAGGATTTACCTCCTTTCTTACGAGAGTGGGGGTATCTTCCCAAGTATTACATCCTCTTTTGAGGTTCTGTTCTGTTGTAATGAGAGCATCTTTTTAGAGACTACTTTATCATTTTTCGGTGGTGTGGGTGGTGGAGGTGACGTTAGTTTAGTATCTTTTCTGTTGCAATGATACCATACTCACAGGCATTATTTTCTCCTTTTATAGGGAGATCTTACCAGGTATTACATCTATTTTGTAGGGGGTATTTTAGTATATGTTGCTTCATCATCATAAAATCCGATCGGGCATTAACAATTCTTTTTTGGGGGAGGGGGCTGGAATCCTCCTGGCTATTATCTCCCTTCTTTTTAGAGGGAGGTGTAGCGTAGTATATTTCCATTCGTCATGATATATTCCTTTCAGACATTGTTTCATGTTTGGGGGAGTATAGTATATGTAATATCAATCCCGTTGTCATTATATCATCCTCCCAGGCATTAATTCTTCCTTTTTTATTGGGGGGTGGTGGTAGTGTTCGTTTGTCCTTATATCATCCTCTCAGTTATCACCCCTTTCTTTGTGGGTCAGTGTATGTAGTTCGTTCATAATCACATATTCCTGTCCTACACTTATTACCTCACTTACATGCTGATCACATTTGGATGTGACCGGTCGTTCAGGTTAAGAATCTGGGTCTAGCCACACTGATGAGTCGGAAACAATGAAACTATATTTCATATATATACATATATATAATTATGACCTCTATTTATAGGTTGAACTCTGCTAGAGTAATAGTGATTTCTTACTTAGCTCATAGCAATAATCTTCTGTGAAGAATAGATTTCCAGATTACCGGTAGCAAAAACATAGATATTCTACTGTTCTTAAGCGTTGTGGGGAGAAATGGCAGTGGCGAGGTGATGAGTTTGGCAGCAGGACTCAAGTCCGTGTCACACCTGGAAAACGCAGAAGTAGCTGTCTGGAACTTTCAACATCTGACTCCTTAACTCGTCTGATTGCAACCCGATTGACTATTATATGTAGGACGCATTTTTGGAAAGACACCAGCCGTAACGCCTGCAACACCAAGATGTAGCTGATTTCTAAAAATCTAACTGGTGTCCAGCCGTTTTTCAACAGATAACGTGAATATTCGTGTTCTAGGTTCAGGTCTCGCCTGGACGCCGTCTTTGAGGTTCAGGGAGGCTCCCTCGAATAAGCTGTATTCCGCGAAAGTTCATCTACGAGATTCTATTTTCATTTTTAGAATACATAAAGTATTAGCCAACATATGACGTTTTATCTTTCCTTTCTAAAACATTTAAAATTTGTCTCGAATACCCTATATATATATATATATATATATATATATATATATATATAAATATATATATATATATATATATATATATATATATATATGCAAACATTGTTAAAAATAACAAAATTCGTCTGTTTAAACTTTTCTTTATTTTTTCAATTTTTCTGATGTGTTTTTTGGCATTAAAATGAAAAAATTAATAAAGATTTTACGAACCTTTTCGACTTTTTCGTTGCATCTTCCTCAGATGTCAAACGCAAATGAATAAAAAAAGCTGGAGAAAGAAGATAACTTTTAAAAAGACGGCAGAGAACGTTTTCGCATTGTTCGAGGAAGTCGTTGACGATTTAAATATAGCAACGCTGGATGGCATCACAGAACAAAATCGCATTACGTTAAGCATTTTAAAATGTTACCACTGGTTTCTATATGTGATGTTTTTATTTTTTTTAAATTGGTTTCGGAATGTATACTTTTAGTGTTATTAACTATGTATGGATAGGGGGCGGGATAGGGTAGTGCTTGTACAACCAATGTAGCTATTAGCTTTATTATTATAGGAGTTACCCTATCCTGCCGCCTCACAATGCATCTCGTAAGCTCTAGATCAATTTACCAACATTTACAAAAACATAACTGCCCTCCTTCTGATTTAAGACACATTTTAGTTAATAACACTAAAATGATAAATTCCGAAACTAATTTTAAAAAAAATATGCTGGGAGCTATCTACATAAAAAGACAACAATCTAAAATTAACAACTTCACATATAGACACCAGTGGTAACATTTTAAAATGCTTAACGTAATGCGATTTTGTTCTATGATGCCATCCAGCGTTGCTGAATTTAAATCGTCAACGACTTCCTCGAACAAGCGAAAAACGTTTTCTGCACCGTCTCCGCCGTCTATTAAAAAATTCTGTTCTTTCTCCAGCTTTTTTGTTTATTTGCCTTTGACACCGTGGAATGATTCGACGAAGAATCGAAAACGATCGTAAAACCTATTGAACTTTTATTATTATTTTTGTTTTAATACAAAAAAGACCATCGGAAAAATTGAAAAATTAAAAGAGGTATAATTAAACAGACGAATTATGTTATTTTTAACAATGTTTGCATAAATGAGAAAATGCTGCCTAAATACACACACAATATATATATATATATATATATATATATATATATAGAGAGAGAGAGAGAGAGAGAGAGAGAGAAAGAGAGAGAGAGACAGAGAAAGAGAGAGAGAGAAGAGAAAATAGAGAGAGAGATATTTTCCTCAGGTATAGTCTTCGAACCATAAGCTACATATAAACTTCTGCTTCGGCGGCGATTTATGCCAATCATTTATACGTGTTTCCAGAAACTATTAATTTAGTTTTTTTCATTTCATTCATCGTTATATTTTGTCCTGCTCGATATTTCTTTTAGATAGTCATATTTCTACCTAACTGTGCCAGAAAATAAATTAAAATAAAAAAATCTTTAACAGTAATCCAACTTCCAACCGATTTTCAGTACCACTACTTTCTCTCTACCTTCTCTCTGCAATAAAAATCACTTCTCTTGTTACCCAGCTGTCCTCTTCGTTTATATCAGCTGATCACCACATATGCAAATCAGACTTAACTACAAAAGTTTACACTTATAAGTAGAAGCCTTTTTTTAAACTTTCAGCCACGACATTCTTTTTCTTGCTGGTAAGTGTTCCTCTTTATTGTCACCCCCGCTTGATCCTAGTACTCCTCCGTAGTGGGACAACTATTTATTTCCTTTCTTACATCAGATGTACCAGGACCTAAATTAGCAGTGGAATAAGGCAGCTCAACCAAGGAACGTCCACGCTCTCCCTCACTCAAACGCCCAACCACTACTACTTGCATTGGAATCTGGTTATCTCCATTCAGTACTCTCTGATGATGTGTCATCACTGTCGTCAACTTCCGCTGCTAAACCGAGACGTAAGCGCACGTCTCCTACATGTCAAGGCGTGCCATTGACGACCAACGACGCTGGACTTATCACTCCGGTGACATGATCTGGTCTGAAGTTCGACGTGCAACGTCCTTGTGGGTTTTTCACCCAAACTGTGTCGTCCTCTTTATAAAGTGTACAAATCCTATGGTGATTCGGATGGAGCACAACATTGACCCCTTTCACTCTGATTTGGTATGGGTGTAACACTTTGGCAGGTGCTGATAAGGCGGATACATATTCCTTGGGGGTAACGTTGTCCCAATACACAGCCTCCATGACAGGGCAGCTCTTTCGTGTAGCAATCCGCTTCACTGTTCTATGAAACCTTTCTATAATACCATTTCCAGATGGCCTGTATGCACAGCGTGGTCGAAGGTTTACACCCCACTCGTTCATGAACGCCCTGAATTGTTGACTGCAGAAGGCAGTGTCATTATCAGCTAGAATCTCGGCTGGAGGGTCACGTTTAAAAAACACTGATTCTAATTGCCGGATCACATGTGCAGTGTCTTGCCATCATAGTTGCCGCCAGATTGAAAACCGTGTAGATCCACAATCTATAAGTGTCCAAAAATGGCAACCATTGTAGTATGTGAAGTCCATGCCTAGCCGGTTTCATACCTTCTGCACACTGAGTCCTCACTTTTTCCATTGCACTGGAGCTGGGTCTAATGTCTGATATTTCTCACAATTCCGAACAATTGACTTTACTGCTGCTTTAGACACGAACGGGTCGATTCTACGCACAAAATATAATATTCACCTGATTCTAGGATTCCCTACTATGTCGATGAATTTCGTCCAGTTTTGTTCAGTTCAGGTTCCCTGTGGTAAGAGCACGCACTTACTGTGTTAGTTCAATC
Organism: Sepiola atlantica; assembly: GCA_963556195.1. Taxonomy (NCBI): domain Eukaryota; kingdom Metazoa; phylum Mollusca; class Cephalopoda; order Sepiida; family Sepiolidae; genus Sepiola; species Sepiola atlantica. Next base: position 73,436,962 of record OY744520.1, read on the forward strand.
TCTCTCTTCACATCATTGATCAACAGCTGTGGAACTCTTGTCAAGGAGTCTGCTCAGTTCTGGTAAGATCTTACTAGTGCTATTTCAACCTAAATGTCGTATTCTTTCACAAGTGAAAGTATCGTGCCCAGTCTCCGCCTTATGAGCATCTCACTTTTGGCCCTGGTTCTCAACCGAGACTTTCCCGTAAGGGCATTGGTCACCCAGTGGTACACACACATAGTCTGTTTTTATGTGTAACAGATTGGCCTTCCATTTGAGCGCGATGTTTACTCCTTTTAGAACGGCATCCAGCTCTGCCACGTTTATATGTTGGATATCCTTTGTTTGTCGCAACCAGCGTGCATCCCCGATGATGGCCCCATCGGCGTTAAGAGCTACGTACACAGCAGGCGAGCTTGCCTCACCCGCACATCCACTTCCTTTGTGTCCACGCACAATTTTCATCGGATGGGATCTTATTCCTGTACCCGGGCAAGTGTATCTGCTATCATACACTCCAGCAGACAATCGCTAACCTTGTCATCCCAGTCCTGTGTGACAGTTGTAGCACAACGTTTAATAAACCTGTTGCCACTCAAATCCATCCACACACGGGAAATGCCCCACCAGTTTGCCACACATGGATAAAATACATCTTCGTGTCCTAGCTATCGGCGCATGCACAATACTGCTTCTTCGCCGCCACTGCAGTCGGACATTCTCTGTCTAAACCTCTAATTTCAGCACTCGTGTACCATGTTGCAGTTTTTCTGGGTCCTAATTAGTGAGTCTGTACAGGTCCAGATGGTTACTTAACTGTTCTGCCGACACCACATCCTCATTAATATTTAAGGCCAACAATATACGCCGACGTTGCTCTCCTTGTCTTCTCATTCTAGGCTAACACAGCCTAGAGTACAGCCCGCATTACAAGAGGCGCCACATTTAAGCCACACCCTAACATGTTTAGACAATATCTTTGTCCTTTAAATAACACTGTCTGATACGTCCAGAGGGATCTCCTAACATGGATATGTAGGTATGCCTTCCCAAGGTCCAGAATGGATACATTCGTTCCTTGCTGTCTCCATTCTCGCATTTTCTCTGCACAAACATCTGTATCGCCAGTGAATGCATCAATATAGGTGTTTAATTCACGATAGTCCATCACAGGACGCATTTTATTTTTATTGGCATGCATCTCAGCAATCAGTGTTATTAAACTCCTCCTGATTATATGGCAACAACCAACCGTTGTTGAACCAGGTCTGCAACTCGCGTTCATAATCCTACCTTTATTCATTAGACATTGGATATTCAAAACTCCGAGTTTCCAGTTTCTCTGGTGCCTGACTCGCTGAACATTTCCATGCTGCAACCCACACTCACTTTCGCTCATCAAATTTTGCAACAAAATCAGCTTCGTTAATACGAAGCGCTGCAGAAAGGGGTGTGCCTCCCTAAAACCCACACGACCAGATTGTGTGATGCGAACGCTACCGATGCTTTAATGGCGTCAATGCCAAGTAACATATCAAAATCAAGAGGTTTCCTTTGAAGAATCAGCACGTTGATTGTGGCAAGTAACCAGTCTCTGAATCCTAATAGTGCCATTTCCGCAGTAGGTCTGCGTAGCGCCGGTCAATGTAGTTACCACCATCTTCTGCTTTGACCAATACTGACATAGCTTTGCGCTCAAGATAGAACGTGCGCACCCAGTTTTGAAGAGAGCTAAGCATGGTCCGTCATCAACATAGATGGTAATGACAGGTAGCGCCGAGTTAACATTCTGATTAAGGAATAGACTGGCGCTGATGTCCTGTCTCCAACTTCGTTTTCCGGACAATCTCTTATCAGATGACTAGCCTTGTGTAACTATAACATCGTTGCCGGGTGGTCTGCCTTCTTTGCATGCAGTCTCTCGCGAAATGATTAGGACCGTTGCATTTGTAACATGTATAATCAGATCGCTTCATGCTCACAAGTGGTTGAGTGATTCCTGCAGACTGTGTCGCAGCTACGACTGGTTCCCCCACTTTAGAAATGAATTTCATCAATGCTCGAACTTGAGCCAAGAGCTCTTCTAAAGTCATATCGTCCACCCTGGAGGAGGACCGCAACAGCCTATTCACAGGGTCGGGAAGACCCCGTACAACACACACACCAGCACATGATCTGGTATTCCCCCAAATAACACTGACAGCTTCCGCAAATCTGCCGAATACACGTCTACAGTCCAACACGGACGCAACACACGTGCCTCGAACTTCTTATACGCTGTAAATCTGTCATCTGCAAAGACGGTAAATAGCGCTCACTTAATTCGTGCTGCATCGCATTATTTTTCTTCAGTTAGTTCCAGATAAGTCACACACTAATTCTACCTTCTCAATCCATTCAACGACTGCACCAGTCCCATCAAACTCAGCGATTACTTTAGGTCGGAACGGCTGCCTATTTTATGCCGAGAACGCTTGCTACCTAACTGTGCCAGAAAATAATTTAAAATATATTGTTTTTAACGGTAATCCAACTTCCAACCGATTTCCAGTACCACCACGTTCTCTCTATGTCTTTCTCTCTGCAATCAAAATCGCTTCTCCTGTTTCCCAGCTGTCCTTTTAGTTTATATAAGCTGATCTCCACATATGGAAATCACACTCCACTATAACAGTTGTGAAGAGAATCCCTTTTTTTACACTGCAGCCACGACATGCGAAGCACCTCATTCTTTTTCCTGCTTGTAAGTGTTCCTCTTTATTGTCACACATATATTCAGAAAGTCAGAGGAATGTTCACTCTCACACTCAGATCTACGACAACTGCCAACCACGTACATCAGCAATCCATACTATTGTAGCACCGCTGCTATTATTTCGTATGTAAAACTTACAATCACACGTTAGATAATTTACCCTTTTAAACGAAATAATTTATTCCCTTCTACCTACACATGTTTGCGGTCGCTAAAACGTGTTTAAATTGAATAATTCAATAATTACTCATACATTTGTACAATGCCTGCTTTAGAATTCTCGTTAATCAGAAAAATGTTTTAACAAATTTAACTTTATTGACCAATATTTAACCCTATCCATTCTAATCAAATTCCTAATTAAAACAGCATTGTCACCATTGCTTTTCTTATAGATTTCACTTACACATTCAAAATAAAATGGTTTTTTTTCTACTCACTGAATCGATCTATCTAACATTGGTTTATACCTGCAAGAAAACATTGTAGTAGCAGTGTTTTCGTTGCGCTCATGTTTCCGTCCGTCGCCCAGCTATGCTATATAGTACCAGTTAAATAGGTTCGATGTTTCCGTAGCAAGTGGGTCAGCGTGCGCTTGTCCGTCGCCTCGTTGTGAGGAATATTATCAGTAAAACAGATATGATGCCGCAGAACATATTTGGCTAGACTTATTTTTCGATACTTTAATGCGTCCAAATTCATTTCAAGTTAAAATTGATCAGAAGGAATTTCATTTTATTTGTTGTTTTTTTAATATTCAAAACACTGATTTTTTTCGGCCACACCAGCATTTCTGTTCCATGTTAATCCTTTTTTTCTCTTCTTTTGTCGCATACATCTTCTACAGATGAAACTAACATTTTAAAATTATATTTATCAATTAAATAAAACTTAGGATGTTTAAGTGACAAAGGTCACACTTTCTTCTTTTTAACAATCGGTATTGGAAACGTCTTCATTTGAACCCACACCTCGATAGTCTAGTCATAAAACTATTTGTTTACAACAAGTATTCTACAGAGTTTTCACCCGAACACGTCTACATTCATTTATATATATATATATATATATATATATATATATATATATATGCAACACGACATTTTCATATCTACTATTCCAGGGCTATATTACACAAAAATTGTGTTTCTTTTATTTACTTTTACTTTTTGCGATCCTCCTAACGTAAATCTGTTAGAGTTTACAATAGTATATACAACACATGTTATTTCATTAAAAAACAATATTCACATGTTTGCGTAACAGAATTGACGTTTTCTTTTTATAATTAGTATCTGGCAGAGTCTTCACCAGAACACACGCAGAAATATCTCAATCATCGAAGACTTTTTACAGCTTGAATTAGGCGGGGTCTTTATTCGCAGACACATCTCAATGACCAGTTTTACGCCATACGATATTTTAATGAATATGATTTTTATTCGAAATGAGATACTTTAATAGTAACTTTAATGTAATTTTCAATCGCTAGCGGCCACAATGTCTCCACTTTATTTGGGCGTAATAGGTGATGGATTCCAATGGTCCTATGCGAAAATTAAACTATTTTAAGAATTGTTTTGTTCAACAAAAAAAATTCCTGGGCGGACACGTAAGGAGAAATAAATTTAATTTATTTGAAACCCCTTGTTTTAAACAAGTGATGACATAACATATATTGTATTTTGTACAACCTCTATTCTCATCTTTTACTTGTTTAAATGGATAATATAAAAATCAAAAAATATATTAGATATTCTCGAGAGACGGTGAAACTTAATATAGTAGACAGATCATTTATATACGGAAAATGAAGTGACGAAATAGATGTAAATTTGCATAGGTCACAAGTTTCTTACTCATCAAGTGTTCAAACAAGGAATACAAATACAAAATTACCTTTAAGCCATGGCTTTTCAAAGATAACATTTTATCGTCAGACGGTCGGACCAATAACAATAAATATAAATTAATTATCAGAGGTAAATATCTAGAAAAGGCATAAGTGAAAAAACATTTATTTAAACACAATTTAGGGAAACATATCTTAATATAAGTCTTGAAACAGATCAAACTCAATTTGAAAAATGGGTATACATCTTTATCAGATTTAAATTATCCAAACTGTTTAAATAGTCCAAACAAAGAAACTGAACAATGTTTAATGTTATTCGGAAACATTGAGTGATCCAAGACATGGTGTTTTATGGTTACAGAAAATCCCGGAAATTTAGACACGAATGATACTTGAGAATTATTCATAGAACAATAAAATGATGTATAAATCTATGCCTCAAAAACATACTCGGTTTCCTGCATGTAATGTGACTTTAAATGGTTCAGAGGAAATAGACGTTGGTAGTCGAAACTATGCTAGATTTCAAATTCAGAATGAAAGTAGCAGTAAGAAAAAACTAATCTAAAAAAATAGCGTATGCAAATATAAATTATGGGTTCAAATTAATGGTGGCAGTGGGAGGAATAGTAGCAGTAGGAAGAATTTATCTAAAAAAGCCGCTTAGGGAAATATAAATTATGAGCTTGAATGGATGGTCGCATAAGGAAATGGTATGAAAGGGAGAAGAGTGAAGCCAATTGAAGGGGAGACGAAGCTAACATGTAAGCGACTGTGCGCAAATTAATATTTAAAATTTAGATTTAAGTTCAATGAAAGGAGAAGGGATTATAGCGAGAAGAATATGTAACTATATAAAGCGATACATAGATATATTATGCGGATATTTCCGTTTTAGTGATGTTTAAATTTCTTTTAAATATCTAGAGGAGAAAAAATGGAAATAAAGAAGAGGGGGAAAAGAAAAAGAAAAGTACGAAACGATGGAAAAATGTATGGGGAAAAGAAGAGAGGATAGAAGAAATATATAGTTTTAAAATAAGATATTGTAATCTGCTGATGTTTATAATCTCTAGGAGTTCATTGTTTAAAAGATTTAAAAGGAAGCCATTTACCATTAAACCGGTACATCAATTCACAACAACTAACTCTTATCTCCGCTGTGACTAATAGCAATAAAATATTCGTCGAAACTAGAAATAGTAGGGCTATGTTATAATAATATGAATTTATATCCACATATATACATATATATATATATATATATATATGTATATATACACATACACACACACATATATATGGGGAAACATGATAAATAATAAACAGTATAAATATTATTCATAGCATACTATTAGGTATATGGGATACATAGGCTTTGCATAGATATCCAAGAAAATAATATTGGTCGTTACAAGTTTGTCTTTTATTATAATAGTTTAAATTGCATGTTTTTAAAATCAGTATACATAAATAAATAACTACATATATAAATACATGAATAAATATTAAACCTATCTATATAATTAAATAAATATAACAATAAAAAGAAGGTAACTAAGTAAATTAATGTACGTACATCTTAAGTAAACTCTAATATAACTTAATATATTATACTATAAAATAAGAAAATTTAATAAAGAAAAATTATCTATTGAAAATAATTCTCTGGATATATATAAGGATATTATTCTAGACTTGTTGGGAATGTAATATGTGATCAAGATGTAAGCTTATCAAGTTCATAGAAAAATTATTAAGTGGATTTAGAAATGATGTTTTACATTCGGTAGATTAAGGGGAGTTAGGATATATTTAAGGTCTATGAGAGGTAAGTTTTATGTAATGATTATTCTGAAATCAGATTATATATTATGGGGAAGATTTGAGTATTTCGTTTGTTGGTTTCCATTTTGTGTATTTAATTTTTTTACTTATGTATACAAGCTGCCAGTAATTGGCTCTCTACTTTAATTATATTTTCATGTTTACTAGAGGTTATTATCATAACTGCTTCAGATATGCATAATTGACATGTTTTGGAATAAGGAAAGTGTGAATTCGTTTTTTTTCTCAAATAGATCAGTTACCCGAGAAAGTGATGGTCTTTACTTAAGTTTTTTTAATTATGGTTTTTAAGAAGGTACCAGATTTATTATCGTCGTCTTCCGTAGCTATGGTGGTTTGATATTCGATGTTTAACGAGTGTTGACGTTGCTCCTATGTATGTGTGTATTTTCTATACATAATTTTATGTTTCTCTGAGTAATTTGCAAGTATCATTCAGGCCTCAATGTCTGGGGTTTTCTCTGAGCAGAAAATACACTTTCTTGGAGTACTCAAGGTTTCGAAATGACAGAACATTGTTCGACTTCTTTGTATGGACTATTTAAACAGTTTCGATCATTTAATTGTATACAACTCTGCCCATAGTTCGAATCCTGTCTGATCTGTTTATAGGACTTATATTGTGACATTTTACCATATAATGTTTTACAAAATGTTTTTCACTTTAGCATTTTCAAGATATTTACCTCACATAACAAATTAATATTTAATTGCTATGGGTTAGACATTCTAACAATAAAAGCGTTATATTTGAAAAGACATGGCTTAAAGGTCATTTTGTATTTGTATTCCTTGTTTAAACGCTAGATGAGTTTATAAACTTGAAAACTATGAACATTCCATCTATTTCATCACTTGATTATCCGTATGTATATATATATATATATATATATATATATATATATATATATATATATATATATATATATATATATATATATATATATGCACAAACCACTGTTGGTGCAATTACATTTTATTCTGTATTTATTGTTTTTATATATTTAACCAGGGAATCGCAGCTTAAGTTCTATCTATTCCGCCTTTGCCCCAGTTTCAAGTTATTACAACTTACGTGTTGTTGGACAGTGTAACCTGGTAATATTAGTTGGTTCCCGCACTTTACTATTTTGTCAGAGGTTTTCATAAGTGCCTTCGTTTATATTATGTCGAGCAAGGCTATAGTGCAACTTGTGGATAAGGGGCAATTATTTTGTCAGACGTGTCTATTTTGCCCTTCATGTATTATGTTTTTGTCGCATTGTTTAGTGCGGCTGTCTTTACCGATCTTGTCTCTCTTTTCAAGTTTTCTATTTTGCAGACACGCCCAGTAATCTTTGTGCGATATTCTTTTGGTCAATGCAGCTGTATCTTTTTCCATTTATCTTTTTACACTTTCTGGTTCCCGATTCACTGCTCACTGTATTGATCAGCTTTGTGTGGTTACGACGCCTCTTATACGACGCCTCTTATAATATTTTCTTTATTACATAGAGTAGTCAACATAATCTTTTGGGTGTTCGTCTTTATCTATACTATATATTTCTTGTTATTTCATCCAGATTCCTAAAGTTTTCTTTTTTTCAGTTTATTAAGAGTCCTATTCATCTTATCAGGGGTTAGGGTTTCTAATATAGATTTTAGTCTTTTAGCCCTTCTGATGTATGCTCTTTTTATTTTGTATTTTACTCAACCCTTAATTGGTAGTGTTCGTTTCTAGAATGCCCTAGCATTTGTAATTACATTTTCGTTAGAGATCTTCTGATTTTTCATTTGAGTAGATATACTTTTAATAAGTCTGTTGCAGAGAAGGTAGGCTCCTTCTATCGAGCTAGGAACCCTCTCACATCTGCCAGTATCTCATATCTATATAAAGCCACTATTCGCCTATGCATGGTGTATTGTTGTCATATCTGGGCTGGTGCACCAACCACTTGTCTCCCATTCTTGGACAGGGTGCAAAATAGACTCTCTCACGCTATAGGTTCCACACTGTCTCCCAGGCTCGAGCTAGTGTCTTATCGCCGCAATGTTGCATCGCTGTGCTTGTTTTACAAGTACACAACGGAATGTGCTTTGATGAACTTACTACACTTGTAGCCCCCGACATATATACCCCCAAAAACCTGACAAGCAGCAAAGTCCCACCCTTTCACTGTTGAAGTCCTTTGGTAATGGAATAAATTATATTCTAATAGCTTCTTACCTAGAAATTCTAACCTTTGGAATTTTAATACTTAACCTCTGTTTCCCCGACTGTACCAACATGCAGAAATTTAAATGTAATGTCCACAAACATTTCGTTTCACAACTTCCCATATAGGATGCTCACTATAAATATTGGCCCTTAATTCACAGTAGCCCCTTGCGTTGCTATGTGCATTGTTTGTGTGAATAAAAGTTTAACAAAAAAGTTTTGAATTCTCCCTTCATACTAAGTATTTCTTATTTTTCTAGAGTAAATTCCATTCAACCATCCCGACTAAGGATTCGAGTAGGGATTATTAGTATTTCTAGCTCCAATTTGTTGTTGCAATCACTTTCAAGTTATACATCTATTAATAATGGAGTTTATGTATCTGTCTGTCTGTCTGTCTGAAGCCGAAACTCCAGTATGACTATTTTACTGAAATTAATCTTTTTGAAATTCTTTATATACTGTCACTAAAAGTCGCTTAGACACCAGATGGGTTTTGCCATTAACATAAGTCATTCCTTTAAACCTTCAATTAAATTCATATTTACAAATATACACTTATAACTGCTATTATTAAATTTACATATGTATTTACAATATTTTCCGATAAGGTTATATTAATAAACATTATTCATACAATTAATTAAAGACATTTTCATCATAACCTGCGTGTTTTCTAAACCATTTAAACTCGATTACTGTTAAAATTGCAAAGTCATTGGGTGTTTAATAAGCTGTGTCCTCCCTCCCTCCGGTAATTAAATATGGCGATCTGATTAAGCAGCTGAGTGGCTTTTTAATCAGTAATGTCCTCCCTCCCTCCGGTAATTAAATATGGCGATCTGATTAAGCAGCTGAGTGGCTTTTTAATCAGTAATGTCCTCCCTCCCTCCGGTAATTATATATGGCGATCTGATTAAGCAGACGAGTGGCTTTTTAATCAGTAGTGTCTTCCCTCCCTCCGGTAATTATATATGGCGATCTGATTAAGCAGCCGATTGGCTTTTTAATCAGTAGTGTCCTCCCTCCCTCCGGTAATTAAATATGGCGATCTGATTAAGCAGGCGATTGGCTTTTTAATCAGTAGTGTCCTCCCTCCCTCCGGTAATTAAATATGGCGATCTGATTAAGCAGCCGATTGGCTTTTTAATCAGTAGTGTTCTCCCTCCCTCCGGTAATTAAATATGACGATCTGATTTAGCAGGCGATTGGCTGTTTAATCAGTACTGCCCGCCCTCCCTCCGGTAATTAAATATGACGATCTGATGAAGCAGGCGATTGGCTGTTTAATTAGTAGTGCCCTCCCTCCCTCCGGTAATTAAATATGGCGATCTGATTAAGCAGCCCATTGGCTGCTTAATCAGTGGTGTCCTCCTCCCTCCGGTAATTAAATATGGCGATCTGATTAAGCAGCCGATTGGCTGTGTAATCAGTGGTGCCCTCCCTCCCTCCGGTAATTAAATATGGCGATCTGATTAAGCAGCCTAATTGCTGTTTTATCAGTAGTGCCCTCCCTCCCTCCGGAAATTAAATATGGCGATCTGATTAAGCAGGCGATTGGCTGTTTAATCAGTGGTGTCCTCCCTCCCTCCGGTAATTAAATATGGCGATCTGATTAAGCAGCCCATTGGCTGTCTAATCAGTGGTGTCCTTCCTCCCTCCGGTAATTAAATATGGCGATCTGATTAAGCAGCCGATTGGCTGTTTGATCAGTGGTGCCCTCCCTCCCTCCGGTAATTACATATGGCGATCTGATTAAGCAGCCTAATGGCTGTTTTATCAGTAGTGCCCTCCCTCCGGTAATTACATATGGCGATCTGATTAAGCAGCCGATTGGCTGTTTAATCAGTGGTGTCCTCCCTCAGGTAATTAAATATGGCGATCTGATCAAGCAGCCGATTGGCTGTTTAATCAGTGGTGTCCTCCCTCCCTCCGGTAATTAAATATGGCGATCTGATTAAGCAGCCGATTGGTTGTTTAATCAATAGTGTCCTCCTTCCCTCCGGTAATTAAATATGGCGATCTGATTAAGCAGCCGATTGGCTGTTGAATCAGTGTGCCCTCCCTCCCTCCCTCCGGTAATTAAATATGGCGATCTTATTAAGCAGCCGACGTTAATCGTGCACGTTAAACATGTAAACAACAACGCTGGAAAACACCGTGCTCAGTTTTCCATTTTTAAAACCGTCCTAAGTTTGTTTATTCTTAGCAATTATGTTTTAAAACACAAATTTATTAAATCAAATTGTTTAATTAAAATAATAATTGATTTAAAAATTACTATATAAAAACGCGCGTGCGCACGCACACACCCACACACAGTTCAGGTAAACTTTTTCTTTTCGAGGATTAAAATTTTTTTCGTGTTTACTGTATTAGATTTCTTAATACTTTCATATCCAATATTATCATTTTTTCACGACCTCAACAGAATTTATGATTCCATGTTTTATTTATTAAAAAAAAAGATGTGATTTTTTTTCTTTAATGTCACCAAAATAAACTAACACATTGTACTGGAAAACTATACAACTGATTGTAGAATCAAATTGTTTAATTAAAAAAAGGTACACACACGCACACGCACACACGCGCGCGCGTTCACTGTATTTGATTTTTTGGTGCCTTTTCATTTTAGGACCCACGCTAACTTTGACCCCGTCGTTACAGTTAAGGTTAGGTTTGTTTTTTTTCCTTTTTAATTAAAAATATTTACATGTATAGGGGGGGGGAAACAAAAAAATTGGGGGAAGGCGGTCAAAAAAAATTTTTTTTTTTCTTAACTAAAAATATTTCAATGATTGGTAATATAAAAAAATTGAGGAGGGGTACAAAAAAAAATTTTCTTTCTTTTTAAACTACAAGTCTTTCTATTTATGGGCGAGGGTACAACAAAAATCGGGGTAGGGTCGAATTTTTTTTTTTTCTTTATTTTCAACTAAAAATATTCTTGGTCATAAACACAAAAAATCAATGTCTAACCACCTCAGAAATATGACTGGGGCTCCATTGGCTTACGCGTGAGCCTTCATTTCTGATGCGGCAGCCTAGCAAAAATATGCGACCGGAGGGAGCATATATTTGCTAGTATACATAATGTAGTTTATTTTTCTCTGTGTTGTTGTTATTATTATTATTTACTCACTATGAGTTTTCACACAGCTCATTATCAGCGATTGTCCACTGGCAATAACGAATTGTGTTCCTTGAAGTCTGACTGATGACAATCCTCTCCAGATATCATGCACTCTTCGCCTCTTTCGATAAAATCAGTTTACGTTAGGCAACAACCATTTTCCATCGATATTTTGCTGGCAACGACAATTTATCTTCTGTAGAGTTTACGTGACAAGTTCCCAGCACACTCCGAACTTTTCCAGTGCATGTCTATTATTTACTACATTAATAGTTTTCACACGGGTCATCATCAGTGATTGCTCACTGACCATAACCAGTGATTGTCCCTAGATTCCGAGTCTCCTCAGGTTTCCAGTACTTACCATTTCTTTCGATAACCATTCAAATGATTTTATGTTATCGCAACAGCCGCTTACTACTGATTTCTCGCTGGCAACATCCATTTGCTTTCTCTGGGATTTTAGTATCAATAAACCTCCACAAGGTCCCAGTATTCTCCGCAGCATCTTTCCAATGGAGGTCTGGTTATTGTTTCCCTCCTCGGTATTTAAATGCTCCTTGACCCTTTACTACCATTTTGTGTGTGATCAGCTGAGGCTAGTGGTTGTGTATTTTTATTCATATTGTTGATTGCTGTATGAAATTTCTTGCAGTTTCAGTTCTTTTACTAAACGTGGTGGTGTTTTTATGTTTTTTTTATTATTTATCTTGCAAATCCAATCTGGTTAGCATTCGTAGTTAATCTGGGTTGGGTTTCGAATGCGAGAATGTTCTTTAATATTTCAGCTGTTTACAGTTGTATAGTCTCAGTCTTCACCTAGATTTCAATTTCTCCTAGTCTTTTTTCCAGTTTTGTTTTCGGAACTGTTCCTAGTGCTCATACTTTTATTGAATTTCTTCATGTTCAATATCTCTTTCAATTCCTTGGAAAGTTCCGTGTATTTGCTTCGTTTTTCTATCTCCTTTATCTTCAGCCTGAGGTCTGCCAGTATGACAACATGTACTATTTGACAGTTTTTCCTACTTTCTAACTATTATGACATCCGGTCTCTTCGCTTCGATGATTTTGTCCGTTTGGCCTCATGTCCCAGAATATAATTGTGATTTTCGTTTTCAATATTGTATCCGGTTTGTGTCTGTACATTTGTCTGTATGTTCAACATTTGGTTGTTTGCACAGTTCCTAGTGTACTGCCTTCTCCACGCAGTAGTGTCTGTTTTATCATTTTTTAGCGCTAGTTTGCTACTTTCACTTTTTATCTGATTTACTGTTTCATCTTTTGACAACAGAGTCGTCATTTACCTTTTTCCCGAGTTCAGTCTATTTTAGCTGTGATATAGTAAGTTCTAATTGCATTGTTCTGTGCAGCTGTCAGTAGTAATTACGTTTCACTGTTAAAGTGGCCGTTTAATAGCCACCAACAAGTGCTTTCGTGACTCACTTTTCTTATCATTCTTATATATTGTCAATGTAGTTGTTTCTCTTCCCACTTTCTTTTACTCGTTTCGCAGCTCTCTGTATTGTTCATGTTGACACTGTTTCTAGCTGCTGTGGCCAGCTTTTCTGTTTTCTGGGTTATGTATTTTCCAAGTTCTTGTGTTATCCATACAGTTTTCTATACATGCTAGACCTCTTACCCCTTCTCTCCTTCCCATAAAGAGTTAATCAGCAGCATACTTCAGGTGTAGTACATTGCCAATGGTCATTAGTTTTCTGATCTTCTGGTCAAAATAATTAAGTTCTTCTGTTCAGTCTATGAATAGACCAGCATATATTACTAGTGATACTATCCAGGTGTTTATTCATTTTACTAGATTTCTACTATGTGGCCTGTTTAAAAATTATCCGACCTTTATTTTTCCGTGCAAAATAGAGACAATATGGCGACGCCACTCTACACAGTGAAGGCAGAAAACTTCATGCACATGTGTGAATTTTATCACCGTCTTCCTGCGCGTTAGTCGCTGCCAGTCGGTCGTTGAGTGAGGTGCTACACAACGTGTCCCTCGGATAACTGATTCTCTCAAGATGACTGAACGACTTGAGCAAAGGTCCTGCATCAAATTTTGTCAAAAGCTTGGTGATTCTCAAAGCAAAACAATTCGTAATATTCAGCAGGTGTTTGGAGAAAATGCGATGGGTGTAACACAAATCAAGGAGTGGTTCAACCGATTCAAAAATGGACGCACATCAGCGGAAAGTAATCAGCGTTCTGGCAGGCCCCAACCGGTTCGGAAGTGCAGTTATTGTTGACGGGGTGCGCATTTTTGTGATTGAAGATCGTCGTTCAACTGTGTGGGAGATCGCCCAAGATATCGGAGTGAGTAAGGATTCCGCACATGCAATTTTGCGTGATGATTTGAACATGTACATAGTGGCTGCTAATTTGTGCCCAAGTTGTTGCTGCTGGAAAAAAAGGACCTCCGTGTTCAAGTTGCACAGGGCCTTTTGGAAACCACTAACACTGATCCTGAGTCTCTGAACACCGTGATAACTGGAGATGAGTCATGGGTGTACGGGTATGACCCAGAAACAAACAAGACAATGGTCGCTATGTCGGCATCCCGAGTCTCCAAGGCCGAAAAAAAGCGCGACAGGTGCGAAGCAAAATCAAAGTGATGCTGGGTGTCTTCTTTGATATCCGTGGAATTGTGCATCACGAATACGCACCGGAAGGACAAAAATGACAAAGGAGTACTATCAAGATGTTCTCGGGCATCTCCATGACGCAGTTCGGCGCAAAAGACCAGACATGTGGACGGCGAAAAACTAGAAACTGCATAACGACCACGTCCCATCACATTAATCCCAATTGATCCGACATTTTTTGGCCTAACATGGAATTCCAGTCATTCGCCAATGCCCCTACTCACCAGACATGGCTCCTTGCGACTTCTAGTTGTTTCGAAAGTTGAAGACGCCACTGAAAGGTTCCCGATTTGAGACTAGGGAAGAGATTATGAGGAATGCGACGGCGGAGATGAACACAATTCCAAAACAAGATTTCCAGAGGTGTTCCGCCAGTGCATGGATTCGTGGTCTGTGTGTGCCAACACAAGGGGCCTACTTTGAAGGGAATTAGGTTCGCAACCCCGTCAGGTATTTGGAATATTTTTTCTGTCCTTAGGTCGGATACTTCTTAAACAGGCTTCGTATATAATTTAGTTTTTAATATAGTTTTCTTGTTCTTCTCAGATATTCTTTTTCAATCTTCTCTTTCATTTCTGTTGATTTGATAGTTTTGCTTCTAGAACTTCAAAATATTCATAGGAATAATCTTTGCCAAGTTTCCTCCTCTTGATTGGGCACTTCATTTCCTCTGCTTTCTTTAATATTCCCCTTTTTATCTCTAGTAGTGCACACTTATTATTATTATTATTATTATTATTATTATTATTATTATTATTATTATTATTATTATTATTATTATTATTTGTACTTACTAGGAGTTCTCACACAGGTCAACGCCATATTGAATACGTATATATATGTGTGTGTGTGTATGGGCCTGTGAGTCAATCTGTGTATGTGTCTGTGAAAGCACGTGTGTGTTCAGAATGAACACATTTTCTTAACAATAATTATCCATTCATTTTTGATGGGTATTATGCTAAAGTTTAATTCTCCCCAACTCGTAAACACACAGTGGAGGAAGAGCGACAGAAGCGAACGTGTTTTTTTGACGCTGTGAAATATCTGATTCCGAAAAGCGATCGATAATTCTGTACTGAGTGACACTGCCAGCTTTCAAAGTCACGGGGTTGGGGACGGGCAGCGGCGCTACAAAGGCGTATGGTGGTAGTGGTGGTGGGGCTTAAAGAGGAGTGGGTGAAACTTTTATTTTATCCTTGAGGGAGGAAGAAGCTTACGTAGGGTATCGCGTTGGTGATGGTAGGGTTGTGGTTGGGGTTATTCCCGAGTCCACGAACGCTTAATACAAAGAAAAAAAGCGGCAAATACTATATTTAGCAAAAAAGAAAGAGAGAGAGAGAGAGAGAGAGAGAGATAGAGAGAGAGAGAGAGAGAGAGAGAGAGAAAGAAAAAGAATGAAAGAAAAAAAAGAGAGATAGAGAAAGAGAGAAAGAGAAAAACAGAGAAAGAAATAAAGAGAAAGAGAGAGAAATGAAGATAGATACATAGGGGATGTGTGTATGCGCGCACATAGAACACGTGCGCGCGTGGGTGGTCTGAAGAGAAATAGAGAAAAAATATTTAATGTGAGCGTGTGTGTGAATTTGTGTATGAGTGTGTGCAACGATAGACAGTGTGTGTGAAAGAGAGACAGAACGACAGACAGAAAGAAGTAGAGTGAGAGAGAGAGAGAGAGAGCGCGCGAGAGAGAGAGAGAGAGAGAGAGAGAGAATGTGTAGTAGTTCACAGAGAGTGAGAGAGCAAGAAGGCACGGCATTTCGTGCGCGCCTGTATGTGCTTTGAAGTGAAATAGCGCGTTTGTAGAGATAGATAGATAGATAGATAGATAGATAGATAGAGAGAGAGAGAGAGAGACAGACAGACAGACAGACAGACAGACAGAGACAGAGAGAGACAGAGACAGAGACAGAGACACAGAGAGAGACAGACAGACAGGCAGACAGACAGACAGACAGACAAAGAGAAACTGACAGAGAGAGAGAGAGAGAGAGAGAGAGAGAGAGAGAGAGAGAGAGGGGTGCCAAGTAAACCGTTGTGTGCGTTTATGGCCGATCCCGTCAAGTAAGAGCAGCAGTTAAAAGGTTATCGAAGGATCCGAAACGAAAAAGATTCACGATCTAAAAGACGGAATGTTTAGACAAAGCAGAGAAAAATGTAGAGATGATTTTCCAGTTGAATATTGCAACGGAAAGTTCATGAGATTTCTTGCAATCCTCCTCTTCAAGAGTCTCACAAACGCTCACGGTACACGTCATGATTCCCGTCTATCCACTGAAAAATTGACATTCTGTCATAGTCAACCTGATGACGTGTCGGGTTACCGTCTAGATTCTGGTCCAAGACTAATGTCTCAATTTTACGTTTTAAATTTCCATTCAATCGCAGTGTTTCGCGGTCTTAATTTCCTTTGTTTCGCGTTCAAATAATTGCTTGGAAGTATGCTTGACATTATACCGCTATACATCTGAGAAGATTTTGAAAACGAAAAGAATTAAATGATTTGAGAGTTTTAGATTCAGACTGACAGTATCATTGGGTAAATGCCCTGGTTTCCGAATCTCCAAACATTGAAAATTGAACAACCCTTTTATATATTTGTTTTATTTTTTAAATTTGTACTCTATGCCTTTAAACTGGTCTAGCCCCGCCACCAAGTTATAGATACAGGGATACAATATGCTGATTCTTTTTTAATAGTTAAGGTTAACTCAATTCGTAGATTGTAAAGATGAAAAAATGTTCGATGTACCTGAACTTGAAATCTGTCTTTTACATTTTACCTCTCCTTCCCCAATTCATAAGTATTTCTTCGTGAAACCCTAGTTTTCTTAACGGCTTCAGAAATGTATTTTTGTTTATAAATAATATGCTCTTACCCGATAATCGGATACTTGTTTGTTTCTTCGACATATTTCAAAACACACACACACACACACACACACACACACACACACACATATATATATGTATATATATATATATATATATATATATATATATATATATATATATATATATATATACGCACTGGGAGAAGTAGTTTGAATTTTGCATGTCGCTACAGTCATTCTTTCTATCTACTGGAAGTGAACAACTCTTTGGTCTTGATGATGAATATTGACTTCAAAGTTGATGTCTATACAATGTGCTGATGAAAATACTTGATATCAATAAAACCCATATCGTCTCGGAAACGATCATACACAAACTGTTGATTATGTTGAATTTTTGGAACGTAAATAAATGATCATGTCGTAACTAAGTTTACCATATATCTATATTACAATAGCTCTGGTCGATCTAATCGTTCTACGATTGAGCTGATTCTATACCTGCAGTATTTCGTGATATATAGACAATATACATTTGTTTTCCCCTATGAAATAAGTGTTGTTTCTCTCTCTCTCTCTCTCTTTGTCTCTCACTCTCTCTCTCTCTCTGTCTGTCTGTCTGTCTGTCTGTCTGTCTGTCTCTCTCTCTCTCTCTCTCTCTCTCTCTCTATATATATATATATATAGATAGATAGATAGATAGATAGATAAATAGTAATCCACGGACACGTGCTTCGCCGTTACTGCGGCTCATCAGCATGACTGACTATGACTAGGCTCAAACCGTTACACAAAAGGACTCGTCTGAAATTACTTGACAATTTATCGCTTATAAAGTTACTTTTTGTTGTTACTTTTTTTTTTTAGCGATAATTAACTAATGGTATCTTTCGCTTACCTTGAGCGTATGGAGTTACCTCCCTTATACATACGCACGACTGTTCTCCTTCGCATATGTCTTAATGACCCAGTTATATATATATATATATATATATATATATATATATATATATATATATGTTGGTATTATTTATTTACTTATATTTATTTATTTATGAAATAGTTATCCACGGACACGTGTTTCGCCTTTACTTCGGCTCATCTGCCTGGCTGACTATGACTGGGCTCGAATGTAGGTCACTGGGGCTGTGACCGAGTGGGCTTAATCGTTACGCTAAGAAACCCGTCTGAAATTACGTAACAATTCATCGACTATTTATCTTACTCCTCAAACGGCCACTGAATTTTACTTTTCAGTGTTAACTGAGTAATTGTCCAATTCATTAACGAGATGAAATAATTAAGATCATCTTACCTAGCTTAATTAGAAGCTTCTGACAGTAATCTTTATTATTAATGATAATAACGGTGTCTATTTACCGCTTTTATGTATGTGTGTGCTGATCCAATTTTTTCATTTTACTTTATAGTTAGATATCAGAAATCAAAGGACCCCTTCCTGGGGCTAACACTTGACTTCTAAATGAAATACATAGAAATTCGAGTGTTTAACTAAGACTCTGCTAAACTTCTCACATGTTGAGTTAGTAAAACAGTGAAAAAACACTAATTTCCCTCTCCCTAGTTCCCTACTTAACTATGTTATAGCCTATCTTTATTGTGCTCTTTTCTTCGTCTGGTCGGATTCCAGGACAATAGTTCATCTGGTCTGGTGGAGTATCAAGCTAACTGCTGCTACTTAAGATTACATCACAGTTTTTCACTCATGTGCGTTAGGGTATATCCGTGTCCAGGGGATCTTATTTCAACTTCGAATATAATGTTATTTTTAATATTTGGTCATAATTTACTTGTACGGTCAAGTATCCTCATTTCAGATTGTCCCGACAAACCTTTGTACAGAGAGATCGAAGACATTCAAAGATGGTGTCCAGTAGGTATTCAAACTTCCCGTGTAGGCATTCTAACTTTCCCTTGTAGGCATTCAACAGAGTTAGTTCATAAGAAAATCAGACCGGAAGAGTCTTGGCCATTGTTGAGGATGGCCTGTTCAGTGTTGAGCTGGGGCATCGTCCTGTGCAGATCTAGGAGGTCCACCTTCTCATGATTTACTTTCTTTCCATTTGAGAAATGGTTAGTCTATTGCTAATTGCCTGAGGTCCCCTCCACCGGGGAATGCTGACGGGGCGGGTCAGGCAATTTTTGTTCGATAAGAGTGCTCTTCCTCTAGGGCGATGGCTTTTCAAATCCCACTTTCTAGACCTTGTGTCTAATCTTCCCGTCGTGAAAGGGAGACAAATATAAACTCTACACACACACACACAAACACACACACACACACACACACACACACACACACACATATATATATATATTTGTGTGTGTGTAGTCACATCAAAACAAATATGTTAATGTGTGTATAGTTTTCTATCGTAATTTTACGAATCTCTACACTCTGTGTTTGTCCCCCATTTAATAAATAACTAATGGTTGTTGATGCATGAATCAATCGTAACATTTTTCACTTTAAAACACCGCAACGATGAAACAAATTTTGTTTTGTCTTTGATCACAAGAACTTTGATCGTTAAACTATTTCAGCTTTACACGCAACACCACATTCTTTCATGTCCTCGACTTCCCTATATATATATATATATATATATATATATATATATATATATATATATATATATATATAGTTCAAAATAAAATTGCTTCAATATCTTCACTTTTTTCTAAAGACGTTCGATAACACGAACGAAACCGGTCAACTCTCTTGTTTTTGTTTTTGTTTTTCTCCTGCTTTCTAACCTGTTTACCGTTTGTCTTTTCTCAAACATATATAGTTTAGTTTTAAAAATGGCTTGAAGAAGCCGGATTTTGAATAAAATCGCAGTTGAAACATGTAATCACACACACACACATACACACACACACATATATATATATATATATATATATATATATATATATATATATATATATATATATATATATGTATACACTAATGTTTGTATGAATAAAAAAATACTATATTATATATATACAATATTTCTGATAAGTATTTATTATTATTACCTACGGCACAAGTGATTCATCCTTTATACAATTATTAGTGTATGGGATGTTAATTACTGCTGGTGAGGTTTTGTTCATACTTAATCAAATTAATCCTTACTGTGTCTATATAATAGTACTCAATAACAAGTAGATCTATATATTTATATAGTATAAATTGTTATTTATACAATGTGGCTACCTATTTTCAAACATATGTCAGCGTCAACATGAAATCAACTAACTTTCCTAGTCAAGTTCTTTTCCAGTAAGGTTACAAGCAGCATAGTCACACAACATGTGTTTAGTTAATACATTTTGAGAATATAACAGTGTAATTTTTAATTTTTTAATTAATTTTTTAATGTATTTTTGCTATTTTGACTAACAATTTATGTTTTCTGTTCATTTGAGGGCAGGCGAAATAAGCTAACATTTAAAAAAGTATATACTTAACTCCTTCGCGTTTACTAAATGAACGCAAAATATTAATTGGTTGTTAAAATATCAAAGATGTATAAAAGTTTTAAAACATAAAAAAATTTTTAAAATTATTTGTTATATTTATATTTTTAAAATTTTAGTAGACCGAATATGTTTGCTTATAGACCGTATACTTAAAAAAAATGTTTGTCAGTTGACTGCATGTTTAACAAAAGGTTGGTCGATAGATCGCATATATAAAAATACTTTGTTGTTTTAAAAATGGAATTGTTAGTATATCGCATATTTAAGCGTAGGCTTCTTGGTAATCACATATTTAACCATCGCTGATTATGTTGCTTGTATATGTGTAAAACAATCGTCATATTATTCAAAGGGAACATAGAATTCGATACGTAATCAGATTATTTTTAATATTTACATTTTTTAGTAAATTTCGTTTTTTCTGTATAAAAGTCCCCATTAAGGAAATAAAGTTCAGAGTCTCTTTCCGATCTTTTAGACGACCGGGGATTGTTGGATTTTCTATTTGCTTTATCTCTCCCCCTGATTAAATGATTTCGTCTTGCAATTTTTATAAGTTTTGTGGATGGGTATATATATATATATATATATATATATATATATATATATATATATATATATATATATATATATATATATATATATATATATATTAGTACTTCATGTATCCACATAAAATATTATAAGGAGATATAATTTTTTATGTATCAGTTTTCAGTATCTACTTCAACAGTGCTCGATACGTAAGTAGAGCTAGGTAGTAAGCAATGAAAATATATATGGCAATCAAGCTACACAGAGGCTCCCGTGTTTCATCCCCGGGGGGAATCGTCAGGCTAAATGCATTTAGCCTGACGATTCCGCCCGGGAATGAAACACGGGATCCTCTGTGTAGCTTGATTGCCATATATATTTTCATTGCTTACTATATATATATATATATATATATATATATATATATATATATATATATATATATACGTTTCATCCTTTCGGGAATCGTCAGTGCAGATAAGGTTATTCATATCAGTTGCAGACTCAAACCCCGGAACACGAGTCATGTTTCAAACTCAAATTCCGACACTTAGATCACACGGCCGTTATCAATAACTCGGTAAATTAGCGAGAGATTAATCCTATTTAACAGCCGTCGTCAAAGTGTACAACTACTAAAAACAACATGCATTGAAGCCACAATAACAGCTGTTTTAATACAACTCATTAATGAGCCCAGCCTTGATTCGGGGCCGACAAATAGTTATAAATATATTTTTGTATCTATAAAGATATACGTTCCATAATTTCGGGAATCGTCAGTGTAAAGAAGATTATTCATACTGGTCGCCAAACTCGAACCACGAAACACGAGTCATGTTTCAAACTCAAATTCCAACGTGTTAGACCACACGGCCGTTATCACCAACCCGGTAAATAAGCGAGAGATTAACCATATTTAAAGGCAGCCGTCGTTAAATTGTTCGACTAATGAAAGGAACATGCATCTCTCTCTCTCTCTCTCTCTCTTTCTCTCTCTCTCTCTCTCTCTCTCTCTCTCTCTATATATATATATATATATATATATATATATATATATATACATGAATGCACATAAATACATATTGGTCTTTATTATCGAGTGTAGAATTGCATTTTCACTTGTTTGTCTAGTATATTACCTCCGCTAAGGAGGTTATGTTTTCGGTTGAGGTTGTTGTTTTGATCACTATGGTAGTTTGTTTGTTTGTTTGCTGATTTGTATACAACATAACGTCTATATAGCTTGACCAATCGTCACCAAACTTGGTAAAACTATCGGTTATTGTTTAATTTAATTTGGGATATTTAGATAATGGTAAAGGTCACAAAGATGGTGAAAATCACTCTTTTGGCGTTGACTTCAGTTCTGTAAATTATAGAGACTCGCTAATTCGTCCATATTTTAGCTAATTAAGTTTCGCATCGTATACGACTTTGAGCTTGAAAAGTTCGGTCATGGTTGACATTCTGACTGCATTTTTAATTTGATATACAGATTTGATGGTATTTGATAACAGTAACCACGATCCAAAATTTTAGTTCGATCAGATAAATTGCTTTTAAGTTGTCACCTTTTACATGGCGTAACTTCAACAATACTTCATACAATATGGAGAAGTAAGGCCGAGATAGGACTTTGGCCAACCCTGTTGGTGTCAGTCGGAGGTATCACGATTTGTTCTATTCCGTTGCGTGTCTTTACAGCATGTGGTCATAAGAAATTGCCCCATTTTTTGACACAGTCCTTTGCATTATTGTTGTACTCTGCAAGATCTTTCAAGCCGCACCGGCGCGGCAGTTAAGAGCAGGCAAGGCAATGTTGCATCGTAGTTCTCCTGTCAACATTTACAGATGGTTTGGTTTGGTCAAATGAGCGATCAAAAGTTGATATGGCTACAAACAGCCATATCAACTTTTGATCGCTCATTTTCATTCTCAGGAGGTTGAGTGTTTTCTATTTGATTCAGGGTGCTTCTGAGAAAGAAAGGAGAAAGAAAGAAAAGAGGGATTCCTATTTCCGTAAGATTCCATTCTCAAGCCCTCCGGTCAACAGCTGTAGTGTAGTCTATTCCTGAGATGTTGTTAGGGGCTCGACATGGCAGAGGAAGCGTCTCTTTGACTTCAGTCGTTGAGCCGTTAGTTCTCGTCCATGAAGGAGATGGCGTTCATCACTTTATGATCCCTATTTGGTTGGCAACTTCTCGTCTCACATCTGCAAGGGACATGCTAGTGAGGAGATGCAGGTTGTTCAGATGAGTAGATTTCAGTACAACCAGTGATCAAGTCGCAAGTGTTGCTCAACGCTGGGTCTAATTTTTTGCCATGCGTTGATTTCTCCCAAACGAGACACGTATACTCCGCAGAGGAATAGCACAGGGCCAAGGCAGTACATCTTATTGAGTGCGCTGTAGCTCCCCACTTGGAGTTGATCAGCTTCCGTAGGATGTTGTTCTGTAAGCGGACTCTCATTTTTGTCTTTTTATATGTTCTTTGAATGAAAGGGTGCGCTCTAGGTTTAGGCCAAATTAGACAGAGTTGGTTCAGACCATATCATTTTCAGGGGTTGATTGGCCTCCCGATTCCTGTGATGGAACGAGCAGATTTTAGTTTTTGCGGGGTTTGCATGCTGGTAGTTACTCTTTTAGTAGAGGAGTAGCTCATCTAAGGCTGAGTCGAAATTTGTTTATAGCGCTTCAAAGTACTCTCTTGGGATGTTACGCATAGATCGTCAGCATAAATGAACTGCTCAGTGTTCTAGTGCATGTGTTACACCTGAACACGACTGACCTATGTCCTAATTATCTGTCTTTGTTTTTATTTTATATTGAGGCTTTCTTACATCTTAATTATGTCATGCCGTTTCTCAGCTTTTGTGACTTTTTCTTTCAAATGTTTCACGTGTGATTATGGTTGTGTTTTAATTGTAAACAATTTGATGTATTCTTTAAATTAACTATTTTTTCTTTCTTCTGTGTTTTTGTAGATTAGTACAAACATTTCTAGCAGACGTTCTATCCGACGGTCAGACGTTCGCAAGGTCAGGCGGTTTGTCGGGCTTGAGGTTCAAATATAATATATGTAGGTCAGTCCGATGTAGTTAACACCTTATCTGCTTTAAGCTTTATAATAGATAGAAGGAATGATAAATATCCAAAGGTAATTAATGCACATGATCAGTCTACATTAATAAAATAAATGTATGTCTTTAAATCAGTCTGTCATAATTCGGGATCAGAGTGTAGTATCTGTTCCAGTTAGTCTCAAAGAACAATCATCCCAAGCATTACCTCCTCTTGTGAGAGTGGGGTTGATTTATAGCCGGTCGGTTAAGGCGATCTCGCCGAGGAATTCCGATGGGAACCCGATCATGACAAAGTTTGCACGCATTCATCGTGCCCTCTTGCCGCTGTGGGATTCAGATAAACAAACGCCAAGCAATGCCCAAACAGGAAAGCCCTTGTTTTACTTTAAGGTGGCAAATTCTCATATCAAAGCGAATAACTTATCTTAACTTATTTTCAAATGTCGAAACCTATTTCATTCTACTGAAAGAAGAATTATACAATATTTTTTCAATTAAAAATTGAAAACATTAATTAATTTCATTAACATTTTTTTTTTAATCTGAAGAAAAAGAATAGCCATTACAATAGGGTTAATATTGCATGAAAAATGCATAGCAATGTTATTTTTTCTTTACCACTAACCATACGTCTAAGTAGTATGGTATTAGAACCATACGTAATCGCTTGAAAATCGTGTGGTTTTACGACCTTGTCACTCGAACTTAGTGTTAGTGGTAAAATATTTGATTAACATTAACTGATAAGTATTATTTAGTTGAGACACTTTTCTCCTTTGATGTGACAATTTGCCGCCTTAAAGTAAAAATGGGCCCACAAGCAAACCTTGGCTTGTAATGAATTTACAAGAAAAAGTTTTGAATGAGGTCCGGAAAAAAACAAAACAATAAACTCACAAAACAAAGTCACAATTTTGCCAGCAAAGAAAACCAGGTAACCAAAGAAATATTCAATTCTGTCATAATTAGCTTAAGTACCACAAAAGAACGAATAATAAAAAAAGATCACAATAAGGTGACCAAAGGAAAATAAAAGTCAGTCATTTAAGTGTTGTAGTTGGGGGTGTTTGTTATGACTATTATGAACAGACGGTGATAGTTCCACAGTTTACCTTTCTATTACGTACCAAACGTAAAGAAAAAAAACGTAAAAAAACAAAACAGTCCTTACATTCTTTTCATTTTATTTTTTTCCGTTTATTCCTTGTGATTTTTATTCCTTGTGACTTTTCGGTGCTCTTTTAAAATGTGTTCTACCGAATTGTTTCTAATCCAATATACTATCTACCGATTTGTTTCCACTCTAATATGTAGTCTATATATTAACCCTAAGTCTAACCCTAAGGATAGAGGTAGAGTTAGGATCAATGGGTAGATCACATATTGGATTAGAAACGATTCGGTAGATCACATATTGGAAGAGCACCGAATTTTCTTACCTGTGATTTGTTTTTACATGGATTGAAACAAACTGACTGACAGACAAACATTTATTGTATTAATATAAACTGGCTATATTTTTTAGTTTATTTTTTGTTTCGTTTTAATTTCTTTGTATCACATAAATATTTTCGACTTTTAAGCTTTTACATTTTTAAATAATAAGATGCTAATAGCCAGATGTGCCAAATCAGCAAAGAGACAGAGAGAGAACGAGAGAAAGAGCGATATATATATATATATATATATATATATATATATATATATATATATATAGAGAGAGAGAGAGAGAGAGAGAGAGAGAGAGAGAGAGAGAGAAAGAGAGAGAGGGGGTACTGATTAACGTTACGTAAGCAGCGGGTGGGTTAAACTGACTAAGTAAATTCAGCCGGGTGTACGAGCGAAGAGAAGAGAGTGAATAGGAATTCAACAAATAATTCAGCACGTAATCATCGAAGTTACGTAAACGCGAGAAATACACATAATTTTACTGATATGAATTAATTTCTTCTTCATTAGTGTTAATTATCTCTCTTGACAGATACAAGTCTTTCTTTTTTATCGTCTCTCCAACTCACTTGCGTTTCTCATTTCGTCTCTCTCCCTTTCTTTCTGTTTTTTTCACTTATTTTTAAGATACCCGTTTTTGTTAATGTACGCCACCCGTTACTTTAGTTACGTCCCCTACCACCCGTTTATAACAATGAAACCACCCTTCCCCCAAGATTCAACCCCTTCAACTTCATAAGACCATTAACGATATACCCCACACGCAACCTACCAGATCAGCCGTACAACTGCTGCCACGGCACCGCTCGAACGCCACCCGCCACCCGTACGCCATGCTAGACATACCATCACCACAACAACCACCGGAATAGCGTATATGACGACGTAACCTTCTAACAGCTAATTTCCTGCCAAGTTCCCATGGTAACGTCTTCTCACAAAGTAGAGTTCAAGTAGTGGGTGGTCAGGTAATTGAGAGAGATAGAGAGGGGGGGGAGAGAGAAAGAGGATCCCCTTTTAGTCTGGAGATAAAATGGGTACCAACAGCAAGGGATCCGGTGTGTTTAAGTCTGTAGTGAGGCAAGAGTTGTAAAATTTTCAACCGCCCCCCGCACTTCTTCTGAAACAGCGTTGAGTCTACTGGCACGAAGTTTAGGAAGCAATTCTTCACTCGTTTTATCTACGAGTTGAGTACAACCTTGTGTCATACATGCAGAAAACCAAGTTGCCGCCATTATTAGAGGAACACATAATTATTATCTATACCTTGTTAGCTGCTTGTATTTGAACGCACACCTATGTGAGTCGTCCTGAAATCAAAGTTATACTTGAAAAGGGACTAAGTTTAAACTGATGGAGGTCAGAGGAGGTTTATTCTACTTGAGCTTCGTTCCAAATTACTGACCAGTTGGATAAGAGGATACACAGAAATATATATAATCGCTGTTTAAGAATATTTTGTCAGCGCATCGTACCTTCTCATGTTCACGCGTTGTCTGCTTACAATGAACTTACTGGTTATCTCTCTCACACTCTTTAATCCATGTGAAGTCATATTGGTTTCTATTAATTCCCACAGTCTAGTAATCCTTACCTCTAGTTCAGTAGGTTAGCCCTCAACTGAACTTTCATTTCCTGTTGTTCTCAATTTATTGTTTTATATACTAGTTGGTTAATTCGCCCAATGTTTAACATACGAGTCAGCTTGCTGATATTGTAAACATATGACGTATTTGTTCTCTTGTAATCCTAGGCATTTATGTTTGTACTTGCTTAAGGACAGATAACTGCTGTTATATAGTTAAGATGGCGTATATTTTAAAACATGATCCGAGGCAGATTAATTTTTTTTTTTAAATGTATGTTGTTAAGAACATGTGCCAACATTTCAAAAAAGAAAACGGACGAAACAAAATCAAACATTTATTTTGGAGGAACAAAGTAATTAATAAAAAAAAAATTGAGAACCAGACTCTCTTTATATATATATATATATATATATGTATATATATATATATATATATATATATATATATATATATATATATATATATATATATATATATATATATGTATATATATATATATATATATATATATATATATAAATATATAAATATATATATATATATATATATATATATAAATATATATATATATATATATTGTATAAAGATACATTACAATGGAATGAGCTATATATATATATATATATATATATATATATGAGAGAGAGTGAGACACAGAGACAGAGATAGAGACAAAGTCAGTGACGGAGACAGACAGACGGTGAAAGAGGGGGCATAGGTAGGAGAGGTCGGTGTAACTCGTGCTTAAGTCAACAAAATGCTTCATTCGCTTGGTACAGTTTTGTTATTCGACGCGGCGACGGTGTTAAGCCCGATCGCCGACTTACGAGACCATGTTCTTATAACACCGCCCATCCGCCAATTCACCCTCTCGTCCTCGTCCCCGTCCCCCTCACCGCCATGTCCTCACCTGCCCCCTAACCACACATCCTCCCCCTTTTCCACCCAAACACCCGCCCGCTTATCTTCAGCTCCCCCCTTTTTTCAAAAGAGAGAGAGAGAGAGAGAGAGAGAGAGAGAGAGAGAGAGAGAGAGAGAGAGAGAGAATAACGTTTTCTGTAAGTCTTCGCTGCTTCGCGATAAAGCACGTATCGATATCATAGTCCCCTTTTCATCACCACTCCAACTCGAACCGCACCCGCATTAGGGGGGGGGGGCAAAAGAAACAAGCAAACCCGTATATAATGAGATCAGCCTATCGTGAATTCACGTATAATCTTGACGGTAGGGGGGGGGGGCGGTCGTTTTGCTTGCGGACACTTTGGTCACTGGATGACATGATGAAATTCACTCGCAAATGGTTTTCATCTTTTCAATTATAATCTGTTTACTTCTATCCATTCTATATGTATAAAGTAGACCCGATTTTTCCCTTGTAAATTCAGTTACTGTAGGACTATAATCCCAAGCGCTATATATAATTCCAATATGATCATGCTTCCTCCTTATGACTGCTGCGTTTTTTCCGGAAATTCTGACCTAGCTGACTCTCACAATAAAGTCATACTTAGAGAGAGTCAGAATAACTTTTATTGACCCACATACATCTACTATCACTCCCCATCTATCACCGGGCATTTACCTTCATTAGATACATGTTCAAGCTCAGACCGTCATAGTTACATTTTTTTAATTCCGTGACATTATCTTTAACCCATTAAAACTTCCCTGAGTAAATACGGATCGCTCCCTTGAACTTATGTTCTTATTTTTACGGCGTTAGATCGGCTGGCTACACACCTATCTAGCAATATCGAAATATAATTGCCTTAAAAAAAATAATACATGGGGTCATTTAATCCATCCATTCAGTAAAAAGACCCTGAAATAAGTCTCATAGATTCTATAAAATATTACCAGCTCATATTTATATGTAAATATAAAAGATCTCGACGAATTTTGACATATCGGATTAAATATCAAATACAATGACAGTTACACGTATTATACACACCGACTCCATGTGTGACTAATCCGATTCCATCATTCATATTCCGATATTCAAAGTTACATTATCAAAAACAGCAATCTCGGCAGTTTCACTCAGTCAACATGACGTCACTTAAAGTAAGTTTTTTTTTATTCACTTTATAATAGTTTATTACGTTCTGAGTGGCTTATTACAATAATTTTCATCAGTAATCTTATACTTTCCTTTTGTTATAAACAACAAACATCCGATATAAACAATTGTTTATGTACTTTTGGAGTAATCTTATCTCAATTTTCCCACTTTATAGGCGTTCATGTTAAATTCATGTTTACGCGTTATGCGAGGCTTTTAATAATTATTTTCATCATTAAACTTATGTTTTAGTTTCATTAATAAAAAAAAACCGTTATAAACTAGTTAACATGTACATTCATACACATAACAATACATTTACCCACACAAAAATTGCCTCAGTCTAAAATGATTTCTTTAGAGAAGTAATAAACACAATTTCTTCGATAAACTTCAACATTTAGGACTACCTAAAACCGTAATTGAAATTGTATTTTCAGAAAAAACACAATAACATGGATTATTATTTCTGAACAGAACCGTAATTACTTTGTTTATTTTAATTTTACCTATCACCGAATGGTTTCTCCATTTTAAGAGGGAATAATTGGGGTGCTGGCATTATTTTTTCTCATCTTATTTTTTTTCTGTTTTAAATATAAATGAGGGAAAGAGTTTACGGTATTTCGAGACTATTACACCCGGCGTAGTTTCCCTTTAAAACACTTATTCATGTAAACAGCCAAAAAATATCCGCAAAGAAGGAATTTAAAAAAAAGTAAAAAATATTTTACATTTTAGTGTGTGGGATCACTTTTTCTATATGTATAGTACGTAAGATGAGCACTTACTTCCTGGCCAATTATTGGTCTATCGAGATATGTAATCAATTGCAGTTCTATTTTGAGGCGGAAAATAAGAGGGGCATTTTTATTTACTTAGGTTATTATAGTTTTCTTTTATGTTTTAAATATAAATGTTATTTGTGTGTGTCCATTAAACGCTAACTGGCCAAGAAGTGGGTACTCATTTTACGTTAAAGTTATATAAAAAGTGATCATCAGCTACAAAGTCTAAAATATATATTTTTTTAATTCCTTCCTTGCGGATATTTTTTCAGGCTGTTTATATGAAATCGCCAATCGAAAAAAAAATCTTGAGTTTTTTAAGAGGTAAACCGACTTTGCAAACTAAACGTAAAACTTTGTTTAGGGTGAGTTTACGGTAAAATTATTAGAAAATACACGTGTTTGGCTAAGTAAAAGTTACGATAACGAACAGAAACGAACTTCATCGAACAATCTACACAAAACGAACAGAATTGTCTTTATTTTTACTTTTACTTAACCCTAAACAAATTTTTAGTTTAAGTTTGAAACTGTTTACGTCACGACTGCAAATTGCCAGTTATCTATCCTAAAAAGCACAAAAAATACCCTCCATCCACAAACAGTTATCCCGGGCAACGTCGAGACACGGGCCCTGCTAGTTTAAAATACAACTTTGCTTAAATATTATAATTTTTGAAATCTTTTTTTATTTCTCAATAAAAATGTGTGGAAATATCGATGATAATTTGAAAAAAGTAAATGAATGAAATATGTATGTTTTTTCTATTAATTAATTAATCTATACAAGGAACATTTAAAATAACATTTTAAATACGGGATTAGCTAGCTTATTACATTCTATATATATTGATGTATAGGATTCACTTCTAACCTAATTAAACGATCATTATAAATTGTAAAACACAGCTGCTAGGTGTAAGAATATAATATGGGCTATATTTAGATTAATTTAGTTTTATGCAAAGGGAACATTAGTCGGGTGGAAGCCCTTCGTGAAAATTCAGATACCTTCGAATTTTTTGAAATTTTACCAATACATATTAGACAACAATTAATAAATATTTTCTCAATTTCAGTTTCTTTGGAGTATTTTAAAAGGAATTTAGGGGGCATAATATGGACACAACCCAGTCGCGGAAAAAGGGGTCCGGGGCATGATTTGAACATTCAATTATTACGATTTGCCTTAAATTTTTCATGCATAATAATTCAACACGAAGATTCCCTGAATTCTAATTTCTTGTTTAGACGACTTAAGCTTAAATCTTAAATTTGAGACATTTAAGACATAGAATCAAAATGATGCAAACAATTTTGATCAAAATTGAAATAAGAATTCTAGACATAAAGATTAGTAGCATTATATGTTTATTTAAATCTTCGTAAGGGGACATTAATTTGGTGCAAAACTTTTCTGTACATGCAATTTATTTTACTCGTCTTGGGACGGGTATTCTTTTCTTAATAGTAAGTTCAAATGAAATAAGTTTGTTTTTATCTCGTATTTTACAATTTATTTTAATTTCATGTTTTACTTATTAGCCTAAATTCACTCCCTTCTCTTGACAAACCATTCGTTGGTCAAAGCATGCTAGATTCATCAAGATACGATCAGCTTTTGTTGCTTAGAGACTTAGTTGGAAGATACCAGTCGAGGATCCGTTTTCGACAACCAGTTCGGCAGAGACTGAGCTATTTAGGTGGACTTTTATCCGTCGCGCTGTGATATTGGTCCTGGGTAGTTCTAAGAGGTCTACCCTCTTAAGTCTTGCCTTGCCTCTTTGGGGAGAAGGTAGCTTACTGCTAACTGCCTGAGTTGCCCAGGCCGGGGAATACCGAGGGGGCTACTAAAATAATTTTTAATAAGACAGAGTGCTTTTTTAAGGGTGCTGGCTTGATTCTCCCCATCTACTGGCCTTGGGCCATATCTTCCTTCAGTGGCGGTTCGCGGATTTACAGTGGCGATGCGTCACTTCAGGTTTCAGGTCGCCATTAAAAAAAATCAATTCAATTTTATTTTACTGTAAATACATAATAGTTTCTTACAAAGTATACATACTACAATCGTGTTCGTTATAAGGCAAGCGTAAGTATTCTTCCCACATTATTTACATTAGGACGAGTGTCTTCATCTTGTTTGTTTTTGTCCCAATCTTTTGAGCGTTTAAGTCTCTAGTCGTTTACACTTAGCATCGAAAGAACACTTAGAACACTTAAAGAACACATGGCCTTTCAACAGTCGAAAGTTTTCTTTTACGAAAACAATTACTTTTAAATCGTTTGTCGGCAAAGTAGAAACAAACAGAAATGAAAGGCTTACTTCATTAGCTGTGGTTTAGGTTCAGGA
Source organism: Sepiola atlantica (assembly GCA_963556195.1). Lineage (NCBI taxonomy): Eukaryota > Metazoa > Mollusca > Cephalopoda > Sepiida > Sepiolidae > Sepiola > Sepiola atlantica. Next base: position 73,469,569 of record OY744520.1, read on the forward strand.
AGTTATGTCATTTTGTATTTCTTTAACGACTTCGTAACCGGACATCTTCAATTTAAGGCTGGGTAAAGAGTTCGAGAAGGAGGGGAAAAAGGATGATGATGATGATGAGGAGGAGGAGGAGGAGGAGGTTCATGTCATGGGACTCATAAGCTAAAATTGGGAACGAAATAATCTACCACCCTTTTCTGTTTGCGAGCCTTCGTTTTTAATTTGTATAAACGATCCACGCCCACCCATAGCGTGATTCGGAATATTGTCTCCTCATCTTACATCCATTCCAGAATCAGCTATTACTTTTTTAATCCACCGGGATAACATTTCTACTTCTTATACAGCATCGGACAATTTTTCCGTATCACGTCTGGCACAAGATCGCTCATTATTTCATACAAAGATAGATATATTTAACACATCTACATTATGCTTCATTATTGCTGAAAATTACTATGAGATAAGTTTACTTTTTACAAAGTACTCTATTCCGATGCACAGTTATGATGGCACAGGAAAATAGAACATTTAAAAATGTAAGAAAAAAGCATAAAAAATAAACACTGGAGCGGATTTAGAAAAAAAGATAGTTAGGTTTCAATTTTTTACTTTCAAATTTAGATATACTTTTATTTTATGTTTCCCCGTTATGTATTTTATCCAAGATTTTTATAGACACATTTTGACATTTTCTTCATGTACCATCTTTATCTATTCATCCACTTGTGCCATTTTTACCTTTGCGATTTTTTCCTAGATTCACTTTATTCTATTGAATTTTGGCCTGACGAAATTAATATGTGTATATCAAGGGCAAGTTTTTTCAATGGACAAGATATACATCTTTGGGGCCGGTTGATATTTTTTATACTACAAGCCCAAATCTAAAAATAAAAATTGAAAATATAGTACACAAATTTGTTTTTTTGTAAGAAAAAATAGAAGTACAGTGGTCGACCATAGCCGGGGGCGACACGGAGGCTCCCTTTTCATTATCTAATTCAAATGTACAGATCTGGGGTAGGGCACCACTCCATTTATTGTTTAACAAGGAAGTATCAAATACCATTTTTTAGGTTTTGGTATACGACTTAACCGAGGATTGAACCTCGATCTCCCTGCCCATAAGCGAAAACTCTAACAATTATGCCAAAGTGGTTGGTTGTATTTTAGAATTAATAATAATTGTTTAGAATTAAAATATTAAAATTATCAAATGAAATATTATATTAATCTAATAATCCATTTTGTTGTATGTGTTCCTCTGATCATGGAGAATTGTCTGGGTGTTTTATTTCTTAAAATTTTCAACTCTTTTCTTTATATGAAATGTTTTCACCAACTTGTCTGTCAATTTTTTCTTTTCTCTTTGTAATTGTTGAATTTTCTGTAATTGTCACATTTAATTATAATTCATATGATAATAAAAATTTTCATTTTGTATATTTTATAAATAAATGAGTTTATCAAAATAATATTAATCTTTGATTTACAATAATTATTTATGTTTTAATGTCATAGTTCTATCAAAACTACTTTTATAGATGTATTAAGTTGAGTAACGAGAGAGTGAGGTTAAAACCTGGGGGCGACATCGCATTGGATTGATGGAATCCATGACCAGAATCAAGTTGAGAAACACTGATCTACAGGATACTTGACATGAACAGATATTAAACAAGTATGTTTCACAGTAATTAAAAACGTGCCAGTTTACTGAGTTGTCCTCATACTAGGTGCATAAATATTTTTTTGCTCATATTTTATAACTACAAAGGGATTTTAATATTCATGTCATTTCTCCTGACTAAGTTTCGGTACATGACATTGAGCGAGGGCGGATAGTTCAATGTATATGATTTATTTCAATAATAGTGGGTATTCGTTGATTGTGTTCTTTAGTAAGATTTAGCTACGGTTTATCAGGAAACAAAGGAAAATATAGGTTGAGTCAGAAGTAACGGATAAGTCAGTGTTTATTTCACGATAATCTATTACTTCAATATCAGGTTTGTAAAATGAAATAAAAAAATATTTTTCCATTTATTCAGCACCATCCCTACCGCCATCTTTGTGTTCTTCTTCCCCTGCCGAGGTTTTCTGTGTTCTTTTGTGGCATTTGCCCAATTAGGGGAAAGTCGAACAACGTTTGAGTTGAGCGATAAGCCGAATAACGACAAATATAAAAGGGGGAAGCGCCCTATTGTCACGGTCATTCTTAATCTCCCGCATCCAAATAATTTATCCAACATTTATCTGGCAGATTACGCCAGCCCCATGATGGTGAGGGACAAATAAAAACATCTCCATCTCGGGACATTGATACCTTGTTCATGTTTATGCATAATTATCGTTCGATCGACAGTGGACCCACACGTTGAGAACTAACCTCATGGGGGAGGAGGTCAGGTCATGTACACGCCACGCCCGCTGTTATAAGTGAACTTAGTTTCATGGACGAAATTGAGGCTGAGCTTTCCTATTTATTTAGTTTAATCGCTTGATCGAAACATAAATAATTTTGGAATTCTTTTAATATCCGTGATTGCTTACTTAGGACAGTATAGCAGACGTCAAAGGGGTTGTAATAAGTAATCGATAGTAACCTCCCCTTATTTTATAATTACCTTCCTTTCTGAGAACTGTTTAGTCCGGTACAATACTATTAAATCTCACTATATGTTTATCAATTATTCTAAGCAGAATAAGTATTTCTCAAGTCTTCCGTTGTTCTTTTTCACTATTTTTAATTGATTCTACTTGGAATCAGTATGGAACAAAAAATGTGCCCACAGCAATCAGAAGAAACAACATTCTAAAAAAAACGCTTTACTCCTTGGCAGATTTTTACATTCATTATATACAGAAAACTTACAGCAGCCAATACACAAGTCTGACATCTTAATTAATTACATATATCACGGGATACAAACTAATTATGGACTGTATTAAGAGGTCAGAAGAGCACTAGTAGCTACATACAGAAAACCCTAAACTAAGAGATATTCGCGAGATTTACTCGCTATATCACGACAACAATATGGTGATTGACTGTAGCATTCTTCTTTAGAATAACAAACCCTTAGCAAGGACTGCAGCTCTCGACGATTCAATGCCAAAGAAATTCGAGACCAGCACATTATAGACACCTTCATCAATGTGTTTCAGACTGCTGAAGGAAGACCGCGACTGACATTGAAATAATAGATTATCGTGAAATAAACACTGACTTCCCCATTACTTCTGATACCCGATGTTTTCCTAGGTTTCCTGATAAACCGTGGCAAAATCTGACTCAAGAACGTGGTAAAAAAAAACACCCACTATCATTAAAGTACAGGGTGATTCATAAGTCACTTCACTAAGCTATTTAATATGTCATTTACAATTGAAGAGCGAATTTTTATTGTTATTCATATGGCCAAATTTGATGAATCTCCCACACGTGTTGAAAGGCAATGGAAATGTGATGTGAACAGAAAGCCTCTTTCGCACAACAACATAATCAATCAAATATGCTACTAAAAGTCGTAAATTCCTTGCAAAAATGAATGGAGCTATGCATGCAGAACGAACGTGAAAATTTTGAAATTTTGCTGTAATTTTAAACTCCCATAAATGAATTTGTTGAATAAACTTTTGTATTACCGAATTTTTTAACTTTAGAATTTCAAAAATAAATAGCTAAGTGACTTATGAATCACCCTGTAAATCTTTTGCATTAAACTCTCCGCTTTCACTCAAAGTCATATGCCAAAATTTAGTCCGGAGAAATTCCCTGAATGCTAAGGGAAAGACCGCAAATGTATAAATCTGAAAACTGCCCACGAACAGGTTTATACGTTTGAGCTTGTAAAAACAGAGTCTGTGTTCTACCTAGATTCTGATACAGTCTACGCTGCTTTGAACTTGTCTTGTTCCTCACCCTCCTTGTATAATTCTCTTGGCCATTCCTTTGTGACGTCTTTCGCTAAACAGGAAATTCAAATCCTTCAAAGCTGTCTATCACTGCTGCTTGTCGTAAATGCAATTTTTGTGGGTTCGATCTCAACCCTCAGTTTTTATGTTACGCTAGTAGTACTAGGTGACACAAATGTGGAAATTTGTGATATTTCTTAACAGTTTGTAGGCCCACATCTTCTAAGAAAAATATTTAAAAGTTTGTAGGCCCACATCTTCTAAGAAAAATAATATAAAAGTTTGTAGGTCCACATCTTCTAAGAAAAATATTTAAAAGTTTGTAGGTACTCACTCAAGGATAAATAGTTTATAAAAACCGAGATAACAAGACTGCTTGGTTGAGACGAGTGTGTCTCCATAAAGAATCCAGGTATTCGTAACATATTACGAGAATCATGAAAAGAGGTTAATACTTGATTATTCACAAACTATAAATAATTTTATCTCACTAGATATTTACCTGCTACTAAGAATAAACTAAACTAAGCCAAATTGCAAAAGCACGCGAGATCTCACATGCACATATCACCAAGGGGCTAGAAGATTAGTAGAACGACCCTACACAGTTTCTGAGACATATGGCTGCCTATACCAGTCAGATACCATTTCGAGTAACACATGGTGTTGCCAGCTTCAAGTGGATTATAGATAAAATAATTAGCGATGTAAAAATAGGAAGGAACCTTTGTCTATATTGATAATGTAACGGTATGTGGACACAACTATGCAGATTATAATAGTAATCTGAAACAATTTATGGTGGTCATGTAGAAATATAATCTCTCCACTAAATAACGATAAATACTTTTTTGTCGTAGACACTATCAATTTATTGGGGTAGACCCTGATCAAAAGTTCTACGTCACCAGACCTGGAACGATTGAGGCCTCTACAAACAATGCAAATTCATAATCATATGCCCCCCCCTAAACTGAGCCATGGGCCTGTTTTCACATTCCTGCCATTGGATTGCGTTTTTTCTAAATAAAATACATCTATTGGCACACACGGGCAGTTTAACTTTTTTCTTTCTCGGCATTGGAGAGGCTGTCAAAAATCTTAAAATAAAAAAAGGTTAAAATCTCAGCGATTTCGGCTATAGACCATGCGAGTCCTTTTGTGGTGGAGACAAGTGCATTCGATTGTGCAATTGCTGCCAGAATTTTTTGAAATCTGAATTATCTGTTATTTTGACCAATAATCTTATCGCGTTCGGAGCAGCGACACTCAGCAATTGTTAATACGAGTATGTTATTATGGAGACACTCTGTATATGGAAGCATTATCTGATCGGACTAAATTAAAAATTAATTTATGGTAAAAATTTTCGCATACATGTTTAACACTAGGACAATAAGTAAAATTAAAAATGACAAAATAGTAGAATTATCTTGCGACCTACCGACTTGGAAAATTCTGCAGTTGACACACTATCGACGGTATGTAGCTCAATACAAAACACGGATGAGGTTCGTACCATACACAAGGAACTGTGCAACCCAGGCAAAGCTAAGCTGATGCATATGGTACCGATCAGAAATCAACCATATTCCACGGACGATGTAAAAAAATGATAATCTGTGTAGAATAGGTGCAGAATATCTAAAACCGAGACGCTGATAAATACCACTTAACAATTTGTGAGGATTATCATTAATTTCAAGAATCCCGTACCATCGGAAAATTTAAATCCATATATACTTACTGTCATAGACCAATATTCGCGATTTCCATTTCGCATTTCATTGTCCGAACATATCAGCAAACACGGAGATACGGTTCTTGTGCTCTTTATTAGTACATTAAGCATCTATCCATTCAGACGGTTGAGGCTTTTCGATGTCTGAGCAAGTTATTCGTGAACGGTGGCCACAAGCCGAACTATACCTTACCATCCTCGGGGTTATGGTCTATGCGAACGTTATAATGGCATAATGTATATCCGCATACAACTGGCCGCCGCAAATCGCAAATGTCAGATAACCATAATAGGAAGATCTCCCCGAATCTCTATACGCATTTAAAACGCGCCTGTGTACAAACACAAATGCTATGCTTTGCACTAGGTTTCTCTTATTTCAATTAAGAAGCTCGGCGAGAATTCGCTTCTTCCATGGCCTTCGAAACACGGAACGGTTCTCCTAAGATGTTTTGTCCGTAATAGCAAAAATAAATCGTTAAGAAATGAAGTGAAACTGGTCGAGCTAAACCCGCATTATACCCTCGTACGCTAATCTGATAGTAAACAATCACTTATTTTCGCGAGAGACCTCGCACCCGCAGGGCATGTACTTGTACCTAATGTAGCTTGCGGAAAGATGCTTACATCTCAAGGGAGCTTACTTTTAAGCATTACACTATCTGAGTCATCTACACTCTCAATAACACCAGCAAATACGGAGAACATATTTTCCCCGGACTACCAGAATGCAAAGAGTAGGCAAGGTGTTGACAATTATTTAACTGCGCAGAAACGAGCCCATCCCCAAACTGATTCAGAAACTCTGTTTTCAGAATTACGACGACCTGCACACAGTAGAAGACAGATCTATACCAAATAAGGACGGAGAGAGTAAATCGATCACAGTGTATCTTCAGATTCGAAAACTTACTTGTGATTTACTTCTAATACGGAACTACGAAGACGTTCCGACAGAATCAAGAGAAGGTCTGGCTATACGAAAATTGACTAAAACAATGGAACGATCGATGTACTCGACTATAATTTTGTAAATGGAATTCTTACCATCGTAAAATACTTCTATAAAAGGAAATAAACATTTTTATAAGAGAATCGAAATAAATCAGGATAATTTATTTTCTATCAATAATTAAGTCTTAAAATGCCGTGAAAGAATTGTGCTGCCTACATCGCTTAATAATTATTTAGAAAAATTTCACAGAGATCATTCGGAGATCTCTCGGATGAAGTTTGTTTATTGGATTACGATAGACATAGACAGTTATAAATGGTAAATTGATGAATATTTGCCAACAGCAAAATCACCGGCTGTTAAATTTCATTTTTGACCAGAAACTGATACACCGATGTCGTGCATAGATATTTATTTTAGTGAACCAATTAATGAGGTATATTAACTCATTTTTTAGAACAGTTTTTCAAAACAGTAGAACATCCTAAAATGTATAAAAAAGGTCCACTGATACAGTTGTAATTTATTGTGCATGAGCTATTCGTGAGATGTGGTGTGGACGATTGTATTGAGTCGGATCACTGAACGCAGTTTGCATTTAAATACTTACATAGATGTTGAAAAATTATTGCAGTAAAGCATGTACAATATTACTTCCTAACACCCAAGAAATAACGGAAGGGTAGAAAGATTTGCAAATACATTCTAGAAAATTATAATAAAGGAAAATGTCGGTACAACTGAAACGTTGATGCAGGGAGTTCTACGTATTGGCCACGTGTGACCTGTGTGCTTTGCCATTCATAAAAAACTACCCTAATAGAAGTATCCAAATGCGTGTTAGCACTCGAAGGGATAAGATTATTGAGCAATAGAGATCAGTATTGAGGACGATTTTGTTGGAGAAAAGTTTACCACCTAATGAAGTTTCAGTAAGAACACATTGTTCCCGAGATCGGTATTGAAGACGATGTCGTTGGAGAAAACTACACCACGTTAAAAAGTTCCAGTTGTGAGAACATTGTTCGCGAGATCAGTATTGAAAACGATGTTGTTTAAAAAAGTATACTACGTAACAAAGTTCCAGTGGCGATTACATTGTTCCCGAGATTAGTATTGGAATCGGTTTTGCTGGAGACAGGTCTATTACGTGATAAGTATCTACTGGAAAACACGTTGTCGTCATATGAGAAAAGTATACCCGGTAACAAAGTTCCAGAGACGAGTACGCTGTTTCTATTTCCTTCTTTTTTTCCTTTGTCTTATTCCTTAAGGTATGACTCTCTCAAGAGGAGAGATGTCATATCATACCTATATAATGAAAATGGAATCGTCAACATTTCCTATGAAAAGAACCAACGTAGTGATTGCCAAATTACTTTGTTCACCTTGTATCTTTTGTTTAGTTGACCCTCTTTTCTATCCTATATATTTGTTGGAGTTTTCCCATATAATTTCCTCTATTTACCTATATGCTAGGATTTCAACAATTTCTTTATGTTTTTCTAAAGGATTAACTGTTCTTAGATAAAAAAATAATCCTAGTTTAAATCTTATTAATTTCGATTGGTGTTCGTACGTACCCGCAGTATGTTTTTAACGCTTCTGAAATAGAATAAAAGATAATATACGTAGACTAATTGACACATCTTGATGAGAGGTATTATAGCTTTTTATCGGCTATTGATGTCAGCAATGGGGGGTGGGTGGAGTTGGACATAATAATTAAATGCCGAACGGGGCCATCCGTTAACAACGTTGGGAACTATTGCTTCTATTTATGTTATTTTAGAAGGGTTCCAATATCTGCAGAGTTTTGCAATCGTTAATCTTTTTATTTTCTTCTTTTGTTTAGAGAAGGTCAAGGTAGCACGCGGAATCGAATTAAAACGCGCAAGTTTTTCATTTGAACGGATTGAAAAATACCCGCAAGCAAAGAAATCCATTCATGTTTTCTTTATGGTTCATTGCGTTTTCGTTACAAACTTTCAAACTACGTTTTACAATTGATGAAAATATTTTCTTTCAAACGGATAATTTTTCCCTGCTAATTTTGAATCCATATGTATAAAATGGTTTGCAAATATTATAGGAGTGGTTTAGGTACGCATTTATCCTTTCCCCCTCTTCTTCCTTCTCCCACCCTTTCTCCTCTTCACACAAGTATGACATAGAATCTAACGAAATATCAAATAAAGAAAATAAGCAATAATTTTAATCGAAACCAGAAAAAAAACCTCAAAGAGGTAAAAAAATAAAACTGAAACAGCTGCACCCGAAACTCCATCACACAACATAACGAGCACACATGCATGTACACACGTACACACATTGTAATATGTTTACTATTTAATTGTTTGCTTTGGATCCATCGAGCTAGCGTTCTTCCTATCTGTTTGTATATTTCCGTAAACTCATATCTATCAATATATTTAGGGGTATACTTTTTTGTTAGCTCCTTAATAACCCCTGTCTTCACAACTGGGTTATTGAAAGGCTAACCTTTTGGCTAGCCAGTTTAGAGTGCAAGGGACTAAACGTTGGTAGTTGAGTCTCTTTTAGGCTTAGTTTCTCTGATAACTGACAGATAATGTAGGTAGTTAAGTATTCTTGGTAGATAGCGAGATCATTTCAGTTGGAACTTTCCCGGGTGATAGTACATTAGACCGAACTAAGGTGTAGTTTTATCAAAGGCTTATCCATCGGCACTCGCTAAATCTCGGGGTATTCTCAAGTGCCACTTTGCGCATGGATCTGTGTCCCTTGAGGTATTTCCGGCGTGGATGACTTGGTCCGTCACTGCAATGCTAATGTTTCGGCTGTAGGTGCAATTATTTTTCCTTCGAATTTATGACCGTGATTTAAAGACTACATTGTTTAAAAGTGATTCTACCTTCCCCTCCTTCTCTGGGTTCATGCTAGTTAATCAGTTTTCGTTCTTTCTGGCGCCGTGCCTTAAGTGGTTTTATGCCTTGTCTTGAACGACATTCATAAAGAAAAATAATAATGTTGATTTATCAATCGGGTAATCGACGATCAAAACGCCGAACCCCAGGTTCTTTCACAATCACTTCATATATGTATATTTACTAAACTCATCTATATTAGATTTGACAAAAGTAGAAGAGCCTAAAAATGCCCGAGCAGCCTCGTCAGCTTTCCACAGTAAAGCGATTAGAAAAAAACCTAATCTTTCCCGAAAGAGAGAATGAAAACCTTGGAGGGTGAACCTTCGGGGACTGCACAGGACAATAACTCAGCCATACAGAAACAAGGCCACCAACTTGAAAATGGTTAGGGTCTATCGGACTGATTGTCGAGGATGTGTTTACTGGTATAAAATACTATTACATTAGATGCCTATATATATGTCGGTATATATATTCAAACCGGCGTCACCTCGCCTGCAGACATAACGTGATTTTCTGACCAAAAAGTCCATTTCCATCGAACGATGAAAAAAAAGAAGAAAAGAAAAACACTCTTTGAAAAGGAGAAGTATATTCTCGAAAGCTAAGATTACCACCATTGTTATGTTTTTTTCAAAAATATATATATATATATATATATATATATATATATGTATGTATATGTATATGTGTGTTTGGTTTCGCGCATATGTATGTATATCTAAATGAATAAATGCGAAATTTTTTTAATTTATCACTATTACATTATAATCAAAACGAGTCGATGTTATTTAAATGAGTAATACAAATTAGTTTTTTTTGTAATACTGTATATAAAGTACAGATTACAGAACAATTGAAATTCATAGATCTGTCAAATTAGCATAATTACCTTTTAAAAAAGTTTATAATGAATTAATATTTGGTGTTAGTCATTCGTACTTTTAGCGTTCCATTTGTTATATATATATGCAATATTTGATCACTATTATCAAAAATAGTATAAGTAATTAAATAATAGAAAAAGATAAATTATGAAATATTTCTTTAAATATTTGCTCATTAACTTTCAGGGGAGGTAATTTAAATTAAACTACAAAGAAAGATACACGAGGCAAGTGTTCGGAAAGAGAAGAAGCTGATTGATTGGCTAACCTATGCCCCCCCACTCTCTCCCTTCCTCTCTCCTTCCGGTTACCGACGGCACACAGAGAAAGCCAGGGGGTGACACTGCTCCCATTCGCGGCCGTCGTTTGCATCCAAAAGTTCACTTGTTTTTAAATTCAATGCAAACATTGTAAGTTAAATAAAGGATTGTACACCCACGATTGCACAGGTGAATTGATTTCCTCCTTCTTTAATTGTTTGGCAGTATCTTATTAAAGGTAAATACATTTACGTTTCTGAATTTTTTAGATTAGGATTTATTATTCAGACTACAGCTCTCATTTTGAGTGTTATTCTCTCAACGTTTCGACCTAAACGTTGTGAGAATAACACACACATGAGAACGGTAGTTCGAATAATCAAACTTATATAAATACATTTGTATAGAAATTGCCAAAATGTAAATATTTATTTATATGCATAAATGTTAATGTTTATCTGGTGATTCTTCAGGTTAACCTCGATATGGAATATTGCTCTTCAAAAGAAAATAGCACAAAAATGCTATTATGCACTTACCTGTTAGGGTAAAAAAAGTTTCCGTAAGTTCATCCAGTAGATCTGTTTTTAAAAAATCAATTCAAGTGTGATCGGTAAACGCTTTCTGGTCGCCATAACGGCATTATTAAGGTAGAAGGTTATAATTTAGACTTAATAGATTAAACATCGTAGTAATGCCGGCTAGAAAGCGTTTACCGATAAAAATTGAATTTATTTGTTTAAAACAAAAATAGTGGATGAATTTTGGTGTACTGTCTTATTTTACCTTTACAGGTAAGTACATAATAATTAATAATACTGTTTTTGTGCTATGTTCTTTTAAAGAGCAATATTCAATATAGGGGTTAACCGGGAGAATCACTGTTTATCTAAATGAATAAATGAGTAATATGTTTTCATTTCATATTTTGGTAGAGTAACATCCTCCGCTAGATTCCCGCCTCCCCCCAAATCTTCTACCTTTTTAAACTTGATGTAAAGAGGGGGAAATTTTCAGCCTAAAATGCATGGAGTTATTTTTGCCGGGTGCTTTTATATACACGGCTAGCTAGGTAACCAATCAGATTCTTTGTGGTTCTGTCAGCCAATCGTTGGGCTTCCCGCGAACAAAGGTCTTGTTGGTGTTACTTCCTAAGTAAAAAAAAACTAAACAAAAACTTAAAAATTAAAAAACCTAAAATAGAAATATAAGGAACCACGTGTTAAAATAAATTTACCTATTATATTGACACAACAAAGGAAACAGGGTATAGGTCAATCTATATAAAAAAGAACAATAGAACAGGATATAGGAAGTAACACCAACACGACCTTTGTTCGTGGGAAGCCCAACAATTGGCTGAGAGAACAACAAAGAATCTGAGTGGTCAACTATCTAGCCGTGTATATAAAAGCACCCGGCAAAAATAACTCCATGCATTTGAGGCTGAAGATTCCCCCGGGGGTGAAGCGCGGGAGCCTCTGTGTAGCTTAATTGCCATAAATATATTTTCATAGCTTACTATATATATATATATATATATATATATATATATATATATATATATATATATATATATATATATTAGGGTATAGTTAACTAATATATTTTAACACTAACCCTAGGTCCGATTAGCAAGGTCGTAAAACCACACGTACTCGCCTAAAAGAGTGGACCTTCCTCACCCAAAAAATAACGCACAGAATAACGCAGAATTCATGTTTAATATATATGAAACTAATACATGACTCTGAATTATGAAATATTTTTTTGCTTCTTTCCGTTTTCCATGGTGTTAACACGCAATCGCCTAAAAAGTAGAATATAATTTTCTTTGCGGTGGGGAAGAGGGTAGCAGAATTGTGTTAATCTTCAAATTTCCCCATTTTTGTTTTATCTTAAATTGTTTAACTGTATGTTTCTTTCTTGTCTTAATTTTCAACAATTTATTTTAGTTGTATTTACTTTTCCCGTGAAAATTAAATAAAAAGCTTCTTTAAAATTATCCAAATAATGAAATATCTTATTATTCATGTATAAATAAAAAATACTAAAAGTTTTAGTATTATTTTAGATTAACACCTACCCTCCCCCCAATGCGATTCTACTTTTTTAGACGATTACGTGTGGATACCCTAGAAAATCTTGGCGGCAATAGAAAACAACTACAACATTATTTTACAATTTAGAGTGGAGCATCAGTGTCGCATATAAATTTAACGTAAAATGATCCTCCATATCCGAGCTATTCTAGTGTTTTAAAAAGTTAATTATTTTATTTTCTATTGGAGATACATTTTGTAGATTATTATTGGGGGCAAAGGTCCACCCTTTTAAGCGATATCGTGTGGTTTCACGACCTTGCTAGTCGGACTTAGGGTTAGTGTTAAAATATATTAGTTAACTTTCCTAAAAGGTTAAAATGACCTTAAAAGTAGAATTACATTTTTTAAAAGGGGGTGGAATTTAGCTGAGGGTGTTAATGTACAAATTTGCCAATGTGTGTCGTTAAAATTATGGAAGTCTCTGAGTAAAAACATTGTTTTAACTATACCTGTTCCCCCAATTTATTGGTGTTGTGATATAAATATAGTTTGGATAAATTGAAAAAGACTTTCGCATTTATTCATTTAAAAGACAAAAAAAAAGTTGCGTAGGGTACTCTCAGCATGATAGATAAAAACAGCGTTGAGTATTGATTTACTCCTCTCCAGGAGTTAGGCACAAGGCCACTTTTTATCTTACTCCCACAAGTAAGATGTGACCCAAGGTCGGGTCGGGAAAGTGGGGTTAAAAAATTGCCTGGGCAGCCCCGTCGGCATTCCCCGGTAGGGGCGCCTCATAGACCCATAGACCGGCGTAAATCAAGCCCCGAATGCGAAGACAATACCAGTCTATGGGGTGCAGTATCTATCGGAACAGCTACTACACTTTGATCTTAGCCAAAAGGCCAAGACTTGAGTCCTAAACAGCGTTGAGTAGACGATATCTTTTTCACAATGACATGGTTGTGGGGACCTAACAATGGACATATTAAATCAATAGGCCAATAAATATATCACTATTTAATCTAGTAACTTTACGTTCGATAGTGCGTTTCACAATATTAATGCGATATCCTCTATCAAGGAAAATATCAGTGATTTTACTAAGTTTCACATCGAGTCTATTTTAGAAGAAATCATAAGAGATCGATAGATAAGAGTACTGGTAAGATTTCTTTTTTTTTGATGAAAACAAATTTCAATAAAGTTTTGTAAAAGTTGTTTTTCTATAAGATTTCGAAAGTTGAACAAACTTCAAATATTAAACATGAAGGCATGGTAGTGAAATTTTTTTCTGTCCCACTACTCGAGGAAAAACAAGCCAATGTGTCGTCAACGTAACATGTGTAAAAAGCCGGCTTAGTAGTTTTAGAAAGAAATTGTTTTCCAAATATTCAACGAAAATATTCGCTAACGAAGAAACAAGCTAGTTGCTCATGGATACACCATCAATTTGGCGATACATGATATTGTTGAAACTGGAAGAAACTGATTTAGAAGCGGGTACAATCAGTTCAAGTAAAAATTCGTTCGGAAAAAGGTGGAGATGTAATTGTATTACGTTACAGATATTCCGCACATGTATAATGGTTTCATTAAAACTACTATTGATGTCAAAGGATGCCAAAAAAAAGGTTCCTTAGAAAGAGTTAAGTTGAGTATGCAAGAAACAAATTGAGAGGAATCAGAGATGCAATGGCCGGAATAAAAATTAAGTACAGGCTGAAGAATATCAACTAGTCTTCTTGCCAGATCATGTTGTGCATAACCCGACATTCATAGAATTGACGTAATGGAATATAAGGTTGATGCACTTTAGACAAGCCGCACATCCTAGGTCCTAGGTGATAAGCAATAGGCTGGATTTCTTTCTTTTGACAAAAAAATGTTCTTATTAAGTTCTAGAAGTTTCTCTAGATTTTTAATTCCATGCGAAATGTATCGTTTGACTTGAATCACCGAATTTAAAAAGTGTTTTTTATCACCCAAGATGTCAGACATCTTGGAGATATAATCGACACGACTTAGAAAAACGACACCTGAACCTTTGTCTAGATATATGATAAGATAATTATAAAAAGAAATGTTGATTAAATCATATTTAATATAATCATAGATATGAGTGTAAACTTTTAGGAGGATCTACGTGGGAGACTGGCACGGCCGTACGTTGTGTTCTTTGATTACGAAAGGCTGTAAGTTGTCGACAATGTTTGATTCAAATAGATTATTGGGCACAAAGCAATTATCAAAAAAATGCATTAACACGGTTGTAAAGTAAAATGTTATAACTTTTATTTACTAAACCTCGAGACAATTTGTATGAAACAAATCACGTTTTTCCGAGAGACAATATGTGTGCACCAAAAATGACCTTTGTCGGAGCTTGTACTGAAATCTCTACTAAGTTCTTTAGTCAGGGTTACGATTCTCAGAGGAACTTGAGCTTTTTGGGCAGCATGGGTTCCAGTAATAATGGATGGTTTTCTGGCGAAATACAAATACATATACTTATATGGAAAGTGACCCCAATCATTACCCTCATTTACTACGCATTAAAGCGATCCGATTCGTCAATTCCGTTCTCTCTATTAGCTTAGTAATATTTGAGATCTTACCTTGATTACAAACAAAACTTATACACCACTCGCATTGGTTAACCTTTTTGTCAATTAACTCCGCCCTAAAAAATATCAATCCGATGATTTTAATTCTTAATATTGTCCTTGTTATAATCCTCTTTTCTTGTTCAAATTCGGTCAACGAATTATTTGACAATGAGGTTCCCTTTTACTACAATTCGGTCAGTGAACTCATAACAAATCATTTTTCTACTGGTAGAGGTCAAATGCGTACTTTAGATTTTAATTCGCTCAGCTGTCTGCCATTCAGCTTTATTACTTTAAAACTCAACAGGCGATAATCTGAGCTTTGTTATTTTTCTTATTATCTTAATCAAAAACTAAAATATAAGTAATGATGAAATTTAATGACATTTAAACAGGTAATTCGGATGTTGTACATATTTAAAGTATTTGTAATATATATATATATATATATATATGTATATATATATGCGATTTTATGAAGGCTTACCAAAGCATTCCTTTCAGGAGACCAATGATCACCATTAAAGACTTTTTCTTACAAATATTATTTATTCAAATTAAATGTTTTTTTCCTACACGTGTTTCACTATTTAATTTGAATAAATAATATTTGTAAGAAAAAAGTCTTTAATGGTGATCAGTGGTCTCCTGAAAGGAATGCTTTGATAAGCCTTCATAAAATCGCATATAAATGCTCTGTACTCTGTAATCGAGTATCATCGAGCTTGTTTTTATTGGCACAACCCCGGTCGTTACTGAATGATCTATTTTATAAGTGAAAAATCTCTCTCTCTCTCTCTCTCTCTCTCTCTCTCTCTCTCTCTCTATATATATATATATATATATATATATATATATATATATATATATATATATATATATCCAGGGTGTTGAAGCAAAATTCGACAGTTAACAAAACGAAAACGAAAACGAAAAAGGCAATAAAAATAAAAGTTGTATATGCAGAGACCCTGAAGTTTATTTAGAAACAGTTGTTAGAGTTACAAACTACATTAGTTGTCAATATAACCGTCGCAGGAGACTGCCACCTCAAGGTAGGCGGGAAATGAGTCACACGCTTTTGCAACCACGTCCTCATCTGTATCGCCGAACGCCTCCACGATATAAGCATTCAGAGCGCCGACACTATTGTTGGCCTGCGCGTTGGTCTTGGCCTCAATAAGCGTCCAGCGGTGATCTCATCCATCTCATCAGCACCTCCTCGTAGAACTCAGTAGTGAATCAGTGTCGGATTTATTTTGCAACAATGCCTTTTATATATATACTTAGGAAATTCTGTATTGCGCTTAGATATCATTCTAATGTAATCATATGCTTACTTCATGGTAGTTTAAACCATATCCAATTTCGTCGTCTATTCTTCTTATTATTAATATTATCATTTGTGTTATAGTTATCTGGGATAAGCCTGTTTAGATTCTAGGTTCTGTATAGGTAAATGATATGTTGGATATTTGTTAATTTTTACTCTATTACTTACGTTTATTATTGATATATTTCTTAGTTTCTGTGTTGATGGGGGGCGATATTATTTGATACAATACCGAAATTAAGAAATGTATATAGTTTAGAATATTACTACATAATAAAATCAAACGTTAACCTAATTAATAGAAAACAGAAAGCTATGTAAATAGACTGTTAGAAGATATTGCAGTTATATACCGTCTGAATGCTTTACCTTAAACTATGATATAGTAGGTATCCTTTGTTGCAAGGAGTCAAAACACGGACAAAAGAACACTGTCTATTTTCCGCGGAGACAATAGCAACAATAGTACCTTTTCTGTGGGCATTCATGAAACCGCAATTATGCACTGGGGTGGAAAATTCAGCTGAAAGTATATTTAAATTTCTGTTGATGATGATGTATGCCAGAATCAGGTCCTCTCGCACCCGTCTCTATTTACGTAGGACAGATTTAGTCTTTGAAGCTGTTCTTTGTAAGTAAGCGTGGAGAATCCCGTCACTATCCTGCTTACCAACCGTTGAACATGTTCCATTTGAACGATATTTTTCTGAAGGTAGGAAAATGTTGCTTAGATGGCATACTCACCAATGTGTTGTACTAGGGTTATATATAATGGACGGAAAGTGTCTGCTGTTAGGCTTAGATTGGATCTCCGGATAACGTAGAGTATCCGCTGAACTTTGTTCACCCTTTAGATACAGTGGCACGTTTGTTTTAAAGAGTTGTATACTAAAGTTATTTGCATTAGCGATGATGTTGGGTGTTTGAGGTGGAACACCGATTGTCAGGGTTGTAGATATTAAAGAACCGATATGCAGATGACTGCATTTTTTTAGAGTTCATAGATAAATCCCAGTTTGAAAATCAAGACTAGATTCTGTTGAGATTATCTTGAAGTTGCTCATAGTTGCTTCTAATTAATACCAGCTTTACATCGTTCGCAGCATCATCTGGAAAATCCTTGACATACAGGAGAAACAGAACTGAACTGGAAAGAAAAGGACTCAGATTATTGAGGTATTACACTACATGCACCAGCCTCCGTGGAAAGATAACCATTCACTTGGGCACAAAAATGTACGTTGGTGAGTGAATTACCCAATCCATGGAAGAATGGTTTTAATGACCTAGCAGATAATGGCGGTGAGACTGACAGGTTAATAATTTAGACATTCTTCCTTGCTGCCTTTCTTGAATATGGGACACACATTTACTATTCTCCATTGATTTTGCACATCACCTTTCTCTAGTAAAAGATTGAAAGTTTTGATAAAGAGCGCACTATGATGAACGCAAGAAGTCTCTCTCTCTCTCTCTATTTCTTCTTCTTCTTCTTCTTCTTCTTCAGTTCAAATTATGTGTATTAAATCCGTCGAAAGGCGTGTTATATTTGCAAGCACATATCGGGTCATAGTACGTTAAATACATTGTAACAAAACTATAAACCAAGACAACAAAATAATAATTAATCGGTACATAACGTTTTTATAACAATTTCATTTTTATCATTAATACATGTGTAGCTGTTTACAATACTTCGCATGCCAAAGAAGATGGAGATTAATATTATTTTTTATTTGTTTATAACGAAAAAATAATTCAGAAAAAAAAATATTGCAAAGTATAAATTACGAAATTACGATAACTTCCGGAAATTTCATCTATTTCCATTATACATTAGATTAGACTAAGAATTTTTCTTTCTTAAAACGTATTGTGCTGCACTAATTTCAAATAGCATGCAATTTACTATGTGCAGCTAGTGGCGATTATTCTCGAAAATATGAGTGTTTCTAAACTGCAATTGCCCTTTCCTTTTTAAGACGGCATTTATTGCCATCTTTTCATTTCTATTCCTTTTTCTTTTTAACAATTCTTGTTCTATATTCACAGATTCCTCAATGCAAAACATTGCTCTCTATATCTCCCCCCTCTCCCCCTCTCCCTCTTTCTCGAACAAACACCCATCTTTTCAACACCTCGCGTTATTCGAAAACATTGCCCACCGACCAACCCACCCAGACATTCATCCTCACATTATAGGGTGGCCTCTCGCGGGACATTCCTTCCCGAATGTTCATCGGTCAGTCTATTAATTCTAGCGGTCAATCGGTCAGTTTTCTAACCAAAAACATTATCCAGGCCGTGGCTATCATATTTCTACTAATTCAGAGCCACACCCGATTTTACCAACATCCACGGAACTGCGGGAGCGATATCTTCATTACGTATTTATTTATTTTTTTTGTGTGTCAGGTTTCTACGTCTCTAAGGCTTCTAGTTTCAACTCGGAAACACTTACGCCAACGAAGCGACCCTTCATTTGATGGACAGAAAACATTGGACAACATCAGAAAGTGACACGCATACGATAAAAACTTGATGGTTCACTGATCCTCCAGGGATCCTAACATGTGCCAATAGATTTGGCCAAACATGTTTTTCCAATGTTTGAGTTCGTGCGTCGGCATGGGATTGGGAAACAATTATGCGCGGGTTAAATAACCGAAACACGTACGCGCTGCAATGTATCCATACGCACGCGTTAACACGTGCACGCGCACTCATACACCACTCGCACTCTTTACTCCTCCTTTTCTCCCCCTCTTTGTTTTCCCTCTCTTTCTCTGACTTTCTCTCTCTCTCTTCCTCCCCTCTCTCTCTATCTATATTTCTATCTATACGTATGTTTATGTATAAGTAGATGTGTGTAAGCGAATATATACGATTGCTCTACAGGGTTTTGCATATAGATGCCATTCAGCTTCCCATGTGTGATCTTCTACACATTTTATATTTGTAATCTCTTACTAATCTGTAGCAGTATCTAATGTTTTTGCTATTTAGAATGTGATGGCCGCAAGTGTGTCATATATGATAACACGTAAAACGACTTCGGTTACCTAAACATGAGGCTTCAACGAACGGTAGTAATAACTAAACATGTAGAAATAATACTTGCATCACTTAACAACTAATATGTAAAATATAGAATCAGTAGGATTTTCTTGGAATTAATCCACACCCATTTACCACCCAAAGAACAACTTTTAAAATATTAAATAAAAATACAGTTAAAATTAGTTATTAATGTGTACACAAACACGTAAAAATCTATTAAAAATATAATCATAAAAAAGCGAATTAACATATTTGAAATAAACCAACCAAATTACAACAAATAATATGCAATTTACGAAATCGTGACAATTGTATTTCAAATGAAAGTGTCTATTGACAACATAATCTATGAAGCAAAAATCAGTAATATTGTGCAAACATATAACTTTTACAACCAGACAAGCAAATCACTTTTACTACTTCACAAACAATAAAATTAAAAGCTACACTTTCTTTATCGGTTTACTTTTGGAATCTAAAAAACCAGACACACGTTGTAAAATTAAATATTCTGAAAGTAAAATGTTTTTAGTTCACTAAATCATCCATGTTTGGTCCATGAAAAGTAAACGATCTTTACATTTTGCGATAAATGCAATCACTTAAAAGTAGATCAGAATGATCGGTCATCCACGATTGTCATTCGAATTTTATTTATAAATAGACTATACACATTTATAGCGAAATGTATAAGTAACATGCAAATGCCTTTTAAAACAAACAATTATGCAGCATTATTAGAAAAGAACGGACCATGGAATAGTGCAATAGAATAATGTATATAAGTTCAGGGTATGCGTACCTACATCCAGTATTAAAAACCGAGCATGTATGCGTCTGTACATGTCTTTGCTATATATATATATATATATATTAATTTTAAATAAATAATATTAATTATTCTTACCTACGTTTCAAGCTTTTGTAGCTTGTGTAAAGATGATAATCTCAGACGGGCGCACGGTTCGAACCTCTGCCACAGAATCAACCTAGACTCCATAGCACTGTAACCATTAGGCCACGAGACATTACCATATTCAAGAAGGGAATTTAGAATATATATATATGTGTGTATATGTGTATATATATATATATATATATATATATATATATATATATATATATATATATATTTATTTATTTATTCTGGTACAGAAAAATTAGTACAACATTCGTACCGTCGGTTTCAAGCACGGAAGGTCTTACCCATCCGGCTCTCTTCAGCTTCTGGACAACAGAAGCTGAAGAGAGCCGGATGGGTAAGACCTTTCTGTGCTTGAAACCGACGGTACGAATGTTGTACTAATTTTTCTATACCAGAATAAATAACTATTATGCTCTTAATTTTTAACTTTAATTCTATATATATATATACATTCTATATATATATACACACACACATATATATATATATATATATATATATATATATATATATATATATATATATATATATATAAGCATAGTTAAATGAATTATACACCATTGTATATGCGCGCAGCCCACTATACGTAAATTAGGTATGCGTATCTATATGCATATACACACATGTAGAAAAAAATGGAGAACTACTAGTGCGTGTATGTAGGTGGCTGCCTTCCTATCTACGTATATGCAAGTATAGTTAAATTAACTACACACGTGTGCGTAAGTTTATGAATACCTAGATTCTGATATTTATCTAAAGGCCATCATTGTTGTCTGGTCAGCTGTCTACGGTTCTCTATAAAAAGGTCACCAGCCCTGAAATATAGAGCATTTGAAAAGATAGTATCAGTTCATAGAAACCCCAAAGAAATATTGATGTTAACTATTAGGCGTTTATATGTTTATATATTTTCACGCAAAAGATTCACCCCTAAACTAATTAACCGATGTATTAATGTATTTTGAAACAGAGCTACTAGGCGGGAGAGGTCCAATATTCGCTATACTTACTTTAATTTAATTTTATGCAACGGGGATAAAAATGGGGATGGAAGCCCGTCGTGTAAATTTACATACCTCGAAGTTTTGTGCAATTTTAACTCGTATTAGATAGCAATTGATTAATATTTACCAAATTCAAGTTTATGTAAAGTGTTTCTAAGAGTAAAGCGTTTAATATGGGCACAACTTCCCATCAAATATTTCAGATTTACATTGAACTTTATTTATAGTCATTAGACACCAATTAATTTATTAAAGGACGCAATTTTCTTCAAAACGATAGAAATAAATAAGACTGATTTCTAGTTTTTATACGAATATATATGAAAGTTTCGAATATAACTATATAGTTGAAAGCCAAATTGTAATAATTTTTATATATCTTTTCATTTCTTTAACTTAGTTCACCTTAAAAAAACGCAAGTTGCCATTGTAGATGTAAGGGGGCTACTGAGAATTAGGTTGATAGTTTAGGGGGTCATCCTAAATTAGGAGCTGTGCAGCGAGATACTTGTTCACATTAGTTTAACATTTCTGCATGTCGGTAAAACAGTGAGCAAGGAGGGAGTTCAAAAGGCCAGCAGTATGAGGGAAGAAGCTATCGGAGTAGAAGCCTATCCAGCATCTGGGAAACTTGAAAGTGAATGGATCGAGATTTAGCTGATTTTCGGGTTTGTCGAGTGTATTTACATCCAGGGGGCACCAGAGCAGTCCATCGGAGTAAAACACGCACAGGTATGCAACATTGCGGCAATGGGACAGAGGCTGTGGCTTAGTAAATAGTGAGGAACCTATTAGATTAGAGACTCTTTTTTGGACCTTGTCTAAGAGTGAGAGACTAGTGAATGGTGCACCAGCATAGATGTGACAATAATACTCCATGCATGGCCGGATGGTGGCTTTGTAGATATATGGTATACTGTCAGGTGTGAGAAGTTTTCTAGCACGGTAGAGGGAGCCCACTACCTTTTAGCCGCCTTGGCAATGTCTTCTATGTATTTGTTCCAATGCATGTTACCTATGAATGTTAGGCCAAGGAGTTTGAACGTTGGACTCTCGTAGGTTGTTATTTATCATGGCAATCGGTGGTTGAAGATGTTTCTTGTAGTTGTTGAAAAAAATGTGATTTGTCTTAGTAGAATTAAGTGTTACAATTCATTAATGGCCCCATTCAACTACAGACTGGATGTCATTTTCTAAGGATTCAGCCATTGCCTCGGATATGTGCGCGTCCGTTTTATCCACATGAGAAGAGTAGAGCGTGGTGTCGTCAGCAAATATACCAATCTCAGACACAATGTGATCGTTTATGAAAATCAGGAACAATAAAGATCTAAATATCGATCTCACGGGTACACATTCATTTATGCCATGTTAGTTGGATGAACGGTCATCGATGACAACTTAGATCTTTCTTATGGATAGGAAGGTTCTACTTATATTAAATATTCGTCTAGTAATACCATATGAAATAATTTTTATGAGAATTCCATTATTCCAGACCTTGTCAAAGGCCTCGAATATATCAAACGCTACAACCCTAGCTTCACGTGCCTTGTCCTGTGTATGGTGTATGCGTTCAGAGATGACAGTTAAGATATCCGCAGTAGACCGTTCTTGCCTAAATCCATGCTGATGGTCAGAAAGAAGTTTAGCATTAACGAAGTGACGGACTATGGCTAAATTGATTAATGAATCAAAGATTTTTGCGAAGAGCGGGATTAGCTTGATGAGGCGATAATTCTGAGTGTTAGGTCGATCTTCAGAATTCTTGAAGACTGGTACCACAGAGGCAATTTTCCAACTATCAGAGAAGCAAGATTCGACAAGGCCTTTGTTTCAACAAACCTGAGATGTCAACTCTACTCCTTTACCCATTATATAAATATCAAGATATATAGAGACTAGTGATATAGATTATGCCTCATCAGTATTGACACTCGCTATATATTGAGATATATTACTAAAACATTCATATTTAACGATAGAATTACGTTAGTAATTTAATTTTCATAGACAAGAAATCAAATTTCGGGTGGTCAAACCCTAAGCCAAATATATTCCCCATTTTGGGGTGGTCACTTTTCCCTAAGTTAAATATTTCTCACGGGCAAACGTGCCCTCCGTAGCATGCATCTATGAACTGCACAACACCTCGCGCCTGGTGCAATCTTTGCAGTTTTTCAACCCTCAAAACTATATGAAGAGAAAAAGAATATCACTTAATTTCTCCGTTATTATGTAACAATCTGTCGTAACCTAATGTGACTAGGTGAACGCCTACATATTTATGGTGTATCTGTTAACCGGGTTCGTGCTCTATGACCGTCTGAGTTTGTTATTTCTCTGTGCTGATGAGAGCCATAAGCTCAACACGACGTTGTACGTAGGTAAAATATTCAAAATAATTTAATATTATTATAAGCCCCTTCCAAGAAAAATTGAAAGTTGAGCACTGTCGGAAAGATTACAAATAAACATTCACCTAAAAGCTTTAGGGAAACGCTCCGACTCTGTCGTTGGGTGCTATCGAATGTTTAGATATCTATGCTCGCTGCTTACAGTGTAAACATCACTAATTTCCTCGTTATTATTTAATATTATATATATATATATATATATATATATATATATATATATATATATATATATATATATACTAGACAGACCGTGACTCATTGGGTCAAAATCAGTGCCACTATTTGTTGATTTCCTTTGAAAATTCATAAACTTCAATACATATAGGGACAACTGAAGTAAAATGAAACAGAAAGCGACAGCCAATGGAAGTTAAAAGTATTTGATTCTTTGCCACTGATTGAAATTAACCAATCATGAATCAGAGAATCAGTCAATCCTTATTGAATTTACTGTATTTATTAATTAATAAACTCGTAGATTGTTGAAGTCACTTAAATGACTTTATTTGGGCATAAAATATTAATACGCTGACAATGGCGGACAGTGGCGGGCACTGCCGAACACTGGCGGGCACTGACGGGCAGTGTCTACTAAAATGTAAAATCTAAAAAATGCTGACTCAGTTTGTGTTTTGAACTACGAGTTGGCAATTTTTTTATAGGCTGCCAATGGCGGAGAGTGGCGGAGAGTAGCGGACACTGGCAGACAATAGCAGGCACTGGATGACAGTGGCGGAGTATTGCGGACACCGGCTGGCAGTGTCCACTAAAATGTTAAATCTATAAAATGCTGACTCATTTCCTGTTTTGGATTATGAGTGGGCTTTTTCTACATACAGCTGACAATGGCAGACAGTGGCGGACAGTGGCGAACACTGACGGGCACTGGCAGGCACTGGCAGGCAGTGTCCACTAAAATGTGAAATTTAATAAATGCTCATTCATTTCCTGTTTTGAATTATGAGTTGGCTATTTCTTTATAGGGCTGACAATGGCGGACAGTGAAAACCGTGGCGGGCACTGGCGGACACTGGAGGGCACTTGCAGGCAGTGTCCACTTAAATTTAAAATGTAATAAATGCTGCCTTATTTTCTGTTTTGAATTATAATTTGGCGGGCAGTGGCGGGTAGTGGAAGACACTGGCGGACATTAAAATGTAAAATCTAATAAATGCTGACTCATTTTCTGTTTTTAGTATGAGTTAGTTATTTTTTATAGGGCTGACAACGGCGGATAGTGGCGGACAATAGCGGGCACTGGCGGCAACTGGCGGCCAGTGTCCACTAACATATAAAATATTAAAAATGCTGACTCATTTCCTGTTTTGAATTATGCGTTGTCACCCCCTGTTTTACCTAGAATTATCGTATTAGAATTTTGAATTTTCCCTCTCTACACCGCATTCTCCCTATGATGTCATTTCCGATTGAATTTGAGAAAACGACATGCTTTTTTCTCGAGAATGACTTGCAACTTGTTTATAAAAAAGACATGATATAATTGTTATCTATTTAAATTAATACATAATTAAATTGAAATTTAGCTGAAAATAGCTGAAATAATCGACTCCCCCCTCAGACGTAATCTGCCCCATAGTCCACGCACATTAACTTTCTCGGTTAATTTTACATTAGAATACACTTTTAGATTTCATCTAGATTAGCTAACTTTTTTCTATAGGACACACACATACATCCACAAATTGAGTTTTATATATATAGACTAGAATAATACCCGTCGCAAAACAGCACAACAGGTAAAATTAATACCCCGAACATGACAGTTTTGAACCAAGCATACGTCATCGAACAAAGACTTAAATCAACATACCATGCAACAAAACTTAGAGTCTAAAACTTTTATTTATACTTTGATAAAATCCATTACAAGATTTTTTTTTCTAGACAATGTCTAAAATATAACATTTCAGTTCTTCTTTAGAAGACATTGAAATCAATGGAAACTTCCTTAAATGGTGGCTAATGACTATGGATCACATTTAATACACATCTAAAAAATTAGAATTTTTACACGGGAGGTTATGACCCTTTCGCGAAAACACCTTCATAATACTTTACAGATTCTTAAATTTGGTGAATATTTAGAAATATATGTCTAAAACCTATTGTTAAAATTTCATAAAAATCTAAGAAATTTGTGATTTACGCAGGACTCCCGCCTCTTCATACCCCCTCATTTACATATGACTAAATAAAACTGAATAGAGCTCACAGTTGGGCCCCTTACACATAGCAACTTCCCTTCAAATTTCACAATTATCTGTTAATCAGTTTAGGAGTTAATTATGTGCAAACAAATATCTAAACATATGTAATATACATTTTCCTGCACTGATGAGAGCAATAAGCTCGAAACGCTGGCGTCTGTAGGTTAGTGTGATTTTTTTTTGCAATTCTGTATCTTTATAACAGATTTTGCCCTCCCATCCTGGATGTCCGGTTTTCTTGTTGCCGACCTCAAGTTTTTTTCTTGCTTTTGAGAACCAATTTATTTTAATTTCATTTTACATTTCGATCCGTAAAACTGCATTTCAAGTGCCCATCGAATTCACAAATAACTTCGTAAACCTTCTGACGCGCTACTTCCAAACAACGGATTTTTGATTTTGTTGCTTTGATTTATTCAACTCCATGGATTTTGCGATTACCTTTGAATATACTACCATTAAACCTGCTGCGGTTTTATTTTTCAGCAACGCCCTTTACGGTGAACTTTTTTCTGATAGTCACTCAATTCATTTACTCTACATTGGACATTCTCAATATATTTCTACTTTTAACATTTCTTTCTCTAAAAATGTTCACCTTTCACTCTTTTCAAACTTTGACCCTGGTAATCTTTTTAACAGCTCATCCATCTGTATTCCACTGATGATAAGAATTAAATTCTTTGAAAAGTTATGATTTTAGGAAAAATAAATCCCTTTTGAATAATTGAAGATGTTATAGATTTTGTACTTTTAAACACACATTCGCACATCTATATCTCTTTTCCTTCATTTATCTTTATAATTGCTCTATCTCGTATAGAGAGCTTAAATTATTTCACTATAGGTTCAATTCTCGAAAAGTATACTTTTAGTCTCATATTCTGTTCTAAGCTCCGACAAAGTTGAGTTTTTACTCTTACTTGTGACATGTTCAGCAAGAAATTCCTCTCAAATGTTTCAACATTTCGGAACAAAAAACAAAACTAATAGGGCGTCTACAGAATTTGAACCAGCACCGTTAGATAACCGACCCTGGCCTAACTAAACCATAGAATATTCTTAGTTTACGTTTAGTGTGATACAAAACGCCGCAATTAAAACTAGAACACGCAATAATTGTACACCTATTTAGGAAACTTGGACAATTTCTATGTTGGTTCCATATGTGACCTATTTGAGTTCTGGCGGCATTTTGCTAATCGATATTATACATGTGGCCCATACGGAATGCTCATAGTTTCGTCGTTGCAAACTCATACTTGCTTAAAACAGTATTTAGTGACAGACACATCAGATTTGTTTTGCATTTCTACATCCATACGAAATTGGGGTTTACGTTACTCAAATAGTAATTAATCACCACCTTAATTTGCTCAATTCAGATCAAAATTGATTTCATTCTTTAAAAAACAATATATATTAATCTTTCGTGCCTAAAATAGAATGCACTTTCGTTAAACATGGTCCACTTGCACTCCATTTGACTCCCCATGAGGACAGATTTAGATACAACGTAAGTTCTTAATGTGGCGAAAATCAAATAACATTAATAAACATTTCCGCATTCTACAAAGATTTTCTTTCAATGACGGAGGAGAGAATAGCTAACAGCTCGACATTTCTTCTAATCATTCAAATTATCCGATATGATCTATTTGCGTTCTGTCGGCTACTTACAAACTTTAATTCATTCTTTTATATTTCTCCCGGGCAACGCCGGGTGACTGGTCCAGCTAGTATATTATCTCATACAAATGAGTGTTATAAGGTTGCAGGTTATATTAAGTGACGTAATTCTAGTCTCACGTACTTATGTGAGTGTCTGTTTATATACGTATAAATGTGAATAAAAATGGTTTGTATTCGTATTAAGGTTCGATTATTGTGTTTACGGATGTAGGTGTCTTTAGATGTGAATATATATATATATATATATATACATATATATATATATATATACATATATATATATATATATACATATATATATATATATATATATATATATATATATATATATATATGTGTGTGTGTATGGGTATATGGACGTATAACCATGTGAATGTATGTGGTAATATGTGTGTATATGGATATGTATGTGTATGTATGCATATATATATATATATATATATATATATATATATATGTATATATATATACGCAGGTATACTGGTTCATTTAACGAGCATAGGAATAAAGTTTATATATTGGTCAGTTTTGCTAAGAACTAATTCGCTAGCGGTTAAAATATTTAGTCTTACACAAGTATGAGTATACTGAAACGACATTGAGGATAATTTCAAGTGTGTAATAAAATGTATAAATAGGATTAGAAAGCGGTCAGATAAAATGTTCTCGATACACTTGAATGATATAAACTAAAAGAAAGTGAGAAAGGCGAATGTGTAATTGGATATGAATCTTGCCCATTTAATTATGCACACATCTCCTCCAATCCGAGGTAATACATAAAATTAGGAAGTTTGTTATTTTACATTTCATTGTTTCTAAACGTCTGAGGAAGTTGGCTCTCGTAAGAGAGCGCAGATGAAAAATGTATGCACATATGTAACCAAAATTATTTGTATGAATAAGAATTTATACTAAAACATTACTACTACTTTTTAGTGAGCATCTTTTATAATCACTAGAGTTTCATTGGATTAACATCATTAGAAACAAATATAATGCATGTACTTTATATATATATATATATATATATATATATATATATATATATATATATATATATATATATATATATAAGGAGATTGTAGTTTGCTTGAAGCATTGCTGGTAAATATAAGTTCAGGTTTGTAATCCGAGGCTGTAGTAATGCGATGTAGGTACCGGAAGGTGGAGAGGGTGAACAGAAACAAACGAGGAGAGAAAACGAGAATGGAATCTCAAATCAATTTATTAATATTTCACGTAAAAACAGATTAAATACAAAGACAGTAAATACTGTCAGGTAAGTAAAAAGTTCCATCTAAGGGTAATCTTAACTTTTCGAAAGAAAAACTTTCATTCTCAAATGACCAAAACTTAAAGACCGAACGGTCGAAAAAACGAGATGGACCGATGGGAAAAAAAACGGAATCAAACTGTCGACAAACTGCCGCAGAGGATTGGGAGTAGTAGGTACGCAGAAAATGTCAAAATTTAATTATATAATTATTCAGCTAAAGTTATCATCTTATTAACATTTGTGTATTTATATACTAATTATTATACTTTAATTATTTTTAATTTTATTTTGTTTATTAACTTTTCCTTATTTATTCAATTCTAATTTTAAATTTACGTGTGGGACGTTATTGTAATACGGACGGTCAAAGGGAGATAACTTTGAACAAACGGAATAGGGTTAGAAATAAGACTTGAAACTTGAAAAAAAAAATGAAATCAATTGTGGAAAAAATTAACATCATGAGGGTAGGAAGGAACCGTTGGAAAGGGAGGGGGGAATTAAGATATAAAAATATACACACATATATACATATGAAGTGTAAATTTCTAAATACATATTTCTGTTATTTTAAGGGTATTTTAAGGGTATTTAAAGGGTATAATACTCCTAGAAATAAATTTATATAAATTTATTCTATTTTTTTTTTGTTATTATTATTTATTTATATATTTATTTATTTTTTTTTATTATTATTATTTTTAAATTTTATATTTTATAATTTTATTTTATTTTATTGAATTTCAAACTTTAATTTAGGGATTATAAATGTATCCACATATACATACAAGCACATGACAAAACACACATACATGACCCGGTACTAAATAGACTTCACTTACTCCAACCCCAACAGCTCCGCCTCAAAAACAATATCTTCAGCCTTGACGTTGTCTCCCTTTATACTTCCATTCCTGCACACCCCGCCATTGACCTCATAACTGACCACATCTCCTCTAACAACCTTGACTATTTTGGGCTAACCCATACAGACATACATCCACTCCTACGTATCATTGTGGATAATACTTACTTCAGGTTCCAGCAAGACACATATAAACAAGTCTCTGGCCTACACATGGGTTCCAGTTTCTCCGGCCTCCTCGCAATATCCTACATGAAAAGACTAGAACAACAAGCACTTAGCACCTGCCATTCCCATATATTCTTCTCGAGATACGTTGACGACATTTTGATCCTCACTTCATCCCGAGAGGAAGTTTCCTCTATCTTTAATACATTTAATAATACTGACCCCCACATTAAATTCACCATCGGACCTCCCAACACCTCAGACTCTCTCTCACTCCTAGACTTTAAACTTAGCATAAATGACGACGGATACCTTCACACCACCATCTATAGAAAATCCGCCTGCAGGAACTTCTTCATCCACTACAAATCCGTACTACCCTTCACATCTAAAATTAGTTACGCGCACACCGAAATCACCCGCATACAGGACAAATGCTCATCTACTACAGACAAAACAACAAACACAGAAGCCTTCCATCAGACCCTATTAACCAACGGTTTCCCCCTCACTACCATATCCAGCCTTAACAATACCAAAAGACGTAGACACCACACTCCCACCAACACTTGCTTCCTTAAGCTCCCCTTCTTTAGCGACCGTATCACTTCCGCTATCCGCAATGCCATACGTAGTGAGAACCTTAACATACAGCTCTCCCACACAGGCACCTCTCTCCGATAACATTTATCCAAAAAAGCCAATACACCCGGATCCCTGCTCTTTAGCTAATTGCCCCATCCCCAACTCTTGTCTCTGCTTCCGCACCTATACAGTGTACAACCTACAATGCGCTAAGTGTAAAAAGTTCTACATCGGTAGCACCGTTAGGCCTCTGCACCAACGCATTAAAGAACATATGAACACCCACATTTCTTCCTTCCACAAACACTTAATATCATGTGGCAACACACATCGCTCTATTAGTGTCCGCATTCTCAACTCTGTCCGCAATGTCGGTCAGCTTCGAATTTCGGAAGCTATTCTAATCTCGAAATTTGATCCAACTTTGAATAACAGATTTGAGTTGTCTTCCCCTTTCATCCTCTGATTATTACATCCTCACACTTCCACCCCCAACTTCCTTGCCTTTGTCTCCTCCTATTATTTGCCCAGCTCCATCCACCCAACACCTCAATGCATTTTATTCTGTGTTTAATTTTTACATAGTTACATATTTACAAGTAAAACATTATAATAATAGACATATATGTAAACATGAATGGAGTAATATACACTTTATGTATATATATGTAGGCATTGTGTATGTGTATGCATATATACATGTATGTATATATGTGTGTTTTTTCATGTGCGTGTGTGTTTGTATGTATATGTGGATACATTTATAATCCCTAAATTTCAGTTTGAAATTCAATAAAATAAAATTATAAAATATAAAATAAAAAATAAAAAAAGTAATAATAAAAAATAAATGAATACATAAATAAATAATAATAACACAAAATAAATAAATAAATAGAATAAATTCATATACATTTAGTTCTAGGGGTATTATACCCTTTAAATACCCTTAAAATACCCTTAAAATAACAGAAATATGTATTTAGAAATTTACACTTCATATGTATATATGTGTGTATATTTTTATCTCTTCATTTCACCCTCCCTTTCCAACGGTTCATTCCTACCCTCATGATGTTAATTCTTTCCTCTTTGACCGTCCGTATTATAATAACGTCCCACAATTTAAAATTAGAATTGAATAAATAAGGAAAAGTTAATAATTCAAATAAAATAAAAAATAATTAAATTATAATAATTAGTATATAAATAAACAAATGTTAATAAGATGATAACGTTAGCTCAATAATTATATAATTAAATTTTGACATTTTCTGCGTACCTACTCCCTATCCTCTGCAGCAGTTTGTTGACAGTTTGATTCCGGTTTTTTCCCATCGGTGCATATCGTTTTTTCGACCGTTCGGTCTTTAAGTTTTGGTCTTTTGAGAATTAAAGTTTTTCTTTCGAAAATTTAAGATTATCCTGTGCTGGAACTGTTTATTTACCTGACAGTATTTACTGTCTTGGTATTTAATCCGTTTTTACGTGAAATATTAATAAATTGATTCGAGATTCCATTCTCGTTTTCTCCCTTCGTTTGTTTCTGTTCACCCTCTCCACCTTCCGGTAACTACATCGCATTACTACAGCCTCGGATTACAAACCTGCACTTATATATATATATATATATATATATATATATATATATATATATATATATATATTGGTTTTTATTACAGTGTGGAGGGTGTGAGTACAATTTAATAAAACAATCAGTATGTATCTCGTGAATCAGGTTTTATTTCTCAACATAAACACTCTTTAAAGAGGCAATAACGTTTCCAAGTGTGGAAATCAAATTTTGGGTGGTCAAACGCAAAGCCAGATATATTTCCTATTTCTTTGGTGTTCTCTCTTCCTTTAGTTAAATATTTTTCACTCGCGGGTCTTCCGTCAATAGCATGCATCTATGCACCCAACAAAACATGTTTCTAATTAGTGTTTAATATGTATGTGAACACATACACACACGGGTGTCTTTGCTTGTTCGATGCTTTAAGATTTCAGTTCCGGGCAATCCACGGTTACTTGCTTTTGAGCAATAAAAATGAGCTGATTGTTTGTAAAAAACATGGCGCCAGAAATAAGTTGATGACGTCAAAGGAAGTATAAAAAAGAAACCAGACGACGGCGAAAATGATATGAGAAAAATGAAAGAAAATCCGAGAAGAAAAAGAAATAAAAAATTGATAAAAAATGATCGTTCGTGACATTGAATCAGAGAGAGAGAGAGAGAGAGAGAAAGAGAGAGAGAGAAAGAAGGAGAGAGAGAGAGAAAGAAAGAGAGAGAGAGAGAGAGGGAGAGAGAGTGAGAGAGAGTGAAAAGAAACTATTAAGTGAGAAAAAAGCTCGAAAGAGACGTTTAATGAGAGGGAGTAAGGGGGGAGAATCTATTAAGTGAGAAAGAGTTAGAAAGAGAGACGATGAGAAGCAAGATTTAGTATCTTTAAGTTGCATCCATTTAATCTACGAGTTTAACGATGAACACGCCTTTTTGACTTCAGCGTGAAGGCGCGACAGACAGACTGATTCAAATCTTATTTCAAATATATAAATTCCCGATTCTCCCCGTAAAACATCTACGTCACTCCTCTAGCTACCTCAACCACAAAGAACTGTCATTCCTTCTTCTGTTTGCTTACAATCAAACGAAACTTCCATGAACAGAGTTTCTTTCCAAGAACTTCACATCTGTGGGACACGAAACCACGGAACTGCTTCCTTGCTTACTACAACTTGGTTGTCCTTAAGTCATGCCAACAAACACTTGTCGAACCATCCTCTTAAATAATTAGATTCCATCTATATCACCCATCGTTTATTATCCTCTCATAGTATTGTTTATCACCCAACTGACAATCTCATTAACCTTTATCCTCGAGTGGCTTTTGGTCTTGGTTAGTGGTAACTCATTAGTATAACAAAAATCACGACAGACCAGCTATCTGATGAATCGTTAAACAACGTCTTTATATAAAGACGCCTTTAGGCATCTAGAAAAATTATATTTCCAAGTTCAGCGTGACAGACCGGAAAAAAGGCCATTTCAAACCTTAAACGTGACATACGGAACGATTGACAGACCGTCTTTTCGAGACTTTATGTACGTATGAAGGGCTACACGTCATTGCCTGGTTGCGTGGGTAACAAGATATAAATTAAAAAAAAAGGAAATGTTTAAAATAAAATATTTATTCAATTGATTGAGTGGAATGGAAAAAAAAACTAATGACAAAATCCTTCTAAGTTGTAATAGTTTCTGTTGGGACGAATAATCAGGATCGGAATCGGGAATCAGAAAAATCGGAACATTTTTGGGTATCGGAATCGGTATCAGAATTGGAAAATGTTTAGCCTAATTTCTGATTCCAAAAATGATTCTTTTCATTTTTTTTTTTTGTTTAAAACTTAATTTTCTATTGCTGGCTCAAATTAGAAAATGAAACATATCTATTGATTTTAAACTACAAGTAAAACTAAAATTTATAGATCATGATAACAAATTTCTGTAAAATTCTCACCGGAAAAAAATAGCCACGTAAAAATGTCACAGGATAAAATGGCACGAGTTGATGAATAGAAAATATAGCACAATCGAAAAATATAGATAGAAATTTCATAATGAATTTATCAAAATCTTAGATACAGTACAAAAAGGAAACATATTAAGAAGTTAGTGAGATTAAAAAGAAAATTATATCTATATTCAAACGTAGATGGGGACTCTCCACTAAATACCCCCCCCCCGCAAATGAAATTCTACTTTTTAGGCGATTAGATTATTTTCGAATCGAAGTCGGTAATTGTATCGTAATCTAGAATGTAGAACAGAATCGGTAATTGTATCGGAATCGGGAAACATATTGGAATCGTCGAATCACTAGTAATAGTGTTCACTGTTTAATTCGTTGTCTTGCTTAATATACCCTCAGCCCGTTTAGGCGTGGCAGATCGAAGAAAACGCTGTTTTTCTCCTAAACGTGACAGATTGAAGGACATACGGAACGATGGACAGACCCGCTTTTCGGGACACTTAGACACACCGAAACAAGAAATAAGAACGTGTTATACGTTGAACAAAAAAAGAGCGAACGATAGAAAAAACATTTTTTGGTTTCGAATTAAAAAAAAAGTTCAAGTCAAAATGATTCACAAGTTGAAATTTAATCGATCTGTCATGTTCAGATGAGTGCGAGAAAATCAGTAATTTTTGGTTTGTTTGTTTGTTTATTCGGGGACCTCTTTTTTATCGGTTTCTTTTTGTATTTTTTATGGGTGAGTACGTCTGTCGTCGCATCGACTGGAATGAGTCAGTCGATGTTGTTGCCAATGAATAAACACTGGATCTATCTTACGGGTGACGGGTGTAAATAACTCGGTATGTCGTGGCAAAAGATCAGTTTTTTTAATCATAGACTGCTACTCGATGGCCTGGGATTTTTTCTCTTTCTTCTTCTTATTTATTTTATAATCTAAGAATAAAGTGACATTGACCTCCTTCCTTAGATTTTTTGCTAAGAACAAAGTGTAGTATATGTTCTGATACTACACTTTGTCTGTTCTTTCCTCTATAAGTGAAATGACATCCTTCTAAACTGAAACAATTTTTATTTTTGTCCACATCCAGTGAGTCTCTTTTGGAGGAGCTGTATTTTGCCCACATTAAACACTGATACTTTTTTAACTCTGCCCTCGTGGGAAGATAAGTAAATAGGAACATTGAACTACTGATAGTTGGTTGATTTACTGCATCCACTTTTGCGATATTTTATATGATCAAAGGATAGTATCTGTTCTATCTTCGCTTCAGTTAAGGGAAGAGACATTCTTCTCGACTGGGACAATTTACATTTTTGTCCTATCTTTTAAGAGAACTATGTAGCATTGCCTACCTTTCTCAATACAATTACACAGAAACTTACTAGATGGCGTTTTCAGACCCGAATTATCTCCTCTTTGGAAATCTAGACGATGTTACCAGCTTTATCAGCCACATACCCCTTAGTCCCTTCTCTCTCCCCTATTCGGTCTGGCGGCTACTACGTAACACACATTCAACGGCACGTGTACGCTCGACAAACGTATTATACGGTATGTAAGGCGTCCCTCTACTCACACCGATACAGCCACACACATCATTCTACTCAAACATTTTTGTGCATGTTCTCATAGACAATTTCATAACGAACAGCACGTGTGCGCTTCACACACACGCACTATTCGGCATGTAAGTCCTTCTTCTCTATTTACACGCACAGGCACACACCGTCTGCAGACTCTTGTATACACATTCTCAATGGGCACTATTTAATAACGAACTTAGTCGGATTTGCGAACAACCATTGTTTTCGAGTTCTTACTTTGTTTTTATTGATACATGCTTTCATTTGAACACATACATATTAGAGTAACGGCGCTTCCGAGCGTCACCCAATACACGGAAAGCTGGATATACCTTTACATTAAAAACCTACTTTGTGTCTCACTTTGCCCTCGTGACAAGAGAAGTATATAGGGACTCAAATTCGTCATACACTGAAATATGTTTTATTATATTTGGGTTGGATTCTATGTAAAAACGCATTCCTGAACTTTACAATACACTCTTCATTTAAACCTTTCGAACTCGAGAGAGAGAGAGAGAGAGAGAGAGAGAGCGAGAGAGAGAGAGAGAGCGCGCGAGAGCGAGAGAGAGACTACATGATCCACAAATAAAGGATACACTTCTATATTGCAATCTTTTACAATAGGCTGTTACAGTCGTGTTTTATCTATTCGAAACACTGGCGCCAATCGGGCGAGTCCAATGAACAAATCGGAGAGCAGTCAACCCGAGAGCGTGGTACGCTCTACTGGTTTTATGTCTGCTGATTTTATTTATTGACCTGCGAAGTCATTTCAAATAGTAAACTATCGATATATATCCACCCCATATTCTTTATTTATACCAAATAATAGTTCATTACGTTTTGATTTTGAACGATTTTACACATTTTCTTTCAAAAACAGAACATTTTAAATATTTTCTTTAAAAAGATCACACAACTCGTCAGATGACATTTTTTTATTTTTTAATACTAAAACTTTGCTTTGTGTACATCGAAATGTATGAGCAAAACAATGCGTTTTTATTATAAATGCCGCTCAGATAACTCTTCGTAAGCTTGACAGAATTTAGAATCGATTTCGAAATCTAGTGGATGATGATCTCTTCTCTTCCATACAGTCTTTTTCTTACAGAAAAGAAGCTGTTCGTCTCTCTACTCTATTGTTATTTGCATGAAAGCTGCCCGACTAAGCTGAAATCTCTGGTTCCATCTTATAATACATTCACAGCAAGAACTCATTTTTCTCCCACAACGAAGAAAAGGTTTAATTTCTTCCTCAGTGTGCCTAGCGTCGGGGGACATTTTCATAAACAGAGCTTTTTCTCGTCCGTGGAACACACTTTCGCAGGACTGCCTCCCCGCATATTAAAACTTGGTCGTCTGCAAGGCTAATGAGAACAGATTTCATTCAAATATTAGGACTTAGTTCTGACAATCATTCTATCTCATTAACCCTCATCCTCCAGTAGATTCTGGCCTTGATTAGTCGTGACTCTTTGTTAGTAAAATAACAGTTTAAACATCGTGTTCAGTATATGTATCAATCTGTTTTTCTTAATATCGTATACATTTTTTAATGAAATATAGATGTTCGAATATTCGAAGCGTCTCAAACCAATTCATTCTTTTATTATCAGGAAAACACACACATACACAGACGTACGCGAAGTTATCTTATAATGTTACTAATCTAAAGTTGTGTATGTTTTACTGCGATGCACCACAAGAAGGTTTTATTCCGTAGATGTTACTGACGTTACTATTTTATGCTTCTCCATAGTATACAGTTTTTAAAAAATAATTTAAAGATAACGATTAATGTCTATATTAATGAAATCATCAGATACCGTTTTTATCGTGACGACGTAACAGCGTTTAAAATCACTTTACAATTTATAGCGGGCCGAAATGTCACAGCGTTATTATGACTCTGCGAATGCATATCGTGTTTACGAAAGATGTTCTGTTAGTGAAAATGTCCAATTTAGCAAATTTTTATTTTTGAGATGTTAATGGATATCTGTTCATTTCAATCCCGGTTCATACGAGTGTTGTAATTTTTGTACTTTGACGAAAATAATTAATTTCTATATCAATGAAATGATATGATAGATTTACCCAGTGAATTAGGATGCCATTTGCAAATTTAAATTTTAACAGACGGAGCGATTTCATTGAAGCATCATATCTGCTGATTATCCAATTGAAATTAACAGTGACTCTAGGGAAATGTCTGTTACTGAAAGATGTATCGGTCCGGATAACATATGAAATTGTTTGGAATGTCAGTGTTTTTATAAAGTGTTTTGCTAATTGCC
Source organism: Sepiola atlantica (assembly GCA_963556195.1). Lineage (NCBI taxonomy): Eukaryota > Metazoa > Mollusca > Cephalopoda > Sepiida > Sepiolidae > Sepiola > Sepiola atlantica. Next base: position 73,507,872 of record OY744520.1, read on the forward strand.
GTAATTGACTGGCTATTAAGAAGAAAATATTGATTTTGTAGGAGATAACCTATCCATGACAAATTTCGAGATCCGACTCTCTTAACATTATTATGTAGATATCCGGGTTAATATCCCTTCGGATCTATACGTTCATTGATATATTTGGAAGGTATGAAGCCCTACTTACACACCTTTATTGTTAAAATTAATAATGAATGACGTTTTTGTTTGCTCTGCCATTAAGTATTCAAATAAGAAAATGAAACTAACTGTTTTTATTCTATATAACTTGTACTGGAACACGAGATGAAAAATACATTAATTGATTAACAAATTCTATTAATATTTCGATTAATGTGTAAACTCATTTCATTCTTTTCGTGCAGACGAAAGAAATCAAATAAACAATTATTGCAAAAAATAAGAGATTATACACCAAGATTATGCAAAAAGGACAGTCAGAATATATCACATCTTTATACAGTAAGAATGTCTCAAAGCATTTTAAACCTGAATATGATTGACATCGTCATGGCCTATTATGGCAGGTTGTTTCAGGGAGCTGAAACACATTTACACAAATCAACGATGGGTAATAATTTAATGGGTTATGTCTAAATCGCAACTTGGCGCTGGACTGAAAAAAACTGTTCGAAAGGTCAATTTAAATTCCCATTTATGATGCTGTACGCCACCATCCGCTGCTCAAATTTAGTCTTTGATGGACTTTTTGTAGGTAAGCGTGAAAGTCCTGAATCTACCATGATTGCGAAACATTGAACACGCTTCACGTTTACGATATCTTGTTGAAGATACGAATTTGCTGCTTTGATGGCATGCTTAGAAATGGAGCGCACCAGAGTTACGTTGAGCAACATTAGAAAAACTATCTTCGCCATGTTTAAGCAGATTATGTGAGCAAGAGAACAAAATGGACCCCCACACACACATCGACGGACCGGTAGAAAAAGAGAAACATGTAGATATAAATAGTCAAAATTCGGGTAGTAATTAGGTCTGGTCAAGGATCGGCCCTCATCGAGAAATTGCGACCGACTCTTCACGCGGGTAATTAACGTAAAATGCTGGCTGCTCGGCAGGTTAGCGAGCAAGTAGGCGTAAATCTATTTGCATATATCGTATATCATTACAGAAACTCGATCACACAAACACATATGCGTAATTGCCTACCCACTCTCTCTCTCTCACTCACGGTCACACACACACACATATGTGTGTTCATTTATGTATGTCTAATAGGCGTCGCCTGTTTGAAAGAGCGACCAATGCAGAGGTACTTACCCATACTGACACCTCGCACTTGTATCACTCAAAACCGCAATAACGATGTCATATACGCGGTTTGCTATACACGAATCTGCCAAGTTTTAGTCATTGCTTTTCTTTATTTGAATACGACGAATTCCCACATTTATGTTGCTTTTTATAGATATATTTCAATCTGGAATAATAATCGAAACATCTCAATGGATGTATCGCTTATATATAGGTTTGAATAAATAAAAAATATAATATAATATATATATATATATATATATGTATATTGTGTGTGTATTTAGGCAGCATTTTCTCATTTAAGCAAACATTGTAAAACATACTTCTTACCGTTTGATTATAACATTTTTATGTTTTTCGATTTTCCATAATATCTTATGTTTTGCGTCAAAATCAAAAGAAATGTATGTTCCATAAGTATCACAAGCACTTTAAATTATTTTCTATGTTGTCACCTTCAGATGAATCGACTAAGAATCGAATATGCTCGTGAAACTTATGGAGTATCCACTACTTTTTTTGAGGGGTGACACAAAAAGATTATTAGGAAAATTGAAAAAAAACAAAAGGTAAAATCAAGCGACAGAATTGTGTCATGTTTAATAATGTTTGCTTATATATATATATATATATATATATATATATATATATATATATATATATATATATATATATATATATTGTATACGTACATAAAAGTAATCCATGGACACGTGTTTCTAGCTCACAGCCGTCATCAGCATAACTAACTCATACAAGGATCGAATATCTATAGTCCAGCGTTTTACCATCGGACCAAAACGCCCTGTCTTGAAATATGTACGATTATTATCACCTAAATATTTAATGTAATTTTATGTAATTATTTTTATTAGTGATTGCAGCGTTCGTTGTTTTTTTTGTTGCTCACTACTACTTCGATTGTATCACTACCTAAGTGATTAAGATGCAGAAAATTGCATTATTAGTCGCCCTTTACTTTATAGAACATATTTCTCGTTAATATATATTTTTATTTATTTTATACGTACATGAAAGTAATCCATGGAGAGGTGTTTCTGACTCATAGCCGTCATCAGCATAGCTAACTTAGACAAGGATCGAACCTTCGATATTGATGTTTATAGTCTAGCGTTTTACCATCGGACAAAGACGCCCTGTCCAGAAATATGTACGATATTTATCACCTAAATATTTAATCTATTTTTATGTAATTATTTTTATTGGTGATTGAGTCAGAAACACGTATCCATGGATTACTTTTATGTACGTATACAATAAATAAATAAATAAATATATATATATATATATATATATATATATATATATATATATATATATATATATATATATATATATATATTAACGAAAAATACGTCCTATAAAGTAAAGGGCGACTAAAAATGTAATTTTCTGCATCTTACTCATTGCAGTTTACACGTGCTCTCATGTTGTCGTGCAGCTCACGAAGGAGTCTAACAAAGAGGACATCCCAACTTATCTAATACCTTCCACAACGTATCTTGATAAACTGTATCGAACGCTTTCGTCTCCCCAATAAATAACTGATATAGGTCTAGACGATGTTCAATACATTTTTCCTGCATTTGACGTGCCGTAAAGACCATATTAGTCGTACCCCTAATTCTTTCTAAAGCCGCACTGTCTCCCAGGAAGCAGAGAAGGACAGATGTAAGCATTCAGGCTATTCAGCAGGATTCTGGTAAATACTTTTCCTTACCCTTTTAAAAGAGAGATGCCTCAATAATTGTAGCACACATCTTTTTTCCTTTTGCTCATGTATAAAGAGACAATACTGGAGTCACACCAATTTTGGTAAACATGGCCCTCAAACAAGATTTTATCAATCAACCCTTTAATTTGGACTGACAATGGTCTTCCACCACAGCTAAATACTAATAAATTAAACTAAATAATAATACTAAATTGTCAAATAGCCTTCTCCACTTCCTTAAGGAAAGGAACAGAATCCATTTCGGCAATGATAGCCCTCTTAGACAAACTATCTATTAAATCAGGACTGACTATCGATAGATTAGTAAACAGATCACTATCATGTTCTGTGCATCTATCAAGTAGCTTTCTTGGATTTCATAATACAACGCTGTGTCATCCTTGGATTTTGATGGGGTTACACTAGAATGGCTAGGACTATAGACGGTCTTTATCAGGACATGCATTGCTTTACTGCCCTAACATCAGCGGCATGCTGGATATCACAAGCTTGTTGTTGCCACCATTCATCCTTCATCCGTCTCAAGTATTTATACAACTTTGATTTAGTAGCTAAATATGACGGTTCCACAGACTTCAGATGGTGCTGTGACAAGTCGCTATCAATCCGCCTTTTTTGAAGTTGATGCGTTTTTTCTGTGGCAGTTGAGGTATGTGAGCATATTGTCATCAAACAAGTCTTCATGCTTTCCCTTCGTTAGCTCAAGAACATCTACTGCTTTTACAAAACCTACTTTTCAAAACACACACACTCTCTCTCTCTCTCCCTCTCTCTCTCTCTCTCTCTCTCTCTCTCTCTCTATATATATATATATATATATATATATATATATACATGTATACAATGAAAAAATCTTCTAATCAAAATTATATAAAGATGACCTTAAATATCATAGCATTTTAGATTTTATTTAAATATTAAAGTAAATTGTATATTTTAAGTCTAAAAAAGAAGTAGTTTTGCGTATTTTGAACTTTTTCTCATATATTCTGATGCCTATATCTCCCACTTTCTTTCACTCTCTGTGTATATATATATATATATATATATATATATATATATATATATATATATGTATAAGGTTTACATTTTCGTGCGTTGTTCTCACCGCACCTGTTTTTTGCCTCTTCTCGACGTATATTGTTTAGCAGACACAGCTAGAACGCCTTTTATGACGTTTTCCACTCGACACTGCTTCTAATTGCATGTCACAATTTTCCATCTCACATTATTCGACTTACAAGTTATTCAAAGAGCACTTATCTGCAGCTATGTTTTTCGAATTTTGAGGTTCGAAGCTTCATTATGCAAGTCACTTTCTTCCAATATCCTGGCGCTTTCTAATCGACAATGTTTTCTAGTTTTCAACTCATAAATAATACACTGAAAAAATATTCGTTGTGCTTTCTGCTATTAAATGTTTCTAAATTAAAAAAAAGATCATTATTTTCTCGAACCCTCTTCATATATATACACTTCCACCCACCACTTTGTCTGGCTAGGCAAATAAGAGAATAGAACAAAAAATACCTCCGATTATGTACCCATATCTCAACACATAACTCACCAAACAGCATAAATCCTGGCAATATACACGTAGACATAACCAAATGCACACAGACAGGCGATGACCATTCGACAATCAAAAAGTTTCTTAAAACTAAAATGTCTATTACAATTCATAAAATTCATAGATTTATTCATGTGGTTGTCTTCCCATGTCTTTTCAAGGGTCGCGTAGATTTTCTAACATGTTTACTCAACCACTGCTATTTAAGCGGTCATGTGAACCAGTATATGAACTGAAACGCTTAGGACTCCCGGTGCTTTTTCAATTTACATTTTAGCCATCACACATTCACGTCATCCTTCAGGCTTACGTATGCTTATTTTAGTGGAAATACACCGGGCAGATTTGAACTTAAAAGCCTTCCGTCAAAGTTACATAATTACGTCAGATCTGTGCTTTTGATTATAAAAGTTTTCTCTTTTAAAAAGCTATGCTAATAGCTAATGCCCCATCTTCCCTTGGAAGACAGTAATTACGAAGTGGTGACATCTTTTCTTACTGAAGGATTCCTGAACATACCGTCGATACCAGTACACTACTTATTACAATTATGAGCAATAATTGAACATATCCTTTAAGTTTGACCCCAATTTTGTAAACGTGAAACATTTTTCCTGATATGTCTGGCAACTTGTTGGAACTCAGAACATCATATAACTTGAATTTTCTGGAAAAAATATCGTAAGTTTGTATACAAAGTTAATACTAATTACACAACGAGATATTTACGATAATTAAATGAGACCAAATTTATGATCCCTACAACTCGAACAGGGATGTGCCTTAAACACGTGGGTGGGAAGTAATCCACAGACGGAAAATGTTTCTGCATTGGAAAACTTTGTCATAAGAGCAGATAGGCTTATTTCATACGACACACTTTTTTCAATGGAGGGTCACTCCATAAGTCGCTGCACGAATATTGACATCACTACATCTACGAAATATACGACTAAACCTTATGTGTAGTGTTTTATAAACGAAGTTTACGTATGTAACAGCATACAATACTCATAATACACCTCGAAAATGAAAATTATTAATAAACATAATATAGCTATGTTCACGGGTAATTTAACGAAGACTAAAAACAACGAAAAACGGAGAGTGAGAAAAACAAAAGTCCTTCCCGATTAATATTGAGGACCAACAGGATGATCATGGTTGGAATAGACGTCTTAAATCTGCTCAATACCCTGTTTGTTATTCTACAAAACATAACAACCAAGCAACTGTAGATTTTACAGATTGGACATAGGACTTTTTAAAAATTTTCCATAACCAATTTGCAGCGGTTGAGGGCATTTAAGGCAGATTTGGTTTCGTAACATCTATTCCGTTGATAGTAACTGCAATAATGGTATCTGTGAGCAATGGCAGAAGAGGAGCAAAGAGTAATCATGCTTGGCTGTTTTGTCTCTGTTGAGATCTTTTACAGAGTATAAAACTCTCGATACAAGCGATTAACCGATCGGAGATGCATTTATTTCTGAAAATGGAATGCAGAGGAATTTCAGAAATGAAAGATCTAAAAGTATCCCTATCAGGCTTTGAAGGTTGATGCATTCTGCCATGGACAGGAACATCAGAGCTCTCACTGAAATTAGATTTGATTTTTATGGAAATAACTGAGAGATAGAAACGTCCAAGAGAATATATAACAGTAGATATGCACTGCTCAGTGCAAGTTGTCAGGTGAAGATCAAGAAGGCTTGCAAAATGTCAGTTAGCATATGGTACGCGACTGGCAGGTCTTTTCAGTTCAATTTACTTCTGAGGATTGCGATCCTTTTTTACATTTAAGATTATCCGCTCCCAAAACCACACACTGCGGCCAAGCAAACAAGTCAGTCAGTACCCCCAAAAGTATTTATTACGACATTAAATTCCACCATGATGGATTTCGGTTTATTTTTGCGCAATCAGCAATGTTATACTGTTGTTAAATTGTAAATTACATACACAGCGAAATCTTAAACAACACACGGACACATTCTGGTCAAGCAAGTAAGTTTATGAGTCCCTCCACCACCAATAACTTAAAAAATATCACTTCTATAAGAAAGTTTAAAATAGTTGTGGCCTCACTTTCAAAGCGTTGGGTATTATTAATACGTAAATTTTGAGACCCCGACAACGCGTAAATTCTTTTTAGAAATTAATATTTATTTATTTAAATTCAACTTAGTTTTGACTGCAACAATTCTTCATCAGGAAATAGCAACATTTTTCTTCTTTTCTTTTTTTTCGTGATATTTCGTATGTGTGTGTGTGTACAAAAAAGAAAAGAAGAAAAATGTTGCTATTTCATGATTAAGACTTATCTATGTTCGTACATATTTATATACACTATAAATGAATACAATTATCTCTGTGCGTACATATTCATATACACTATAAATGAATAAATTATCTATAAATTAATACAATTATCTATGTGCGTACATATTTATATTCACTATAAATGAATACAATTATCTATGAATGAATACAATTATCTATGTGCGTACATATTCATATGCACTATAAATGAATACAATTTAGAGGCTTAAAAAGGTTACACGCACGATTATATGTTACCTTGTTGAACGATACGGAATCCATTTCAAAAACGGAATGCCGTTGGAATCGCTTCACTTCACTCAACAGCACGAATTGCGAGCTATCGACAGACATATTTAACCCATGACAAATCAGAGGCAACACCCGTAGAAGAAATAGAGATAAATGGGTAGAGATGGTCGTTAGCAAGTAAATAGGGTGGTTGTTGGTATGAAGGGTCAGACGAGGTCCTATTCCCTTTCATGAGTTGCCGGTAAACGCGCCACAATTCCCTTTTTTAACTACTTGAACTCCAACCACCGTCAACGATTAACTGCCCAACTCCTTTCCGACTCAGTTTACGATAACTGCCCAACTCCTCTCCGAGAGTCGGTTTATGCCGGATAATACGATAAGTCAACGGAACGATGGGATACGTGGGGGTTCACTGTTTCTCGTGAAAGAATGCCCTTATTAAAAAAAAGCAGAGATGGATGAGTGCACAACAAAGAGGAGGAAAAACGAAACAGGTCTCGGTCCTTGAGTGGCTTTTTACGGTTTAAGTCGTCGCAAGGTATTTGATTTATTCAAAATATGCAGGTTTAATCTACTTTTGAAATGAACGCATGACCGCATCGAAAATAGTTGACACTCCTTAGTCCACCTCTCTCTTTCAAAGGAACTCCCTCTTTCGTTTATTCCCCATCTCAGTCTCTCCGTTTGTCACGCACTCACTCCCTCCATCTCTCTCTCCTTCTATCTCTCTTATTGTCTTCTTTCTCGTAGCATTCATATCAACTGACTTTGTTTCATGCGCTATGTATTATTCTTTTTATTTCTTCCTCTCTCCTCTGTCACACCCTCTCTCTTTCTCTCTCTCTCTCGCTCTCTCTCTAACCGTCTCTCTCTCTGCAGCTAAAACCAACTTCATGTACGATACCCGACGTATTAGTCGAGTTGAAGTTTTCTTTTCACGAATAGAAACTAAAGAAATGGTGCATTTTTATCTTTAAAACATTTCTTTAAACCCATTCTGTCTCGAGAAAGAAAGTCTCCTTTTCTCTCTAATTTACATTTTTCAATGTTTATTCTTTTTTAAAATTCAGCTGCAAATAGCATATTTAGCAACCACCTCATTTGTTTATTTTACAATATAAATATATTTATATCCTCCACTCTATAATAAATATCACTGTGTATTTATTTGTATATAAAATATATATTCCCTCGTATCACGCAAAAGTTAGCAAGTAAAACTTGTGTCTTTTTCTAGCTTCCAGACGAAACTAATCAAGTGGTGAGAGAAGTGAGAAAACAAATAGCAAGGCAAACAACAAAGTAAAACTTACCCCGCCGCCTGAAATGAATTCTGACTTGACTTTTTATCATACAGTGAAGTATTTCTTTCAGCTTCACTGTATGATAAAAAGTCAATGGTGAGTGTTTATTGTTATAGTAATCAGAATTGATAATAATAATTATGTATGAAAAATGAAATTACTACGTAATTCTATGGTTATATGAATATTTTAATGACATATCTAGATTAATAGCGAGTGCAACACTAAGCTTTATAAACAATACCCACTGACCTCTTATATGTAGTGAAATCTTTTAAATTACCGCAATCTATTTATTTAAAAAATGTCAATCTCCCTTAAAATGAAAACTTATATTATTATATACTAGTAGGGTTACCCGGTGTTAGCAGTGTTAGAGTGTAGAATAGCATCATATGCAACATCATATTAAGGAGAGTTTACTTTAACAGCACTATGAGGTTGTCATCACTGAACTTTTTAAAAGACTTTTGCTAACCCTAAACAAGACACAACGCCACAGAGACGTAAGAAGCTACTGTGAATTAGGGTCATCTTAAGTGGGAAGTAATACCGCGAGATGCTTGTTTACATTACATTGACACTTCTGCATGTTGTAGAGTCAGGGAAACAGGAAGCAGGAAGGGAAATCCAAAAGCTAGCAGTTCGAGGAAAGAAGCTATTAGCGTAGAAAGCCACACGACATCTACGGACCTCTATATGAGGTGCTGACTGACGAGTTAATCGGTGTTATTTATGTTGAGGAGGCACCAGTACAAAACACTCGTCGGACACCATTCCATTGAGATACTTGTAAAACATGCACAGTGATGCCATATTGCGGCGATGGGACTAGGGTTTGAGCTTAGTAAATAGTGAAGACCTATAAAATTTGAGGCCGTTTTTAAAACCCTGTCTAAAGGGAATAGGCTAGTGGTTGAATCACTAGCCGAGAAATATCTTCTATGTTTTTTGGCAAGATCTTCTATGATTTTTTCTTTTCCAATTCATGATATCTGTGAATATAATGCCGAGTACTTTGAATGATGAGCTCTCGAGAAGGATGTTATTAGCCATGGAAATCAATGGTTGAAAAAGTTTTTTTAATAATTGTTTAAGTAATCGAGCTTTATCTTAGTTGCATTAAATGTTACCAACCATTTATGTCTCCATTCCACTACAGACTGGAATACATTTTCTAAGGATTCAGCGATTGCCTTCGATATGTATGTGTTCGTTTTTTCCACATATCGGGAATTAAGCGTGGTGTCGCAGCAAATATATTCATCTTGAACACAAATTCATCAAGGAGGTACTTTATAAAGATCAGGAATAATAACAGTCCAAGAATCAACCCCTGGGGAACACCCGCATTAATATCATGTTGTTTAGATGTACGACTATCAAAGACAACTTAGAATTTTCTTTTGGCAAAAAAAAATTTGATTATATTAAATACTCGTCCAGTAATACCGTACGAATTAATTTTAATGATAATACCTTAATGCCAGACCCTGTTGAAAGCCTTGGATATATCAAGCGCTACCGTCCTAGATTCACCAGCTTTATCCAGTGTATGGTAAATGTATTCCGAGATGACTGTTCAGATATCCGCAGTAGCATTAACAAAGTGATGAACTATCGCTAGATTGATGAATGATTCAAACACTTTAACGAAGAGCGAGACGGGGAGACTAATAGGCCGATAATTTTGCGGGTCGTGCCTTTTATCACAGTTCTGAAACACTGGTACTATAGATACAATTTTCTAACCGACAGAGCAGCAAGATATGGCAAGGCATTTGTTGTAGAGTTTAGAGAGAACGTGGGCTAGCTCAGCAGAGCATTTTTCTAAAACGATAGCAGGGATAAGATTAGAGCCACATGCTTTGAAGGGTTTTTATGATATCTCGGATTTAGGAAAGGGGTGATGACCAGATCGTCTAGTGTGGCTTCAGCTCTTTAGATATATGTTAATACTCTCAAACTAAGGCGTATAAATCGATTAATTTCAGTAACATGTTAGACAAATGACATTAGCTCCTTTAATGGGCAACTAGAAACGCGGAACTACTTGTGTTATGTTCACACGCAAATTGTGCATGTTAATACACCTATGTTTAAGATACACTCCCTAGTATGTTTTCGTTTTCATGGACAGACAAGCCAGATAGATGTTCTCCTTTATTATAAAGATAGATCGAGGTATATAGAGAGCAATAATGAGATATGAGGCGAGAAAGAGAGAGAAAAGAGGCGAATAGACAGATAGACATATAGACAGATAGACAAAGATGCGTTACGTACTAAATATATCAAGATTCTCCACTTACATTTTATTATATAAACAAAGGAAAATATTTTTTTTTGATTTCATATAATTTTATTTAAAAAAAAAAAGTTGGTGTGGAGGTAGAATCGAAACCGCACACCCGATGTTTTCAGTTTGATACTTTCCTTACGAAAGAATTTCAGACATTTGTAAAGTCGACTTTAAAATAACACTCATAAGAAAAATAGGATATACATATTTGACATTTTAAGGGGAGTCTGCTTACATGGGTCACTTGGAGGTGGAGGCACGTAGACACTTGGCACATAGAATGTAACATAGAGATTCAGCACCACTTCTACTGTCTTCTCCGGGGAATTTTATACATATGATATTAATTTCATCAAAATGATATATATTTGAAATTACAAAAAAGGTTTGACCCACATAGCCTCCTTAGGATAGAAGGGCACTTAAAGATTCGGGCCTACTTCGATTGTCTTCCTTGTTAAAATTACATAAGAATACCCTTTTAGATTTTATGTAGATTCTCTAACCTTTTTCTATAGGGAAAACATAAGCATCACCCACACATACACACACATACACATTAATGTATATATATATATATATATATATATATATATATATATAAACAAATATAAGATATAGAATATATACATAGACCTATATAGAGAGAAGTGATAAAGAGAGAGGGAAAGAAAGAGAGTGAGAAAGAAAAGTATATAAGACAGACAATTGGAGGGACGTTATGTACTAAACATACCAAAATTATTCACGTACATTTTTTATATTTAAAAACAGAAAAGTATATTAATTGAATTTATATAATTAAAAACAATCGGGTTGTAGACTCGAAATCGCACACTCGATGTTTTTAGTTTGATAGTTTCCTAACTAAACAATTTTGACATGTGTTAAGTCAACTTTTAAAATAAAACTCATAGTAAAAAAGGGATATACGTATCTGATGTTTGAAGAGGGTTCTGTCCTCATGGTTCACTAAGAGGTGAGGACACGTAGATATTCGGCAAATAGAGAGTAACTTAGAGAGTCGGAACCAATTCCATTTTCTTTCCCCGAAGACTTTTATACATATGATATAATTTTCATCAAAATGTGATATATTCTAAGTGTTAATGGTTCGGCCCCCATAGCTCCCTTAGGTCAACAGGAAAGTTACAGATTCGGAAGAAACCCTTTCAGCTACCGATTGCCATAGGTTGGCACCCTCCCCGATGGTCTATAATCAAACTCCTCGGCCAAATATTCACAGCTTCTTCTTTGCGTGTCTTTGAAGTATGTGGTCATATGACAGTTTCCCACATTTTTATACAGTCCTTTGCAATAGTGTTGTACTCTGCAAGATCTTTCAAGCTACACCGGTTAAGCAATATGGGATAACCAGGTAATGTTTCATCGTATGGTCTTCCTCTCTACATTCATAGATGGTCAGTTTTGTATCCCCATCTATTCATAGCAACTTTTGATCACCCCATTCCCGTTCTCAGCGGTTTAGTGTTTTCCACTAGATCCAGGGTGCCTCTGAACCGGGAGGGAGTTCCTCAGAAGTAGGGATTCTCATGTCATTATGAGGAGGGCCATCTTCTAGCTCTTCTTGCTTACGTCTTGTCGATATATCTTTCTTTCTAGCCACCAATATAAGTTTAATTTAAATTACCGCCCTTGAAAATCAATAAACAAATTTAAAAAAAAAGATTTTAGTAATTTAACTTTTTTTTATTAAATCACTTTAATAAATGTTAAGATCGACAAAACTATTGCATATTTATAAATAGAAAAAATAGGACAATAACATTACAAATGAATAACACCCAATATTAATTCTTACTAGAAAGATATCGGGGGGGGGGGGACCAATGCCAACAACAGACTCATCTGATTCACATGAAATAAATAAATGAATTTCAAAAAGCCAGCCGATTTCTCTTCACTTCGCTAAATATTTCTCCTATTGCAGGTCTGCCGTTCATAGCATCTATGCACCCTACTAAACATGCAGCATTTTGCCCGTTTCCAACACGATTCCCTTCCAAAGGATCGAATAATTAAAAATCAGTTTTGATATGCACCTTCGAAGAATACGGCAAAAACATCCCCAGTTCTCTTTTCACGAATTTGAGGTTATGTCTTTATCGATAAACATCCTTTTTTCCACTTTAAGTGCACATTTTGGTACTTTGTTAGATTAGAACCACAGCTACAGTATGGTATCTTCCTTAGGTGTCGTTAGGGATTCGACTGACAGGTAACATGAATTAGAAAAAATACATAGAAAACATTGTCAAGGCTGTTACAAGGAGGGTAGGCTCCATCTACCGAGCTAGAAAACTTATCCCACCTGCCAGTATTCTATATCTCTAAAAAGCAACGATTCGCCCATGCATGGAATATTGTTGTCACACTAGACTCTTCTACTTACACAATAGCCAAACAAGAGTCTCTAATCTAATATGCCCCCTCACTATCTACCAAGCTCAAGCCTCTGTCCAATCGCCGCAATGTTGTACTACTGTGCTTATTTTACAAGTACTTTAATGGGATCTGCTTCAGTGAAATTTCTACACTTGTGCCCTCTCGACGTAAATACCCCCGACTAGCCTGTCAATCAGGAAAATACCAGCCCTTCATTGTAGAGGTCACCAGATGCCGAAACGCTTTCTACTCTAATTGCTTGTTTTCTGGAACTGCCAGCTTTTATGAACTCATTTTATACTCCCTGCTTCCCTCACTGTACCCACATGCAGACATTTAAATGTAATGTAAACAAACAACTCGCTGCAAAACTCCCCATTTAAGATGCTTATGTAGGCATGGCCTCTAATTCTCAGTAGCTCCTAACGTGTCAGTGACGATTTACCTTGTTTGGGGTGGATAAAAGTAAGCTGAAAATGTTATATGATTGAAATTTCAAAAAATTCGGATGTACTTTGAAATTTTAATGCGATTATGAACTTAGAGATTCGCGAACATCATATTGTCTTACCCTGTTAATTTATCTTAGAATATACTTTTAGATTTCATGTAGATTCTCTAACCTATCTTTCCATGAGGAACGCAAAAATATCACACACATACACACATAAATAAGGTTATATATATATTTATATATATATATATATATATATATATATATATAAATATTAATTTATATTCGTTTTGATATCAAAACGATTTAGATTTGTTATTTTATTTCAGATTCATGCGAGTAGTATTTTTTTGTGTTCATTTATACATAAATAACACTGAACAATCAAACATTTTGAAAAGTTTGCAAAATTCAGAAGGTGCAGGCCCAAAAGATTTTGGCTGATTTGGACTATTTTTCACTAGTTTTTGGCTATTTTACATTCATGAAAACCCTTTCACAGCCTGAAAATGGTCCTAAATTAAAGTACTATATCAGATTTAACCATCTATATCCATTTATAGCTTTTGAGGATGTTTTAGTACCTCCATTGTCGCATGAAACCCTAACGGCTATTTTTGGCCTGCACCTTCTGAATTTTGCAAAATTTTCAAAATGTTTGATTGTTTAGTGTTATTGATGTATGAATGAACACAAAAAAATACTACTCGCATGAATCTGAAATTTTCACCCATTAAATTCCACCCCTATTACCATAGATATATAAAATATCTATTCGATGTAATAACTTTTCTATTGTTCTAATTGTTCTAATTGTTTTCTTACTATTATTTTTCTAAGTATAATCATTATTTTTTAAATTATTTTTCTATTTTTCTAATTATCAATATTCTGTCCATTTTTCTAATTATTAAAATATTTCTCTGTTGTTTTTATTGTTTTATTAATTTATTTTCATTAGTAACATGTATTAATTTAATTAAACTTTTACTTTTTCTTATTTTTTCTCATTATTTTTTCTAAATATTTTATGATTTTTGATAATTCTTATATATTTCGTATTATGATATATTATTAGTTTTTTGTATAATTATAATTTTAAAATGCTTTTCGTTACTTGTTTGTATATTAACTATTATATACGTTTTATCTTCAAATGACTTTAATTTTTTACCTAATTCTAACCCTCACTTTATTGCGTTTATGATTTATTATATCTATTTTTTATTATCTTTTATTTTATTTTACCTTCCTTACTCTTATATTAATATTTTTTTAAATCACTGTTTTCAATTTTTAATTTATAATTTTACAAGTCTTATTTTTATCTATATTTTGTTTCTTCTAGATTAAAATATTTTAAATTTGATGTATCCTATATATTTCAAATACTATTATTGGTATTATTGTCGATTTAACATTTTGAGTACTGTTAAATTGAATAAGAAATTCTGATTTTGCCACATTTACGGGATATGTATGTTTTTTAAGTAATTGTAAAGACGATGTTTTTCTCTCGACTTCTGTATGTGTTTATATTAAAATACTTTAAAGAATAACTTAACATATTATACAAAATAAAACTTTCCAAATTGTTTTAGAAAGGATCGTACGCCAAATATTCCTTGTTTTTGAATTCTTGGAACTTATATAAATAATGTTTTAATTTTAGTTATCTTAATTTACCTTATATATATATATATATATATATATATATATATATATATATATATATATATATATATATATATGAAAGAGATATGTTTTCTTCTGTTTGACCATCTTTTCCTATAACATAACCTGCTATATGCAACAAGGACACTTTAATATATTGAGAAATGTTAGTTTGGTTATCAAATGTCATTTCATCCTGTGAATATTCACATTTTGAGCAATAATGTGTTGCATTTAGTCGTTTTATAAAATTCTAAAACTAAACCTACTTCTTAGCAAATGCCTGATTTTCTTTCTGTTTCCATCAATTCTTGTGTAATTTTTCTAGAATTAGAAAGAAATATTGGAGGTTCATCATGTTTTCTGTCGAGTGGGTTTGCTGTTTTATCACTACGTATTATTTTAAAATTTATGTACAGCCTATCAATCCCATCAAAATATTGGCCAGGATTTAACTTAGAACTGATTTTATTTGCGGATATCTAGGTCAAAAGTCACATTTTTTGCGATGACCTCGGTTTTTTTATATCATATAGACTAATTGCTTGGCCCATATTTTAGCCAATGAAGTTAGGTATCTTATATGATCTTGAAACGTTTAATTGTTCGAATGTAATGTATGGTTCTGATGCAAATTTTCATTCTCAGCAGAGAAATAGTTTCTTAGTTGTTACCGTTTCAGGGCATAATTCGGGTATACGTCATACAATATGGAGAAATAAGGCCCAGGTAAGACTTACTTACCGTATTAGGTGGAGGTATGCACTCTCACGACTAATTTATTTCTCATGTGAATATGGTATCACTTTTTCTGTGGATCATTTTTCTTAATATCACTATGTATTGCTTGATACTGATAATCTTCCAAAACTTCAAGACGTTTTCAATAAAATGAACTGTTTCTTCCCACTTAATAATGAATTAGATTTAATTGCCGAGATTATTTCATGTTTAATTTATATGAGAAACAAATCCCTTATTTAAAAATAATTGGGTTGTTTTTCGGAGTGTTCACACGTAATCGCCTAAAAACAGTAGAATCTCATTATTTTGGGGGTGGTAGTGAAGATATAACTAACGATCGTCATGTTCTTTTAAATGTGGATATAATTAGTTATAATTTCATTTTCTTCTTGTTTACCTTTTATGTATTTCATCCAAAATTTCGATAAACCCATTGAAAGATTGCCATCTATATTTTTCACTTGTGCCATTTAATCTTATTTATCCACTTGTGCCATTTTTACTATGCCATTTTTACCGTGCCAT
>OY744520.1:73529461-73536961 GCA_963556195.1 Sepiola atlantica
ACGTGTAAATGTTGATCCCCTCCCACTCACCCAAGAAAGTTCTTAAGGAGTAAAACGGGGAATTAAAGACATGTGTTTATTAACGGTGCTTTTTAAATTATATAATAACTATTTAAAATATGTAAATATGGGAAACACAAAAGAAAAAACAACAAAGATTAAAAATCTATTTGGAAGACAGAAAGAAGGAACATCTAATATAAAGGGTTTCAGATCCAACCAAATCAACTAGTTTGCGCTAGGCATTGGCGAAAGACGTCATGGTTATTATGATTTGAAACTTAATACTATATTTTAACGTGTAAATGTTGACACCACCCCACTCAACCCATCTTGAATGTTCTTAGAAGTAAAATCCAAAGAGCAAACTTTAAAAGAATGTATAAGATATCCTCCTGCCGACCCCATGCTTCAAATGTTCAGCTAAAAAAAGGAAAAAGGGAATTATCGTCTTGTTTCCTATTTAAAAAGAATAGTCTTGAAAACTTATACGAAGTAGTTAAGGAGCATATATATATATATATATATATATATATATATATATATATATATATATATATATATATATATATGTGTGTGTGTGTGGGTGTAGGGGTGTGTATATATGTGTATGTCTTTGTGTATATATGTGTGGGTGAGTGTGTGAGTTTATATATATATATATATATATATATATATATATGAGTGCATATGTATGTGTGAGTATATATCTATATGTAGGTGTGTATGTGTACGTATATATACTTTTTAATTTTGTGTATCTCTGTGCGTGTCTATCGTAAATGCCCATTCATATATGTGTGATAGTGCACTTTCTCACTCATTACAATGAGAGATAAACACAATCCCTGTGCCTTGTGTTGCCACAAACATAAAACCATGATTAATGTCTATGAATTTAAATGAACTCTGTAGGACTCAGAAAAAAAGATCTGAGTGTCATGATAGGCAGGTTCTCCCTGAATGGCTAACATCTTGCAAATATTTGATTTTTTTAATTTCAGGAACAAGATCACGGACCAAAATCAGGTTAGCTACCTCTCTAATTCCAAACACGACAAGGACACAGACCTAACACAGGAAAGCATGAATGAAAAGAAAAAAATCAAAATCCATAGAAAGAAATGGACCACAAAAGAGAATAGACTGGTAATGGAATGATACTACAAAAGCTGTCACCCCACAGAAAAGCTGCTATCGGAAACGAATGAAAGATCTATGGGGCATTTCTACTGACAACCATAGAACGGAACAAAGGATACAGATCAAGCAAGACATATTTTCAAAAGACGGTGATTATCGAAGCTGGAATTAATCGAAATCAAAAAAAAGATAACTTGTGTAACAGATCAAGGAACACCAATTAGCGAAATCCCACAGGTGGAAAGCTGATAAAACATAAACACTGAAACTGGGTAGATCGAAGAGTACGAAAGCACAGAATTCACTAGGGAAGAAGCAAGAGAAACATCAAACGGTTCATGACCGAGAACAACTCTAACCTAAAGAACACAGATAGGAAGAAATTAAAATTAGAAACAGAGAAATTAAACAGACCCTGGCGTACATCTCAACAGATACTATCACAGACCTAAGAAACTTGATATATGCGGGACTAAAATCAATAAGCATGAAATTAAAAAGAGGAAAGAAAATAATTTCTAAAAGAATGGACCGACAAAGCCTGGATGGGAAATCAGACTGGAAACCCAGATCACAAATCTTCGAAAACAGATAAACTCGTAAAAAGATGAAAGAGAACAGGAAAAGATAGAAGAACGGACATCTTACTAGCAAGGAAAGACTAAATAAGAAACATGAAGAACTAAAACAAAAGAAAGAAGCAATACAAGGAAGACTAAAACAATACAGATACAAATCGGAATAGCACAAACAGAACACGACTTTTGAAAACAATGAAAGCCAGTTTTACACAAAACGTAAACGGAGAAAGACAACAACAAAACAACCGGACCCGACAGAGACAAAACACTTCTGGAGCAAGCTATGAGAAAATCCTTAAAACACAACAAAAATGCTAAATGGCTCAAAAACATGAAAGATGAACTACAGGAAATTGACGAGGGAACAGAAACAGAAATTAATGAAGAAACGATTAAGGCAACCCTAAAGAAAATGGCAAACTGGAAAGCACAAGGCCGCGGTAAAATAATGCATACTGATTTGAAAAAATTCCCACAAAAGGCTAGCGGACAAACTGAGAGGATGTATCCACAAAACAGACGTACCAGAGGGGATGATAAATGGAAGACAATGCTAATACAAAAATAAGCCAAGTTAAAGATGCTAAGCAACTACAGACCGATAACCTGTTTACCAATAATGTGGAAAATCCTAACAGCAAAACTGAGAAAACAAATCTACCACTTTCTGCACAATTCTAGACTTCTCATTAAGAAACAAAAATAATACCGGATAGAGAAAAACAGGACGCATGATCTGCTATATATAGATCAAAATATCTTAAAAGGGATGAAATACAGGAAAAAGAATATATCCATGGCATGGATAGCCTACAAGAACGCACACGACAGAATCCCTTAAGCATAGATAATTGAATGCTTTAAAATGTACAAGATACCCGGCAGGGTTATTAATCTTATTAAGAAAGCAATGGGAAAATGGAGACTAGAACTGAAACACCTGACTGAAATAAAAAATACAGAGACGCATTTTCCAAAGCGACTCCCTATCCCCACTCCTATGTATCATAGCCATGATGCTACTACACTACATACTCAGGAAATTTGATGCCGGATACAAGTTTACAGACACAGAACAAAGAATATACCACCTCATGTACATGGACGACCTGAAGCCATTTGTACAAAGCGAGAAGGAACTGGAACAGCTGATAAATACGACTAGAATCTTCAGCCAGGACATTTAAATGTAATTAGGAAGAAAAACAGCTACATGGACGTTTAATATGAATGACCAGAGTAGAGACCAACCAACATTCCTTGACATGGCTAAGAAAAGAACACCTGAACAGAAAAACGGAATCTCTACTTACAGCTGCACAGAAAAATGTGATTAGGAGTAACTACATTAAAGTTAAAATAGATAAAACCCAGGAAAACAGTAAATGCAGAGTGTGTGAACAAAAGACGAAACATACTAATTGAATGAATTAAACTGGACAAAAAAGAATACAAGAACATACATGATTGCCTGGGGAAAGCAGTATACTAGGAACTATGCAAACGACTGCATTTCCAACACTCTGACAACTACTACAGATATAAACGAGATACAATACTGGAAAACGAAAAACACAACATTCTCTGGGATATGGGGGTGTAAACACATAAACTTACAAGTAAGGATACCGGATGTCATAATATTCAACTAAAAGGAAAAATCTTACCAAATCGTAGATTTTGTTGTTCCAGCAGATAACCGAGTGAAAATCAAGAAGACGGAAAAACGAAGCAAATACACGGAACTTGCCAGATACCTGAAATGGAGCATGAAAAAAGTCAATATAAAACCAATAATCGTAGGAGCACTAGGAACAGTCTCAAAAGATCTTGAGAAAAGACTGGAAGAAATTGGAATCAAAGAGATAACGGAGACATACAAAGGACGGCAATGACCAACACAGTTGCAATCTTAAGAAAAATCGTCGACTGCGAAAACCAACCCGCATAAGCTACGCCTGTAACCAGTCACATGGACGTTACAATAGGAAAAACAGCACCACATAAACCAAGGAACAGAAACTGCAATAAATATCATAAACTGACCCCACCAAAAAGTGATTGTACAAGCCTCTGCTGACACCACACTAAATAGTTGTGAAGAGTCAAGGAGGATGGAAGATTGTGAAAAGAGAGAGCATTAACAAGACATGCACTTGAAGAGTTTAGAGAGTGTTGGGACCTCGGGGAGGCTTATTATCACCCAAGTCCCAGAGGAGACCAATGGTCGTTGCCAGCGAGAAATCAATGCATGGCGACTGTTGCGATACCGCATGGTCATTTGCGATGAGAATCGCAAGAGGTAAAGAGTACTGGTAATCTGGGGATGCTTGTTGTCACTCACACTCCAGGGAACACCATAGGTTGTTGTCAGTGAGTAATAACTGACAAGGACTTGTGGGATAACTTCTAGTAGGTACAAATAATAATAATAATAATAATAATAATAATAATAATAATAATAATAATAATAATAATAATAACAACAACAATAATAATAATAATAATAATAATAATAATAATAATAATAATAATAATATGACCATGCACAATGCACTACATCCAAAAGACGATACGGACAGACTCTACATTAAAAGAAACGAAGGGGGAAGAGGACTGATAAATATAGAAGACTCAAAAAAAGAGCTGGAAAAATACATAACTGAACACAGGGAAATCCTTATCACTGCAGCAAGAGACACCGTTCCAACGAACAACTCGGGAAGCACCAACACCTGAAACAAAACGGCAAGAAATGAAAAGTGGGGGGAAAAAAACTACACGGACACTTCAGAAGACTAACAAAGGAAGAAACCAACAAAAATAGCTGGACATGGCTAAGAAAAGGACACTTAAACAGAGAAACGGAATCTTTACTGATGGCTGCACAGAACCATGTAATTAGGACAAACTACATTAAAGCTAAAATAGATAAAACTCAGGAAAACAGTAAATGCAGACTCCGTGGACAAAGTGACGAAACAATAAATCATATAATAAGTGAATGTAGCAAACTAGCCTAAAACGAGTATAAGAACAGACATGACAGTGTGGGGAAAGCAGTACATCGGGAAATGTGCAAACAATTGAATTTCGAATACGCAGACTAATGGTACAAACATAAGCCATAAACAGTACTGGAAAACGAAAAACACAAAATCATCTTGGATATGGATATACAAACAGACAAACTAATACAAGCAAGGAGACCGAATGTTATAATAATCAACAAGAAGGAAAAATCTTGCAAAATCGTAGACTTCGCCGTTCAAGCAGTCCACAGAGTGAAAAGCAAAGAAACGGAAAAACAAAGCAAATACACTGAACTAGCCAGAGAACTGAAAGGAATATGGAGCATGAAGAAAGTTAGTATAATACCAATAATCGTAGGAGCACTAGGCACAACAATCCCCCAAAACCTGGAAAAAAGACTGGGAGAAATTGGGATCAATTGGAATCATTGGAACTATACAAAGGACAGCAATGATCAAAACAGCTACAATTTTAAGAAACCTTATTGAATGCGGAAACTAACCCGTATAAGCTACGAAGGATCATACGGAATCTACCACAGGAAGAAAACAAAACTAACGAAAGAACACACCACAAACAAAGAAACAGAAAATGCAAGAAACATCACTTAATAAGCTCCCCCTTCCCCAATAAATTAGAGCGGCCTCAACTGACACAACACAAAAATGGATCAATGAACAGAAATAGCAAGAAACACCATAAGATCACCGCCCACTCCCCACCCCACAAGAAAAAATAATAATCAGCCCCCCCCCCCCAAGAAAAGGTACCAGCCTAGGCTGACACCACACAAAATGTTTGCATAGGGTCAAGGAGGATGAGAAGACCGAGGAGGGACAGCACAAACCAGACCTCCACTAGAAGTGCAGAGACTGCTGGGACCTCGGGGAGGCTTATTGCCACCCAAACCCTATAGAACACCAATGATCGTTACCAACGAGAAATCAATGGTAAACGGTTGTTGTGATACTGCAAATTTATTTGCGGTGGCTATCGAAAAGAGGTGGAGAATACTGGAAATCTGAGGAGACTTGTTGTCACTCAGACTCCAGGGAATACCACCGGTTGTCGGTGAGCAATCACTGATAACCTGTGCGAGAACTCCTAGTGAATAATAATAATAATAATAATAATAAAAAACAATGTATAGATAAAATGTAGAACTTTTATATTGAAATTATATAATATGACAGGGGAATTATAGTGTTTTATTATGTATACCTAGGTAATGTAAGGTAAATAGTACGAAGTTATATTAGAGGTTGCAAACCATAATCGACCAATCGTAGAATAACGTGTATATTTAGAGGCACGAGGTATGCTTTCTAATGTCAGTATAGATCTTAAATGTAAGAAAGTGCTAACGTAGAGTGAAGTTAAATTAATGTAGAAGCTATTGCATTCTACCCTACATAGTCTGCAGTATCTATCTTAGGGTCTATAAGATCTAATCCGGTTAATTAATTTCCAATTAAAGACATAAGAGGTGTTATTAGCTGTGAGAGTCCAGATATGAGTAGCAAGGCACGTGAAGTAAGAGAAGGGGTTAGTTCTAAAAGTTAGTACGTGTGGCTAGAGATTCTATTCTCCCAAGGGTCCGTCGTATAGCCTAAGTATACGACCTCGGTTGAAAGAAAGTTTATTAGACTTAGCGTATGATTATTGTTTACTACAGCATAGCCACCAATACTATTACCAGTACTATTAACGTAAATATTATTACCACTATTGTCTCGTTATATACATTGTTTAGCCGTTAATTGTTATATGACACTGTCATTCTTGACACTCAGGCACGAATATTTATCACTGCAGTTATATTCTGGCCCCAGAATAAAAAGGATATTAGTTTTTTGGGCATTATTTATTTTAACTGCATTTGAGCCTATCATTTGTTGCTCCAAGTGAAGTACTGTGGAGTAAGATATTCTAATACTGTTTTTTTTCATTGAATAGCGGGACACTCCCTAAAGTTGTCTTTTAAAATTTTAAAGAAAATTCTAGGGATATTCGTCTGGACATTTTTACTATAAGCTGGTTTAAACGAAACGTCATTCCGTCTCGTATTCCCCTAATTGTTACGGTTAGAATTGGTTAGATCGTGGTTGTTCATCTTTATATTCTGTTGTTGCAAATTTCCAATTTGTTTTCTATAAACACGGTTAGTTCTTAAAGTATAGCAATGTCTATCTCCTATCGCAATATGTTTGGTAATAATATTGATCAAAATCCCACCTGATTTTGTCTTGTTATTTCTATCTTTAAAGTGTTCAGTCGAATTCAAATAGTTAATAATTTGGTTAACCATGGATTTCTTATGAGTTTTATTCAAATATCCGGCTGTTAGACGAGATTCTAGATATTCTCATACTAATATCAGGTACTATGGAATTTAGAATCGATCTGAGCTGGTTAGAATTTTTATGGACATAATATAAGGTTTGGGGAGGTTTTTGGTATGGGTTAAAAGTGTTAGCTGGCGAGTTAAGTGTAAAGTCTTGAAAGTTAACTACTCTTTATATTCATGTCTATTATAATTTTTAAACCAAAGATCTTAAACAATTCATATAGCCCCTTTCTAGCTATTTCATATTATCTATTGCTTGATCTACTCGTGAAAAGAGACTAACCCCTACATAAACGCCCTTTTAGCTTTACTTCGTCATTTAAAATGTTTATATATTTAGTTAATTAAATATAAGTTTACCAAATCTGTAAACAAAGAATCTGTGGATCCTATTAA
>OY744520.1:73541961-73629461 GCA_963556195.1 Sepiola atlantica
CCAGGATTGAACTTAGCACCAACTAGTGGCACATGGCCGTGAAGTCTAAGCCATTTGTTCGAAAGTTACAAGTTATCTGGAGGTGCTAAGTTCAATCCTAGGCAAGACACTGAAAGTAACATTAATCGACATGCTTACATTCGAGACATTTTCTAAAATCTAAATCACATAATTAGTTTTGATCGAAATAGAATAAAGATAATTGATATGATTAAATCTTGATTTTAATCTTCGTGAAGCGACAAAAATTGGTGCAAAACTGTCGTTTTGCGAAATAATTTTTCTGGTCTTGGAATGGGTATATATATATATATATATATATATATATATATATATATATATATATATATATATATATATTCGCTGATATATGAAAGTAAAGAGATTGTAAGAACAGAAGAAAAGTCGGGTTGTTGTTGTCAACGATATATGAAGATTGAGAAATTGAAAGAACAGATGAAAGGTATGGTTATGGATTGATTGTTCCTTTGGTCATTTGAATGCACCAAAAATGTATATATATATATATATATATAAATTCTTCGCAGCTCCCCCTCGTTCTTCTACTTTGTACCGTACTTCGCTATTTTGTATTCATGCGGGAGCGCAGAAATATATGTCATAGTAACCAGGCGCAGGATACCCATGTTATTGAGATAGACCACAATCATACATCTCGAAGATAAAATCTGATGTAAACCCTGTGTATTGATTTCAAACGTCTTGACACTGAAAAACTCAGGGGGAGGCTTCTTAGTCCTGGTCGATAACCTTCCTATATATAGAGAATCAAACAAAAATATAATGTTTGCAAAAGTACAATTGCTGAAAGAGGAAATACGCTCTGTGTATCGCCTGACTTTTCACTTCTATTTTGTTTATTAGTCAAGCACAAATGTAGCTTTAAAGGGACAGTTCAAAGACACCCAGTGCTTAGCTTTGCGTCATGACTAGGGCAATGAACGCCGTCTTACTATCTCTTTATATCTCTATCTGAGTAATTTGGGAATATTTACTTGTCACTTAGTTTCACACGACTATTCTGGGTCGCTCTTATTCTTACAGGTTGACTGTATTTTTTTCAGCTTGTATAGCTGCTGTTTCAGACTGGTAGTATTACTCTTACTCTTAGTAATCGCTAACAGCGACTGCTCTATTAACCCTTGTATAATATCGGGCTAACTGCATTTCTGACGGGTGCGCTTTCTCGAGGCAACAGCGCCATAGCTAATGACTCGCCTAATAGTCTAGTAGCGTGAGCTAACTGACATCGTACAAATATTTTGCCCAACCAACTCTATCTAAAAACAAAAATAATGCCAATACGAATAAAAAGTAATCAGTTGAAGTTAGACGCCCCCTAAAAACAGATGAAGAATTCTAAATGTAATGTGAACAAATATCTCGCTGCACAACTACGCACTTAAGATTTACCTATAAATCCGACCATTAATTGACAGTAGGCCCTTACGTACCAATCTGTTTAGGGTGAATATAAGTAAAAAGAATAAAACAAAAGAACAAACGGGTGTAAGAGAGATAGAGAAACAAAGACATTTTTTTTAAATAGTCGACTGTTAAATATGACAATTTCTTTCGTGCTTCTATTTCATCATATGGAAAGAGTAGCCAAAGTGTCGTTTGTTTAAATGTTATCTTCCTCTTTCTGTGTTTTTGCAAGTTTGAATGAAAGAGAGAAATAAGAATTGGCAGGAGAAATATACACGCCAAACACACACACACACATACACACACACACATATATATATATATATATATATATATATATATATATATATATATATATATATATATTAATATATGTATCACAGACGATCAGAACAACATCAGTACCATCGGTTTTAAATCCTAACAAAAGGGGACATATTATAGGCCTATTACCGGACTCTTTTTAGCCTCTGTTTATGTCTGTCTCACCTCCTAAGCAATACAGGCATAAACAGAGGCTAAAAAGAGTCCGGTAATAGGCCTATAATATGTCCCCAGGCATAAACAGAGGCTAAAAATGACTCCGGTAGAAAGCTCTATTATAGGTCTCTACTATTAGGTTTTAAAACAGAAGGAAACCGACGTTGTTCTATAATACATATATTAATAAATGTTACGTACTTGTTTTTGATTTTCTTAATAAGCGAACACTTCTGTCTCACAAACCTCACACACACACACACACACACATATATATATATATATATATATATATATATATATATATATATATATATATATATACATACTAGCAGGATCAGATAAAATTGATTTCTATATGTTTTGGGTGACTGCCCCCCTCCCTCTACGATTGTAAGTAGCGGTTTATTCGAAAAAATAAAAACGACTGCCTCCCTCTAAATGTAAATATGATCCAACTATATACGTAAAGCTTCCCAAGGTAAATGAAGGAAAAATACTTCTAGTTTAAGGCAATTTTTATCTCAATCCAGAGTGCCAATTTTGGTGGGAGATTGCATTTACGAACATTGAATATTGACCTTTCGTCTAACTCCGGCCTTAATTTAAGTATATAGCGTTGGATTTAAGGAATTTGTTGTGGTTATTTTGTTTACGATTTATTGACTGTTAACTAATCTGCTCTTTTACCATTGAATATTGTGTTGCTATTTCTTTGCTTCTCAACAAGGGGATAGTTATACAATGGCGATGTATAATGTGTTGAAAATCCATATCCTGGGAAGAAAATGTCGCAGTTCAGAAGGATTTCTTCTGAAATTGACAAATAGGTAAATAGAGGGAAAGTAATAAATAAAATTGCCGCAGTCTAGAAAGATTTCTCCTTGACTGACCGAGAACAGACGAATACTATACTGTAAGTTGAAGTATAATTAGAATAGTAGAAATTAATACTTTATTTGGAATATCAGTAGCAGTTGTAGCGTCAAAGTAAGTATGTAAACAAAGTTAATAAATAAATATGAATAATGTTCGGTATGAATTAATATTGAATAATGTTTGATGAATAGGAAAATGTAGATGAAATTAATGATGTACGCCGGTCTGTTTTCGAACTGTCGTGAATTAGACAAAGGAACGTTATTAGTAACTGGCGTATAATTGTTGTGTGCTGCAATTATTTAAGTTAGCGAAAATATAAACACGTTTTTTTTATAAATTGTTGCGAACAGATAGAGAGAGAAAGAGAGAGAGAGGAGGACGATGAGAAAGAGAGAGAGAGAGAGAGAGAGAGAGAGAGAAAGAATGGGCGGTTATAATAGGTAAATCTAAAGAAGAAAAGGAAACGTCTTACGTAAAATCCCCTACACACAAACAAAAATAAGAATACCTAACTTGAAAATGAAACACGAATGCTGATTAATGTTAGATATGTATGGTTGGTCAAAAGTGAAACAATGAACTTGTGTTGTCTGTTAAGAAACAGTGGAAGGTTCATAGAGAAAGGTGCTTCCATGGAATTGACATTAACAATTGAATGTTGTCAACTGAACACTCTATTTCGTTTTAAAGTGTAATTATTTAAAAAAAAGATTTTTACGTCTTAAAGGTGTTATGTAATAAATTGTTAAAGTGCTTAAGTTAAAAAATGAAATCATACCTGAAGCAATCAAAGGTAAATGTCTAAAGTCGCTTCGATTAAGAGATTGTAGCCGCCATTTGGAATGAATGTACAGTATGAGTCATTAAATTCGTTAAATTTATTCCGTAAAATCCGGAATAAGATGAAGCTTATACGTATTAGTAAGAAATAACGTAATCCGATATTCAAAAAAATAGTAGAAATCTGAGGGAGCGTCTATAAAATTTGTGCGAATGTATTGTATTATGTATTAGATTAATGGAAGATAAATAGGAAACAATAACTTTTACGTTTTTCGAATGTATCCGTTGTTTTTTTGATTCCCGGTGGTGAAAGGGAGAGGTTTTTGTAGAAAAGTATTAGAGGGAAAAGGTTGCTACCATCTCTGTGGGGTGTGTTTTGGGAAGAGTCTATGATGGTTGTCTAAAAGTTGCATTTATTGTAAAATGGACAAAATAATCACAAATTTCTTCAAACACGTTCGAGTTAAAAAGCTGAATTTAGTAGCCTATGATGCATGTCGTTATTTTCTTACTCTCGCCAACGGTACAGGGGAACAAAACGTCTTCACTTTATATATATATATATATATATATATATATATATATATATATATATATATATATATATATATATATAAGAAAATGGGTCGTTCATTTCAAAGCATTAGTGGGTCAGTATTATAAAATTAAAAAGAAAATGTTTTCAATTTTATACTCCTTGGTTTCTGTATGTAAGACGAAATTGAAGGAATTGATGTAAATTATGTGTTTTGATTGCTTTTCAATGAAAACAAAACATTTAAGCAAACATTGTTAAAAATAACAGAATTCTTCTGTTTAATTATACTTTCGAATGTGCGTCTATTGTTTGTAGCAAAAGTTCTTGTATGTTACAAAGCAAAATTTGGAAAATCATTTGGTTATTTCGCTTCCATATTTGATTGCAAAAGTTGTACTTTGACCGATGAATCGCTCATTCTGTCGCCGGAGCGCAGAAATAGAAAATCGTCGTAGTTTTCCGTCAGCTATTGAATAGAGACATGCCCCGTGGTAAAGTTTCTGTTAAGATCACCGAACCCTTAGTCCTTAACTATTTCTGGCTATACCTGCAAGTAACGAGGGAGCTTTCTGTCGGGGTTACCTAACCCTTAACCAATTTGACCAGACTCGACCAAACCTAACTGTGGATCTTCCTAGGGGGTAAATACGCCAACACCGTTGGGAAAACGGAATTGAGGGTGGAGGTCACTGAACAAAGTCCAACAGAACGGTCAAAGTATATGTGGTTTGGTAGTCTATACAAAGATCTCAAAACAGCCGGACTTCATTCTGACCAATCATTTGACCGTGTGTGGCAGAGAGAGTAATGCAGTGTGGATCTCTCTTTTCTGGATAACCCAGAATAAAATTATTATTAAACTACAACTTCAAAGAAGTTTGCCGTTCCTTTTGCACAACAAAATTTGTTATTGCTTCCATGGGTTTATGAAACAGTTCGTAATGTACATTACCTGGTTCTGCCTGATTAGATGTTGGTCATACTAGTTTGGCAGTCAGGTATGGTTCTCTGCAGTTCTAGGAGGTTCACTCACAGGCTTTACCGTTTCTATTTGCCGGGGAAGGCCGAAGGACCTGTTCAGGTATTTTCTGTAGACCAGAATGAGTTTTCATTAGTTCATTGGGTTTCAAATCTCAACCTGACCTTGTGTCTAACGTCTTAAAGAGTTAAATAAACGCAATGCACAACTCGTCAGTGCCCTTCTGTGTACGATACTACCAACCACAACTAGTATCTCCCACTGCCTGAACGGCTTCGGTCACGTGATGTACACGCCGCAAACAAGCACGCATACACGTATTGAAAAATTTCCATAAACTAATGTCCCTTTCTGTCCAGGGCAGAAAATAATTCAAGTAAATATCGACCTAAAAAAAAATCAGTCTATTAGTATAGACGCAATCGTTACAATGAGACCGGCTTGGCTTGAAAACGCCGACTGAGATCATTTCAGAAAATCTCCGTCCACAACTATTGACTGGTGTGAATCTTGGGGAGTCTCTCGGCTGGCATAAGCGTTCAGCGAAGGAGCGGGGAAATCCGTCAGACAGTGCAGAGCAGGTGTCATATTACGGACGATATCAGTTCACACACTCACCAACAGATGGCATCATGAGAAAGGGAAAGAAGGGTGTTTGGGGGGAATAAATAACCCGGTCGGATCGAAGACGTTTAGACATACTAGGGTGTATTATCGGAAACACCGGAAAATAGAACAGTGATCAGATACGTCGGTGTAAACATATAAGGATATCTCAACCATACAAAAATTATAATTTATGCGTCCCCCTACCCCCCACGGATGATGGGTGAAATCAATTATGATGCAAATGGCTTAAATGTTTGTTTAGGTTTTTGCTTCTTAACTTTGTTTTTGCTCTGTATTTCATTGAGCTCTCTTACTCAGGATTTCCTATCAAAATTACTCTATCCTTCACGCCCCATTCACCCCCCACACGTATATATATATATATATATATATATATATATATATATATATATATATATATATATATATATATATATATATATACAGGGTGGGCAAAAATAAGGGTCCTATTTTTAAAAATTCATAACTTTTTTATTTATTGATTTTTTTTTTTTTTTTTTTAGAATAAGTAAAGGACCCCTTCCGAAGCAAGTATGAGCCGTATTAGCCCTAAGGAACGTACCCTCATTTAGAAAACATTATTTTTGCTTAAAAAACTCAAAACAGTGTAAAAAACAATACTTTAGTTTTTGTAAGTTTTAAGAAGTGTTTTTCGGCTAAAATTTGTTTTGTTTATTTCAAGAAATCTCGGAAGGGTCAGTCTACACACACATAAAGTTTGGTGAGTTTAACTATTATTTTGTGGAAGTTATTCAAATTCAAGTTATTCAAATTTAAAGATAGGACCCTTATTTTGGCCCACCCTGTATATATATATATATACATATATATATATATATATATATATATATATATATATATATATATATAACTCATATAACGATTCCAAAACTTTTCCGTGATTCTGATACAATTACCGATTCCGTTTGTGATACCGATTCCGTTTCCGATTTTTTTTGAATTTCTAAATAGTTAGTTGTAGATTTGTTTCTTTTTATTATCGGATTACAGTATAAAACCGCGTAATATGTGCATATATCTTCGGAATAGTAAAAATACCGTTGGATGTGCATGTGAGGGGTGGGTACATTACACGAGTAGATCTTTCTAACTATTTTCATCGAAAATGTTTTACTCGTAATTGATTGAAAATAGTGCGGCAACAAAGGATTTTATTCTCTGGTAAAACAAAGCCGTAGTTGGTCGTACGTCGACAAAATGTTATTTGAATCTTTCATAAACAATTGACATAACCGAGTCAGCTCTTTTTTAGCATTGTTTTGTAAATAGACTAGTAAGTAACTTATTTAAAAAAATTGAAAATACTGCAAAGAGAATAGAAAGAAAAAAACGAGACAGACAACTGTCTTCATTTCTCTTCTTTTCTCTTCGAAGATTACAAAGTATACGGCTTTGATATTCATTTCTAACAAACAACGTGTGGGGTTGATGTGATTGGAACATTAAATACACATCTAATATCCACATCTGGTGTGATAAATTCGAAGAAAATATTGTAAACGTATGTCTTACAAACTAAAATTGAACTGAGTAAATATAACTCGGTCAATAAAAATGTAATCGCGTGCCATTATGCTAACTAAAACTAAAATGAATACCACATACTCCCGCCAGGCAATTCTGACATGTTTAGGGGCTGAATTTTACATGGATATACGCTTTTTTAAAAACAAATTTTATGTCGCGAATCACCTACGTACATTACAGAGAGCGCACATTACATATTTTTACGGTACATTCGATTCAGCAAAAACTTTTAAGATTATAAAAAGAAACTTTTTAGAAACGTTAAGAGACTTCACAGTGTGGGTTGAGTTCACTATATTAGTTTAACGTAAATCGACCACCTACATGAGAGCATGTCATCGCATACAACTTGGAGGTCAATTTATGCCAAACTTACACAGCGAACTGACATCTCGCGATCATCTTAATATTAAACAGGTAAGTTTTTCGATTTTGTTTATAATATTACCATTTGTAATTTTTACAAGGTAGAGTAATTCTGAATTCGGTGACTATGAATTAGAGAATCGCAATTAAATTACGTAAATGATTTACAGTGAAATTGTAAGTACATTTCTCATTTTATTCTAATGTTATGTTAAAAATAATTAAAGAAGTAACATACGTGTAAATACATGCTGCAAATATACATATATATATATATCTATATATATATATATATATATATATATATATATATATATATATATATATATATATATATAATAGTAAGTTTTTGAAAGGCTATGGGCAATGCAAATTCCGGGTAAGATGCAAGTTGTAATGGAACAAAAACAATAAATCGATCGAATACGAAGTATGACTTACTATTTATTTTTCCTAAAATCTTACATAACAGCGAGAGTGTTTTTAGCTGTTTATGTGATGTCCGGGTGATTAAAAATTATTATTTAATATTGCGGGAAAAGAGACTTCCCTTTGTCAAAAATAATTAAACCAGAAAAATAATTTCTCCGACTGTGCAGGGAATCTTACCCGGAATTTGCATTGCCCACAGCCTTTCAAAAACTTACTACTACTATACCCAGCAACGCTTCAAGCAAACTACCATTCTCTACTATATATATATATATATATATATATATATATATATATATATATATATATGTATGTATATATATATATATATATATGTATGTATATATATATATATATATATATATATGTATATACATATATATATATATATATATATATATATATATATATTTAAACTGATATGAATTTAAACTTTATGCCTACCTATCGAAACCTGTTCTAATACTACACTTCGTTTTTGTCCTTCTTTAGTAAACGAGAGATTCTTCTAGACTGGGCCAATTTAATTTTGGTATATATTCACAGTGTCCTTTTTGCGGGAACTGTTTTTTTCCGTGTATAACTCTGTCGTCGTGGGAAGGTAAGTAACCAGGGACTAAAAATCCCGTTGAATTTTTTATTTTGTATTAATAGAATGCTAAAAGTTTATGGTTTTGCCAAAAAATTCTTTGTGTGTAATAAAAGTGTTTTATATCTTTTAAAATTTCTTTTTTCAATCAAACTGACGAAAAAGTCTGGACATCTCGCACATATACGTGATAATCTACGAATACAATACTTCATTGATACATAATTGAACTACACACCAAGCCTTTACAAAATATTCGAAGTATTTTTAAAACTTTTTTTAAAATCTCTTTTAAGGTTTACTTATGCTGGAGGACCGAACAAACTCTCACACGACAAAA
This sequence comes from Sepiola atlantica, assembly GCA_963556195.1. Classification (NCBI taxonomy): domain Eukaryota; kingdom Metazoa; phylum Mollusca; class Cephalopoda; order Sepiida; family Sepiolidae; genus Sepiola; species Sepiola atlantica. The sequence continues at coordinate 73,550,978 of OY744520.1, forward strand.
CACCGCCATATAATTAATAAATGGACAGAATCCTAACAGCATAAAATACATGAATTGAAGAAAAAATATTTTCATATTTAATTTTTTATATAATTTAATTATGAATTATGTTTTTCAGAACGTTTTTCTTTTAAAAAAGTATTTTATTAATTTTTTTTCCGTACCTTATTAATGTAACTGTATTCTTTCAAAGGTTACCTAGCGAATTTATGCAAAGTTTCATTTTCATGTTATCATAGTAAGGGTGCACGGTAAAAAATAACACTCGTATCAATGGCATAGATAAACTGACACTAACGATTAAATATGAAAATAGTCGACATAAAGATACCCGAGTTCGAAAAGACGCATAAAATCGGAGGTTACATTAGCGGAATTTTAAATAGGGGTTTCGCTCACCCTCACCCAATATTTCACCCAGAACATTAATTTTTGTTGTTATTTCTGTGTTAAATCTTGACGTAACCATAGTTTTGTTCTTTGTTTTGTGTGTGGTGATTCTATTGTAACCCGGACCTAAGGTTAGCGGTATAGTTAAAGGAATTCTTTTGGGGGGAGACACCATGACAAGGTCAATGATAGGGTTCAAGGAGGCTTGTAGTTTTTTGGGGCGGGCGAGGGTTGTTTCCATCGGGATTTAGCGTTATTGGTAGGGGTAAGGGAGAGTTGGATTTTGATCACTCTAAGAAAAATCAAATACTATTTATCACGTTTAACCTTCCCAAAAAAAAAATAATTTTGGTTATATGCCTTTAAACGCTACTTGGTTAGACACTGGCCCGGAATGGGTGATAATTTTACGTTATATTTATATGTGAAACCTATTCTGTATTCTAAATTTTTTAAACATTTTGATTTTCTTCCACTATGTTCTTGACGTTGTTTACATGTAATCGACTAAAAAAAGTAGAATCTCATTTTTGAGAGAGGATAGGGGCTAGTTTAGCTAAGAGAGTGCTCATTTACTTTTGAGTGTAGATATAATTTTCTTTTTACTTTGACAAACTTATTAATTGTTTCCCTTTATGTATTTTATCCAAGAGTTTGATAATCTCATAGTGAGATTTTCATCTATATGTTGTACTTGTGCCATATTTTCCTACTAATCCACTCCTGCCATCTTTAACGTGCCATTTTTATGGTTTTATTTTTACATAACGTCGTTATTATGATTTATAGTTTTTAGTTTTACCAGTAATTTAACATCATTTAATATTTATCATTTTATCATTAGTACCACAAATGGAAAATTAAGTTTTAAACAAAAAAGACAAACAAATTAAAATAATCATTTTTTTTATCGAAAATTATGCTAAAAGATATCCGATCTGGATACCGATCACAATATCCTAAAAGGTTCCGATTTTTTCGATTCCCGAGTCGAATTCTGATTACTCGTTCAGACACTTATATATATATATATATATATATATATATATATATATATATATATATATATATATATATATATATATATATATATATATATATATATATATATATATATATACTAAAAGAATACGTATCCCAGGACGGGTAACATTTCAAACAGAACAGTTTTACACAACTTTTATGTCCCTTACAAAGATTAAAATCAAAATACAATCATACTAAACCTTATGTAAAACAGATTCCTTATTCCAATTTTGATCAAACGTCCATTACATGTGCTTGATTCTGAAAAAATGTCTAAAATATAATGCTTAACGTGGCGGATCTTTGAAGACACTAAAATTAAGGAAATCTTGCTTAATTGGTGTCTCATCACTATGGACCAAATTTAATGCAAATCCAAAATATCTGAATTTTCAAATAAGAAATATTGCCCATATTAATCTCCTTCTAAACTTCTTTAAAATACTTTAAAGAAACTAAAATTTGGGTAATATTTATTTATTCATGTCTAATACATATTCTTAAAATTTCTCAAAAGTTGGAGGAATCTGAATTTTGCAGTGACAGAAACGTCCCTCTCTTTAACACATTTATATAAGCGTGATTTTATTTCTTACAAAAATATCTATCTCTTACTCATTTTCATATTTATGCTCGTCATAATATAAAATCCGACCGTAATACATGACTTTTATTGCAAAACAAGTCGGCCGGTAAAGAATACGTCGCGACTATATATATCCAGAAAGGAATATAACTCCCAATTACACCTTGTTCTTTTCTAACTAATCGTTCTAACATTTACACAGATTAAAGTAAGAATTCTCTCGGGCAACACCGGGTACTACGTTAGTATTTTATAAACGGGAAGGATGTTTATTTACTCCTCGCGGAGTTAGGCACAAGGCCAGTTTTATCTTACTCCCACAAGTAAGATGTGACCCAAGATCGGGTCGAGCAAGTGGGGTTAAAAGCCAGCGCTCGAGAGGTGAGCACTCTGGCCATTTAAAAATTGCCTGGGCAGCCCCGTCGGCATTCCCTGGTAGGGGCGCCTCAGACAGTAAGCAATAAACTTACTCCTCCCCAAAGAGGGGAGGCGAAGCCAGGGAGGGTGGACCTCCTAGAACTGCACAGGACAGGCGTGCAGTATCCATCGGAACAGATACTACACTTTGATCTTAGCCAAAAGGTATAAGACCGGATGGATGAAGGGCATGCTTTCAACCGACAGACGCTTAAACAGAAGAACGGTAACACAGGAATTACGCTCTTCAAAAACCAAGACAACCCTATTTCTCATTCGACGATCCTTCTGCAAACTCACTCCTGAAATATTTCTCCCAATTTATGTTTCCCTCCTCAGACTACTGTTAAAGTATAGTGCCCAGGCCTCTGCGTCAGATCTAATACGAGATATACAGCATCTGGAGAGAGTTAAGCGACTGGCTACTCGAATGGTACAAGGACTACGGGATCTGACCCACGAAAGCCGACTCAAGAAACTTGACCTTTTCTTCCTTAAACACCAACGTTTATGCGGTGATCTCATTTTCGTCTTCAATCTCATCGATGGCCATTACGATCTCTCTCGTCACCTTCTATGCACTTCTTCACTAGAAAGAGGTCTGCTCAGGCACCACCAGAAACTGTTCCATTGCCAATCCTGATTGAACCGGAGAAGGGACATTTTCTAAATCAGGATGTCTAGACTTCAAAAATGACTTCCAGGATATGGAGTAAATGCGCCAACGACGCAGCAATTCAAGATTAAATTGAACAGGTGCAGGGCCACTGTATTGTCTTCTGTGTAAATTTCTACTTTCCTTTGTTTTATTTTTTTGTCAAAATAATTGAATTGAATTTAATTCATTAATCGCTAAAAAAAATGTTTATTTCAAAAATACACAGAAACTGCTCATTGTTTGTTATAAAATAAAGGTATTCTTCTTTACAAATAGTGTTTTCAAGATTATTTGACTTTTGCCTTTAAACTTTGATTCTATTTAAAAAATAGTTTCGCTTTGATAGTTTTAACGTACGTCTCAGCTTTCGAAATTCAAAACTAATTTTGAAGACCTTAAGATGTCCACTATAAGAAACTAATATCTAACTTGAATTAAAGTAAACATAAAAATAAAAAAAACATAAAGTGTATTTTAGATAGGTGTAGCAGTTACCTCCTCCTTTCAAAACATAACTACACCGGTTTGCCGGTAGGTGTCGCTTTTTCACCGACAGGTGGCGCTGTAAAGCGACACCAGAGTTATCTGCCCTTCAGACTATAAAAGCCGGGGCAATACGGAAATTCTCTCTCTTCCTCACCGACCTGCCTCGGCAGGCAGACGCTGACACTAGCGTTCCGTTTCACTCTTCTCTGGTCGGCAGAACGACGCTAATACACTAGCGTTTCGTCTCACGCTTTTCCCTTGAACTGGTCTCAGCCAAACAACTACCAACACACGTTTCTTCCGTCAACACGTGGGCAAACAACGGTAAGAGTTCTCAACTCGTTTTCTTTGTGTTACGGATTTCAAAGACTTTTCCTCTCGCCGGATTCATTCATTTCTTCTTATACCTTTTTCAAGAACTGTTTTTCCATCGACACATACGCATACATCACACACTTCACCATTCCACGTACACACACGTTCAATAAACGTTATTTGAACTACTTCATTTGTGTTTATTAATTATTACTCTGTCTTTGCATGCAACATTGCTTGATTCAACTGAACACGTTTATAATCGGGGGAACACGACCCTCTCGATCCGAACATAGGTGGTCACAAAATCGGATATCATCTACGTGACTTACATATTACTTTATTTTTTTACTACGAGGGGGTTTATTTATTGAAATCATATATTCCACTAAAATAATTTTCTACTATTAAGCGGTTATTTATTGTGCCACTAAAACGATTTCTTTTACTACTAAGCGGTTATTTACTGTAATCATATATGCCATTAAAACGATTTTTTCTATTAAGTGGTTATCTATCGAAATCATATATGCCATTAAAACGATTTTTTCTATTAAGTGGTTATCTATCGAAATCATATATGCCATTGAAATGATTTTTTTTACTATCAAGTGGTGATTTATTGTAATCATATATGTCATTTAAATATTTTTTTTTCTATTAAGCGGTTATTTATTTAAATCATATATGCCATTAAAATGATTATTCTTACTATTAAGCTGTTATTTATTTAAATAATATATGCCATTAAAATTATTGTTTTTTTTACTATTAAGCGATTATTCATTGAAATTATAGTTATATATATATATATAATCCTTTTATGTTTCCGAATTTTTTAGATGAAGATTGAGGATATATATTATTTGGATATTTCGACTGGAACCCTTTATTTAATTTAGCTTGCCCTTGTTACGTCAGCCATGGCATAATCTTTTAAAATGCTTTTATCACATTTTATACGGTTTTATCACTTCTCACTTTTTTGTGTCTTATATTTTACCGTTGTTACATTTTCTGTTAAAATGTGTTAGCATTGGAATCAAACTACTTCCTTTTCTCTTAAGTCTCCTTAATTTATATATTTTTATACCCACCCATTCAATTCTCAATTCCTACTTTTTATTCTTTTCTTTCTCTCTCTTTTTCTTGTTTCATTCTCTTTCTCTCTCCACTTTTTCTTCTTTTTCACCTTTTTTAAAATATGTTTTCTCTCTTCCCTTCTTTCTTTCCTTCGGTATTTCTATCTCGTCTTCTGTTCTCTTTCCTTTATTTGTTCGGAGTTCTTTATATCGTTTTGTTTTGTTCGTTCTTTCTTCTTACCGTTATCCGGCCAATTTTTATTTCTATAATGCACCTCTCCATCCCTGCTCATTCTTACCTTTCTTGTTCTTATTGTCATTGCATTATTGTTGTTGTTTCTCTTCTTGTTCTTTTTCTGTGACTGTTTCTTTACTCTTCTTTCTCGGTCTTTCTTTTGTAATTGTATTCTTCTTTCTTCTTTCTGCTTCCAAAACAACAGCACTTCCCTACTCTTTCTACGTCTCTTTCCCGCTCTCTCTATCTATCTCAATCTCTCTCCATCTTCCTCCCCCTCTCTCTCTCTCTCTCTTTCTCTCTCTCTCTCTCTCAGCGGCTTCTTTTCCTCCTCACCATCATCATACCCACCCTACCCATGTCGCAAACCCTGTTCCGTTCAATCCTCCTTGTCGTCCATTACCGAACCCCACCCAAAACTATCGACAACCGATCGCTGTAGGGAAAAACAAACCCGGTCTGAACGTCGACACGACTCTCCTTTCCGCGTATTTTTCTTTCTTTTTTCTCCCTGTTCGTCTTACACCCAACCCCGCCATTACACATCCTGCCCGTTCAATGTCCTTCACTCGCACCGACTACCTCTTGCCCCGCCAACCTCCGCACATTTGCGCCCCTCAACCCGCAACTTCAGGGCTTCAACCCCACTTAGCTTCACACACCGGTCGGACCCGCCGTAATAGCAGTCATATTAACCCCCACCGCCACCAACGCCGTTCTCGCGGATCTCCGCCACCGCTGTCGTTGTATCACCCTCCACCTTCGATCTTAACACCGCCACTGTCGCCGCTCCGACTTGCCCACCACTACCGCCACCGCCACCCGTTACAGCTATTTTCCTATGTACGTGAGAGACGTGACGGTCGAAGGCGGCGAAGCAGTAGAGGATATTTGTGTTGGCGACGTGTTGTCTGTTAGCCAACATCGGGCGAATTGGGAAGAAAGAAAGAGAGAGAGAGAGAGAGAGAGAGAGAAAGAGAGAAAGAGAGAAAGAAAGAGAGAGAGAAAGAGAGAGGGAGAGAGAGAAGGAGAGAGAGAGAGAGAGAGGGAGAGAGAGAATACGCGGAACGCTAGGCAGAGGTAGAGAAATAAGTACCGTACATATGCACGCATTCCAAACACGCATATACACAAATACAGGAACGGACACGTACAGTTTCACAGGCATAGATAGAGAGGTAGCCAGAGAGGGTGTGTGTGTGTGTGTGTGTGTGTGTGTGTTTGTATGTATATGTGTGTGCGTGTGAGAGAGACAGACAGGCAGTAATAGAGACAGATACGGAGAGAAAGGCTGAAAGAAAATATTTTTTCATCATTTTCTGATTGATTTTGTAAATTATTTTGTATGGAAGGACAGACAGAAAGAAAGAAACATGTCAGAAATGGAAAAAAGTGATTAGGAAAAACAAATTAGAGAAAGGGAATTAAATTGAAGGAATCGAAACAAACTTTTTCATAAAACGAACGAATAAACAAATCGAGCAGACAATTAGAATAATAATAATAATAATAACAAAACGAAATAAAAAGAAGGGGTACTTACTGACGTCCATACCATATTAAATACATTTACTGCGTTGGTCAGGTCATAATCAGAATCACCGTGAAACGGCTTGAAAAACATAACCATTTTGAAACTATCACCAAAATGGACAAATTAAATTGAATATAAAAAAGCAACATAATACTTAACAAAAAGATAAACAATTGTGTCTTAAATTTGAAAATGTACATTTAAAATGTTAATCTAATTGTGAGACAGCTTCACGTGTGTCTGTCTTTTGTTGCGACTACAAGAATTAGATTACTATTTTTTTAAAATTATTATTAATCGAATATTTATTTAAATCAAAAATTTAAAAAAAGTGTAAAATAAAACGAAATTTTAATAATCCTATTTTAAAAATAATTACGAAATTAAATCCACCAGAATACATTTCGTTTGATTTGTTCGCATGCCGACCATTTTACTCTTTTACTAATAGTTAAAAAATAAAAAGAGAATTACTTTGTACGACGTCGAAATTGTAAAAGAATTTGGAAGCAATTCAACTGTCAAATAGAAAGTCCTTTCTGACTGTATACTTCTTATCAAATCCATATATATTAAAAGATTGAATGTTTTGGAAGCTATTTATAACAAATAAATGAATAAATAGAGATTAAAACATTTCCTTAAAAAAGTGTTCATAGTTTAATAAAAAATTGCTTCAAGTAATAATTTAATAATCAAATGATATCGTAGTAATTAAAATTAAAAATGCAATTTTACAAAAAGGTGACCCCCCACAAATGAAATTAAAATATCAGAACCAAAAGAAACATTAAAATAAAATGTCTACCGAGCAATATCGAGTAGGTATAGATCAAAATAATTAAACATACTGTTTTGAATTTTGCATTCCTTTATCTTTATTGCCATATAACTAATTTATTTAAATTATTGTTCTTATTTAAAATGTTATTTATTTAAAATCTGAATACAATATGAATGTTTAATTTTCACTTTATTAATGTTGTCTCACTTTTAATTTGGATTTCTCTCTCGTTCTCGCCCTCTCCCTCTATCTATTTATGTTTTACTCATCCCGTTGATATTTGTAGCATTATCTCCCTTTCTCAATACATTTGCACAGACCCTCACCAGAGGGCGTTTCCAGAACCGAGATCTCTTTTTTTAGTAGCGTAGTGGGCGTTACTATCGGTTGTATAAAAAGCGTCGCACAGCAAATTCAGCCTCTTTATTCGCCCGAACTGGAAACTGACAACAACTCACAGACTCTGTCATCCTTCGGTCTTGCTGCTATGAAAACACCTTGGTCACATGTGCGCGCTCACAAATACACTTTACACGGTATGTAATACTTCTTCTGTCAACTTACACACACACCGAGACATATAAATCCGTACCCCTGCAACAACAAGCAACAGGGAAACTTCCATCCAAGACATGAACGAGTAACAAGACGACTGAGTCATATACTTAATACTGTTTGTTCAAATAAGGCTCAGCAAACGTGAACATCACCATTCAAGGACAAACATCCGCCAGAAACAACAAAATGACCAAACTTTCCCAGATACTTATCCAACATCGAATATTTAAGGAAATTCGACCAACGAAGCCATCACTGACAACAATATGGACGAAGTCGCACCAGTTTAAAACAAGCACAGCGGCATATGCACTACTAAATTACTCGTCATGTGGGCGTTCGTTGATCAATTCCGCAAGATGAGGCCTCCATCAAATAAAAAGAACGCGTACTGGCAACAGTACATACCCACTTGTAGTTGTCTCCTCAAATTTGCAGACTCACTTGCAAGCAACGCAATCTTCAACGGTGTAGACTCACTTTGACTCACCACCTTCAACCGTGCCGACTTACTTACAAATTCAACGTTGCAGACTCACTTGCACACATCAACTTCAACCATGCAGATTCACTTGCACTCATTAACTACAACCGTACAGACTGTCTCATCTAAGAAAAATGGCAAAAATGACAGTTTCCATCGACGGACGAAAACCGGCTTCAGTAATAAAATCATAAAAAAGTCACATTCACACACAACTTTAAAACACAACTTAAAAACACAATTTTATAATTAAATAGCAGATTAAAAAAAGCTTTTCTAAATGGGGGGAGTAGTTGTATCATTACCTACATTTCTCAATACATTTACACAGACACTCACTAGAGAGCGTTTTCAGACCGAGTCATCTCCCCTATTGTGTTCGTAGATGGCGCCACTATCGGTGGTATGAAACATATTGCACAGCAAATTCAGCCACTTTATTCATCCGGACTGGCAGGTGACAGCACCTCTACGACCGTCTCTCTTTTCCGTCCGTCTTGCTAACATTTTTGCGCTCAAAAACACAGTTTACACGTATGTAAGACCAACCCACATCATTTGCAGGCTTTGTTATAAACATTCTAGTGTAAATAGTTTAATAGCGACATCAGTCGAACAATAAATCTTTTTGATACTTCATTATTTCTAAGTTGTTACTTTGTTTTGATAGGTATACTATAGTATTTGCACACACACACATCCACATATAAATATATATATACATATACACACACACAAACACACACACACACACACACACATATATATATATATATATATATATATATATATATATAAAGAGTATGGACGCAGCCAAGTGTCGAACACATTAACCGCGCCCAACTCTCATCATAACTCTCGCTTCTCTCTGTTTCTTAACAGATATAACTACTACTTTTTAAAAAAATCATTTCCCATATGTTACTTGTGAATTAATAATTTGTCACATAATTCTTAGCGCTTAAAAATATATTTTTGTATAAAAAAGCGCCGAAAATGGCGCACGGTTAATTTAAAAGTATGTACTATTTTTCTACAAACTTCACTTTTACTCAAACTATCACACAACCCGCACTGTAATCGTATTTAATCTGGGATGAACATAAGTAAGTAATGCGTCAAAAACTGGCGCATGGTGTAATATTCACTAACTTATCTGAATGAATAAATGCGAAAATTGGGCCCACAAAAGGTAAAGTTTATTCGACTTCACACAATAGACGGGCCATCTTTTTTATATACTACTTACCTCAATACCAGTCGCAAGGTTTACTTATTTGACTATTTGTTTCAACAAGGACATTTTATTAATTAACTATTAATGTTATTGTTTATTTTTAATTCAGTGATTATTTTGATTTTAATATAACAAATAGTTATGTTTCGCAATATTGCTTTATTTCCTGGACAAATATTTAGCATTTGTGTTCAAATGTTCAATTCTTTAGAGGAACCGACTTGAATTTCAACAAGTTGAGATCTATTTCTAACTTGCAAGTGAAAATACAAATTGATTACTTTTTTCTTTACCTTACAGCAACATTTTAAAGATGAATACATTTGTATCGGAATTAACAAATATATGAATACATGAGATATATTTTGTTTCGTGTTTACAACAAATTTAAATTAATGTTTTCAGTATTTCAAGTCGCGAACTCTGCGAAGCGATAGCGAGCTGGCAAAGCCAATTAGTTATGATATTTATGTTATTTTATTTTATTTTGCGAGTAATAATCTATGCTGACAGAGCTTTTACTGAAAATGCTATAGCATTCTTTGATAAGAGTTATCTCCCTTGGAAATATATATTTGATTTTTTTTTTAATGGAAGGACGCTTAAGCTCGTTCTACACAGGCGGTGGAACATTGAAAGTAAGACTGATTCTTTTTAGATAGGCTTCTAAAGCTGTCGAACGTGTCTGACTATTTAAAACGCTGAAAGCTTTGTATTTTAAGTTATCGTTCTGATGGATTTAACACATTCTCAGATTGTGGTCAATGTACAAGGCAACTTTGTGGCAAATTATTCTTCGAGTAATGTGTTACCGCCGTTAAAAGTCTCTGTAAGTTAATTTACATATCATTTTTCTAATTCTTTAAACACGTGCGTTTTTTTATTGTCATGGAACAATTGTAGTTTTTGTATCGAACTCATTTCTGAGTTATTTCCTTCCATAGAAATGTCGTCATTACATGTCTTTCTTATCGTCTTTTAATTTTTGTCCCAGAAAAACTGTAAAATATTGAAAGTAAACAAACCGTTTCCCATTTTACCGTTTTATTCCGACATAAACAAACATTCTCACGTGCTAAGTGAATTGTATATTCTCAACACATGGCGACCGAAATGATAGTTGGAATTTCAAATATCCACACTTTATAGCATGCAATAATTAGAAAAATAAAACTCTAAATCTATTTGAACAAATTAGTCAAACTTGCAAGGCATGTGAGAATTTCGCGGTTAATACTAGATTTTGATTTTATACATATAACTAGCAAAAACTACCCCCCCGGGCGGAAATTACTAACACTGTAGCCTTTTTTACAGAAACCAAATAAGTAATTTTCATTTGACATTTTGGTAATTTAAAAAGAATTTTTAAAAGATGATGATTGTCGTAGTGTTATTTGATATATTCCAATATGGAGGAAATATACTGTGTTTATGAACATCGTCAAATGTTTTTTAGGAAGAAAACACCAAAAAGGTTAATTGATATATGGTGTTTAAGATATTCAACGTCGATAAATTTGATTTTTTTTCAGCATAAAAATTAAATGAATTCTCTATTAAAACTGGTTATATAATGAAATTATTAAACATAAAGGGTGGAACGTTGACTTGTCAAAGAACACGATTTTATATTACTGAGTAATTAAAAATGGGTACTTTGTACTTTTCACCTTTATTATAAAAGAAAGAAAAATACGTAAAGAATATTAAAGAAAAATACTTTTTGTAATTTAGAAAGAGTAGAGGACGTGTATTTCGTTTCTATGATAATTTTTTAATTTATCATGATGATGATAATGATGATGAAGATAAATCATCATCATCATCATCATCATCATCATCATCATCATCATCATCATCATCATCATCATCATCATCATCATCACTACCAACATGTTAACTCCTTGGCTTTTTGACTAGGAGCAAAATGTAGTATCTGTACTGAATCTGCACTTAGTTTTTATGTTCTCTGTCAGTGAAGAATAATTCCTTCTAGACCGAGGCAATTGATTTTTTTATTCTAATTCCGAGTGCCCATTTTAGGGGAGATAAATTCTTCCCACGTTAAATATTGACATTGTGCCTCGCTCTGCTCTTGTGGGAGAAAGTAAATAGGAAGAACAACAACAAAAACAACATCAACAACAACAACAGCAGCAACAAATGTATTAAACAAATAATAAACGCATGTATTTAATTATTCATGGATTAGAAAATAGTTATTTATTAGAAACTTAAAAATAAATAAATATGCAAATGAGATGCTGAAAGGATGATATCATGATGAACGAACTACATACACTGACCCACACCCAAAAGAAGGTGTCAATGCCTGGGAGGATGATATCATGACAACAGAATAGATAGTACATTAACCCCCCCCCCACACACACACACATCCAACTGGTAATCCTAGGGAAATGGTATCGTGAGGAACGAATGTATACTTTATCGTTTTTCCCACGAAGATGAGATAATGCCTGGGAGGAATGTATCATGGCTAATGAAAATATACTACAGAGAATTAAATAAGCATTAACCGTTTTAATGTCAATATAGTTAAAATAAGTAGAACACACTTTTGCATTTATTTATTTACATAACATTAAAAATAATGGCAAGTTTCATTGTCCACGTAAAAAGGCCTAAATGAGAATTGGCTGGAAAAATATAGTCGCCATCTTTATAAACAAAGATTAATATGCTAGTTTACAAAAGAACGTTAACTTTCATAATTTTCTAGTTAAAAAAAAACATATTTATTATAAACTAGAGTTATCGTTCTTTCTTAGCTAGTATTATGGTGAACGAACATATACTACACTGACCCCTCCTGACAGAGAATAATATCATGATGAACGAACACTACTTTCCTTCACCCAAAAAGAGGGAAGTCATTCTTGCGTGGACGGTGTTATGAGAACATAAGATATTTTGACTTAATCGAGTCTTGTTTTTTTTCATTCTGGATGGACCCCGCCCCCTACACACCCTTAAAAAGGGGTGGGGAGGTAATTTCTGGGATGACAATCTTATTACAACAGAACCAATACTGCATTACACCACCCATTAAAAAATATTCCAATTAAATCATTTTTTTTTAAATTTAAAATATGCCGTGTCACAAAAGTATTTTAATGGTTTTTGTCCTTTTGGCTAAGATCAGAGTGTATTATCTGGTCTCAACATTTCAGCGATATCTGACACTTTACTAAAGCCAGAAGTAAATTATCTCCCTTGAAAATGAAATTCTAAATAGGTGTTAAAACGCTATCATTTTTTTAATAAATTCTATTTATCTAATTGTATTTATAATTATAATAATAGTATTATCGATAAAACGATTGCGTATGTAGAAGAAAATTTGATAATACAAAGTAGAAAGGTATATTACATAATATTAATTAAAAATAAATAAATATGCAAATGAGCAAAATCGAGATTTGTTTGAGTGGGTTGGAGATATCTATATATACGGTATTTCAACATATACTTTTATATAATTGGAATTAAACAAGCCTAACGTGTTTTGATGTGAATATAGTAGGGATAGATGGAGAAAAAAAACTCACGAATTTTTTCATTACGATATATTCATCAACAGACACGTGTTTCATCGTATCCGCTTCTTACCAGTGTGGTGTTTTTCAAAAAGTGAATTTCTAATTAGTGTTAAAGGTGTATAACTTCTCAATTATATTATAATGAAATCAATAATAAATTCTATTTTATTTAATATATTATCGATAGCATTCTAATTGAAACTGGTCCATTGACCCCATCTTCCCTCGAAGAACACATTCGTCATGTCATTCTTTTTGAATTTCTAAAACGGAATGGTGCAACTGCAGCTACAGAATAACTCAACTACACGATTATAGTTACGGTGTATTGACTGTAAGACCACCGGAGCGTGATCTTTACGATTGAGAAATGGGGACTACAACCTGCAAGATGGATCAATGTAAATGCACCCAATAGGGTTGTTTCATGATGCGCTGATAGACGCTGTTCATTCAAATTCAACTAATACAGTAAGGAACTAAACATGAACTTCAATCACAGACATGACACCGTTCATCATGAATAGGAAAAGATTAGTAAATCGTAAGCATTATTTGAAAATGTGTTCAGCCTTCATCGTTCATTATGATATCACTGGATATTGCAGTGCACAAACGATCAAATATTCTCGAGAATAATATGACTGGTAAATTAGGCATCAACCAACATATTCTTCGAGCCTTGCACCAACAGACTACGGTCTCTTTAGAAGATTGAAATATCGCTTGAGTGGATTAGGACTTTCTTTTAAAATAAATTAACCCTGAAATAAGTTAGTTCAACATTTCAGTTACACCAACAAAAATAAATTTACGAACGTAACATTACAGATCATATTGACGGTTGGAAGACGCAACAGTAATAACGGGGACTAAATTTATGTCATACTGTTGTAATAACAATAAATAAATAAGAACACAAGACAAGAATAGAAGGAATAAGAAATGTATTAAGAATACTCAATTACATACAATAAGTCAGTCGCAAATACAGCCTCTAGGCAGACGTGCTATAAGCGGTGCGCGAAGCGGTGCGCGAAGCGGTTCCCCTTTGGTTAGGCAAATATGTCGACTTCATATTGACCTGACGAATCCATCCTGTCACTATGGGTAAATCTGGATCAGTCCACAACAATTTACCATTCAATAATCTGATATTGTGTGTTTTTTTTATTATTTACTAGCGGTATCAGTGCAATGGTGTTTCCGGACAAAATTGAACTCCTGAATCCCATATGAATAGTGTTAATCGAATTATCTATGAGTATTTCGTTATTTTCTCATATAATAATCAAAATTGTAAAACATAATGAACACTTAAACGTTATTTTAAAACAAGAAAAACAAACCTACGTGCGTAATGTAGACGATTTTTACAATTTTATTTGGAGGTTGTATTTACTATTTTATATTGAATACACCTACTGACATGGGAATCCTTCTTCTTATGCCCGCCCTCCCGGTTCAGAGGCACCCTGGCTCAAATAGAAAACAGGACTATACGATGCAACACTACCATGTCTGCCTCTACTGCCCAACCGGTGCAACTTGAAAGATCTTGCCGTGTACAAAAATAATGCAAACGACTGCGTAAAATAGTGGGAAACTGTCGTATGACCACATGCTTAAAAGACACGCTAAGAAGAAGACCACCTTGTTAATTACACTCCTTTTGAATGATACACAAGGTAACAATCGTTTGTTATGCTTAAAAGACGCGCAAAAAAGATTACATATGTTAAGTAACATTTGTACGAATAGCTGCGTTATTAGATGAATACACCAATATTTGTTCAAACACTACTTACAGATATGATTAGTTTATAATATATGAATTAGATTCTCATGAAAATTATAATGTAAAGAAAAAAATGTATTAATATCGAGTTATTTGCGTTGTTAGCTGCCTAATCATTATCATCTCCGTTTCTGTGACGATAGATCTGTTTTGTCTATCATTTTCTCTCCAAAAGACTACACTATACCAAATTTCTATGAAGAACGGTAAACTTGAACTGCTATCTTATCCCATGGTGAGACGAACGCTCAATTCTTCACGAAGTACATTTTGTTGGAAGGTATGTTATAGTTGGTAATGTATTCAAAATAAAATAAATAGAAACCGAATCACTCATCTTTGATCAACAAAACCGAAACATAGTGCATACACTTCAGCAATATTTAGTTAAAAACAAAAAATATAGAGACTGTTTTGCGTATAAATGTCATCGCGAAGAAGATTTATTTTTGTTTTTCTATATTTTATAAAACGAATATTTGTTATGC
Organism: Sepiola atlantica; assembly: GCA_963556195.1. NCBI lineage: Eukaryota > Metazoa > Mollusca > Cephalopoda > Sepiida > Sepiolidae > Sepiola > Sepiola atlantica. The sequence goes on from OY744520.1 coordinate 73,566,622, forward strand.
GATTTTTCCTTAGCCGCTTAATAGATAGTTACTGTAGTGATTAAGATAACGCTATGCACCGCACGATGTAATATGGAAAATTGACCCAAATTAGATTCATATCGATGTTTTTTAATGGGTTTTGGGTCGAAGATAGATGACATATCACTGTGGTTGAGGGGTAGCTACTCCTAATCCCACGTGTAATGCTATACATAAAGAGTAAAAGCTGATCGTATTAAAATAACTGAATTTAAACGAAATAATCTTATAATTTCTGACAACACGCACCAATTACGCGGGTCAACAGCCCAAATGCTTCTTGCATGTAAATGTGCTCATCTTATTAATTTCGAATAACTAAATTCAGTTTTGATATTAATTTTTGTTATCGAACGGGAGTGCCTTATTATATAATCGAAAATATTTTCTTTGTATTGTATCATTTATCAATTTTGTAATATATGTAACTTATATATAATAATATTTACTTATGTTTTATTTATTTCGTAATACTTAGTATATTAACGAAATATTTCTGAACGATATTCGAAACATAGGATTTTAGGAGAGTAGAAAGTGAAACTTGAGTTTACTTTCGGCATCCATGTTACTTTCGCTTCTATTATTTTGTCTTTTAGTCCTCGTATTCCATGAGCGATGTGTCTGACAAAGGAGAAAGAATTGCTATTTTCTGGATCGGAATCCATCCATTTAACACTTATGACCTTGAAGTAATATTTTATTTTTTTTAGCTCCTTACACCAAGTTGCTTCATGCTTTGTCTGGAGCGATTTCCATAAAAACCACAAAAAAACATAACATTTTAAAACATTTCCAAGAAAAATTCTAGATTGTACTGGACGCCTCTCTCCACAGTGTACACCGTATTGGGATTGGACCGATCGTGCTACCTACTTTGAATTACGGCACTCTCCTGACAAAACCTGTCACTATGTTCATCACTAATGTCTCCTAAATTACCTGGAGAGAAACCCAGACTTGAATGGTAGAAACGAAGCTTCACAACATCTATAAACGCAGAGCGCGATAGATTTGTATCATGGTTTCAACAATTTCTTCATAGTCGTCTACACGTATAGTTGTTTTCACGAAAGTTCTATGTCAAATCTACAAATGATTTCCACACAGTAATCTTCAAAGGATTTAGTGTTTGCGTAAACTGATTTGTACTAACCAAAATCTGGGGAGCATTCAAAACATTTGCTTCCACTGTCCTAAACTTCCACTATACTTCATTTTTTATACAAGTACAGAAACCTATAAGCTGTATGATGATTGCTTTTAATAAAGTGTTTGTCCAAACCTGATTTGTGTTGTAATGGAAGAAGAAATACTTCCTCTGGATACACGAGAGGTTTGTATGGACATTTGTATCTACCAGTTTCATCATTTCATCTTGTTGACTAATCATTTTTCATGTCGGGCTCCGCATCTAGTATATTATTACACATCCATATACTTTGTGTAACCAGTCTGAAGACCTAGCAGTAGACTAATTAATTTGGGATTTTCACAAATCTTCTATTAGTGCCTCTAGCACTGAACTGAAGAAAGCAACATCTTCATAGTTTCATAATTCACAGTCGTATTTGTTGCGGTGGCAATTAGTACGGATGGAACCCCATTTCCATTTTACAGAAATACTACTTGAGAGTATTTTTCAGAATCAAAGAACAACCGCCAATCATCTCATTTGTATGAATAAGATTTACATAGTTGTTGCATGGGAGATTTTGCATCATAACAATAGCAAAGGTTATTTTCGATTTTGAAAACTGCAGAAAGTTTTTATGACGATGAGGAGCGGTCCCAGCAGGTTTTTATGTTTCAGTATTTATCCCAGAATCTTTGGCTTCACTTAAGACAAATCTAGGTTTTTACTGCGATCCCGAAGACGTTCATGGTGAAATGGTATGTGTTTACTTCTTTCCGAGATTGTCACTATCAATATGGATGCTAATAGAATCCGAATCAGAGATAAGGTCGTGTTTAGCAGGTGGAACTGGAACGGGTAATTCGTCACCGTTAATTACTGGTTGGATTGCTGATGAAATGTCAGGGTATTAAAGTGTAGTTCGTGGCATTACAGTTATGCATTCGGTGTTTATTGGTCCCCCGATTTATAAAATCGGGAGACCTATGTTTTTAGGCATTTCCGTCCGTCCGGATTTTTCTCCGCAACCATCCATTGAATTTCTCTGAAATTTTGCATTAAGTTGTAACTTTGGTCAGGTTAGTAAGTGACATTCTCCGATTAAAAAAAAATATGGTTAGCCCCCCAGGGGTTCAAAAGGCCCCGAAATGGCAAAAAATGACATTTTTTGCCCCATAAATGTTCATCCATCCATTCAATTTCTCTGAAACTTGGCCAAAATGTGAAGACAATTGTTCCTAATAGAATATAAGTAACGGTGACCTTGGAAAAAATCTGGTTCGCGCCCCCAGGGGGTCAAAAGCCCCCAAAATGGCAAAAAATTACCCTTTTCTCCCATAACATTTGAACCATCCATTCATTTTTTCTGAAACTTGGCCAAAATGTAGAGGCAATTGTTCTGGATATAAAATGTGCATCCTTAACCTCAGAAAATTCTGGTTCGCGCCCCCAAGGGGTCAAAAGCCGCGAACATTGCAAAAAATGACCCTTTTCTTCCATAACGTTTGATCCATCTATTCAATTTTTCTGAAACTTGGCCAAAATGTAAAGGCAATTGTTCTGGATATAAAATGAGCATCCTTGACCTCAGAAAAATTCTGGTTCGCGCCCCAGGGAGTACAATGGAGGTCAAAAATGCCCCAAATTGCCCAAATTTATTGCATTTTACACTCGCCACATCGAGTCACATACAAAGGGGGACCACGCATGCGCGGCTTGTATGTTTTTTGGTACGACAAACGGCAATCCAGCGCTTCGTTTATCATTTTTCCAAACGTTATATGAGACACCCATTTGTTGTCCTGGTCTTCAAATTAGCATTTGAAGTAGTATTCGCAGTTTACTTGAACTGCCTTTATGATTGGTTTCTTTATGCTTTCTGGGACGAAGATTCCCAACATAGTGCAAAATTGATATTTAAGAGTTCTATCTCTCCGACTAGTTATAGTTGTTGTGAATTATCCAAGAATAGCATAAGGTAGTTACAATTCTGTGATTTAAAAAAACCCAGAAAGTATGAATTAGTTAACAACTTAATAGAGTGGATACACTTGGATAAAGTAATATTAGCCACATAATATGAGCCAGAAACATTGATATGCTGCGAAAGTATGTTGGATCGAAACCGTAGAAATAAGCTACCAAAAAACGGTAAACTATGTCATTTCTGATCTAAGTAATTCTGTCTGATACTAATAAAAGATATTAATAAATTAATGTCAATAAGCAATTACTTAAACATTACCAATAAACTGTATTGCACATTATTTAATTCTTGTATAATTATGACATCGGATTATCATTAAGTTACGATTAATCAGAAAGTAAAAATGAAATTAAATGTGAGTTTTATCTCTATATTGATGCATGTAAGCTTGACAATCAATATGTTAATATGCGTATTCGTACAGCAATAATAAATTGAAACTATTGGCTGTTCAGTAGCAGTCAACTGATAAATAGAGATAGATAGGTAGATAGATAGAGAGAGAGAGAGAGAGAGAGAGAGAGCGAGAGAGGGAGAGAGAGGAAACACACGGGAAGGAATATCTTATAATCTGTAATATATGCGAGGGTGAGAAAGAGGGTGTTATATCAGTGTAAAGAAAGAAAAACACAGCAAGATAGATTAATAGAGAGAGACATACTGAGATAGAGATAGAGAGAGTAAGAGAGAGAGAGAGAAAGGGAGAGAGAGAGAGAGAGAAGCAGAGTAGGGCTTAAACACACGGTGGGGGTGTAGTAATGTGTAATGATATATATGAGGGTGAAAAGAAAGTGTTATATAACTTTATAGAGAATGAGAGGGAAACCACGCAGGAAGAAGTGTAATAATCTGTAATGATAATACTAGCATGATATAGAGGGTGTTGTATCAGTTTACAAAGAGAGAGAGAGGTAGATAGATGAGAGAGAGAACGAAATAGATAGAGAGAAAAGGAGTACTGAAACACACGGAAAGGGATATGTAGTAATGTGTAATGAAATATACCAGGATGATAAAGAGGGTGTTATATCAGTATACAGAGAGAGATACCGAGAGATAAAGATATATATATATATATAGAGAGAGAGAGAGAGAGAGAAGGTGGAGCGGAGAAATATTTGTATGTTTAGAAAGTTTTCTGTTGTTTATTATTAAATTAAATTTACTTTATAATAGCTTTTGTTTTACGATCCGATTAGAGAAATATTATAATACGCAAATTATATAGACCATAAGATGATGGAATTAAGACTATGTTCTTGAATAAACCGTGGAATAGGCCACGTCATTTGATAAATCTTATCAACATAAGCTTGAAATATATTAATGCAGTGACAATTTCTATATTAGAACCGGAAATAAATCTTTAGAACGATACACACTACTACCATTAATTAACATGAACTTAACTAAACTTAACTCTACGGCATATGCATACACACTATCTTAGTCTGTTCATGTTTATCTATTAAGCTTATATTCAAATCTATCTCAGAATCTACCTATATATCTATATAATATTAACAAGTATATATGTTCGAGGCGATATACAAAAATGGTTCCAGTAACTCATGCAACAGCACTGGAATAATGTGCATCGGAACTTTCTTTTACTCACGGATAATTCCATCGCCATTGTTTTTTTTTATATATTATTTAATTTTTAACGTCAGTTTGAATAAGAGGGAACCCCATCTTTAATTTTTTATTGAAAAGACACAAAAAATTAAATACAGTAAGAATTTAATGTGCGAATCTTCTTACGCAGGGACTTAGAAATATCTGGTATAGTACCCAGGCACGAGGTTACCCTACACGGTGTGATGGACCCTTAGATCTTGTCAAATAATCGATCAAAGAGAGGGAACGTCTGATATAAAATCTGCGTTCCTCAACATACATTTTTAGTAATCTTGCCTCAGCTTGTCAGTGAAACCAGCCTTTGTAGAAGGAGAGCGCACAACACAATTATTTATAGGTACACTCATTCTGATGGGGAGTAGAAAATGCATCGTGAATGTATTTTCGGAAGCCCGTCACCCTCGCTTCCCTTACTTTGTCCTCCCCTTCCAAGAGTGATGTTTCTGAAAAAGAGAGAAGAAAATGTGTAGCATTACCTCTTCTTCTTAGACATAATCGCACAACCTCACCGCCAGGCGGCGTTAGCAAAGTTGAGATGTTTCTGCCCTTTGTAAAACGCCAGGTGGCGTCCTGTCAATATAGAAACCGGTGCATGACAAAATTAATTCTCTTTTTCTTTTCCGGCCTCAACTGACGACACATCAGTCATTAAACATAATCGGTATCCTGGCATATATAAACACACCATGGGTGCATGCACACACTCACACAAGGACATATTATGGATATGTAAGAACTATTCTCTACTCACACTTACAATAAATACGCACGTATCTTTACATGGACATTCTCAATGAACATTTTGTTTCCATGTGAATTCGTACACACACTCACACTCAATTGAATGCATTGAATCTTTCTCCTCTACGCATACTCATGATAACGCACATACACGTACGTATATATACACGCATACATCATTCCACTTACACTCACTTTGTGTATCTTTTGATGAACTTTATTTCATTGTCCTTTTCGCATTCAATAAATAATATCGAGTCATTACTTGACTTTCATGCAGCATGCTTGTATTGCGAATATATATATATATATATATATATATATATATATATATATATATATATATATATATATATATATATATAGGATATTAGCGTTGTGCAAGTGTCAGCAATTGGAATTCCTGTCTCATTATGTGTATTTAAAATTAACGGAAGAGTCATGACAAAAATGTATTTCTAAGAACTTCCTATTTGTGGAATACGATACCGCAGGGCTGCTTCCAAGCTGACTAAAACAGTCGTTTTTAAATCTACTGTAAGTTTTGTTTTTTGTCGAGCAGCCCCCTTAAACAATCACATTCTAACCATTTAATCCATCATTTCTAATCCATTCAAAGGTGTTGTTCATCGCTAACTGACAATCTCATTAACCTTTACCCTCGACTGGCATTCGGCCTTAATAAGCGGTGACTCATTAGTTTAATATATATCTATGTATAAAAACTAAATGTGAAGAATATATATTTTAATATATCTTTTATTTATTTTCTATACAACGTGTAGGAATATCAATTGTCTCTTATATAAAAGTTGTGTGTAAAGGAGAACAACATTTTCGGTCGCGATCTTTCGGCCTTCGTCAGTGTAATATATTTATGATATTATATATGTATATCGATATAGATATATACGTATATATATACACCAACACACACACACACAGATATATATATATATATATATATATATATATATATATATATATATATATATATATATATATATATATATATATATATATATATATAAGTCTATGTAAAGGTTTTTCTTATCCTTCTGGTCTACCGTATATCACCGCATTTCTCTTCGCATTTCTCTTTTTTCCTCTTCGAATAGCGCGACTCTTATTTCCTCACTGAATTCGCGCGCTCAACTCACCTTTCTTCCAAGAATTCCGTAATCACTGTCTGGGTGAGCTGGGGTCCCCGGGTGGGCATGAAATATGATATTGCCCCAGGAACATTGATTTATCGCTGACGCTGGCCTTCCAGCTGCCATCAAGCAACCGCCACTGTAACCTACCGGGCCTACCCCGATCTACGAACGTATCCACCTCGTCACACAACCCGCTCGCTATTGATCCGTCGATTCTGCGGTGAGAGGACAGAGGGGGAAGAACAGTCGACGCGCTGCTCTAGGGTCAGATTGCATCAGTTTCAAGGTGATGGCCCCGTTTGGCTTTTTAGCACAAATTATATTAGAGACGAAGCAACGCTGCTATAATAATAATAATAATAATAATAATAATAATAATAATAATAATAATAATAATAATAATAATAATAATAATAATAATAATAATAATACACGGAACTAGCTAGAGAACTGAAAGGAATATGGAGCATGAAAAAAGTCAGTATAATACCAACAATCCTATGAGCACTAGGAATAGTCCCCAAAAGCATAGAGAAAACACTAGGAAAAATTGGAATCAAAGGCATCACTGAGACCATAGAAAGGACGGCAATGATCAAAACTGCTGCAATCTTAAGGAACATCCTCGAATGTGGAAACCAACCTGCATAAGCTACTAAGGGTAACGAGTCACATGGAAGTTACAACATGAAGAAAACAAAACCAGATGAAGAACACCACATCATGAATCAAGGAACAGAAACTACAAGAAACATCACATCATAAGCTTTCCTGTAATAAATTACACAGGCTTCAGCTGACACGCACAACAATGAACTAATAAACAGAAATTGCAAGAAACAAATCCATAAGCCCTCTTCTACCAAATCCATAAACCCTCTTCTCCCAAATCCATAAGCTTTCTTCTCCCAAATCTATAAGCCTTCTTCTCCCCCAAAAATAATTGCGGCGACCTCTATTGACACGACACAAAATATTTGTAAAGGGTCAATGAGGATGAGAAGACCGAGGAGAGGCAACACAAACCAGACCTCTACTGGAAGAGTGCGAAGTGGTGAGAGGGGGCTTATTTCTACCCAAATCCTAGAGAAGACAAATTCAGTAGTAAGTATTGATAATTGCGTTTCCAATATAATGATATTATTAGTGAAATACATAACACAAAATACAGATAGGCTGATTACCGCCATCACAGCAGCACCCGATTGAAGAACATGGAGAACAGCGAAACGGAAAATGTAACATTACTCAGGGCTGATCGAAAATGCAGTATAGTAAATAATGAATGATAACCTAGACGATTACGAAATGTAGGTTAATGGGGTAGGTTAATGGGGTAGGTTAAGGGTGTAGGTTTACGTTGCACGTGGTATGCGCCTGTGATTTTGATACTTTCAAACTTGAAACAAGAATGTAAAGTATAAACATTTAATTGTTTATATCTTGACGGATGCCGATTTAAGTAATGTCTAAAAACAATTGTCAGAATTACGTCACCGACCGAGAGAGGATCGAAAATAAAAAACACGGTCCAAGTAAGCGAATGGTTCCGCGTTTTGTTGTGCTTTCAAACAGGAGGGATTTTACTGCCCCTGTAAGGCGGCAGTGTATCAAGAGAATGTGTACATCCTACTACAATAAATTGTCAGCGGGAAAACCTTTTTCTTGTTTCGCTTCTTCATTTTTGCTGCAACATTTTTCGAATTTTGGGACCAATAAAAACGAGGGATTACCTTACAGAAACAAACAATTACGAAAAAAAGAAGGGAAAGAGAAGTACATAGATTACTTATGAAGCGTAGCAAACTATTGAGCTACAGAAATCAGCAATGGAACTGCACAAAATAATGCGATCACAACAAACTACATTAAAGCCAAAATATACAAAACCCAAGAAAATGGCAAATGTGGACAAAGTATAGAAACGGCAAATCACATCATAAATGAAAAGCCCTAACCACCAGGCATAATAATAATCAGCAACAAGAGAAAAAACCTGCCAAATCCTGAATATCGCTAATTCAGCAGTACACAGCGTAAAGCTGGAGAGGTAAAAACTTACTAAGACCTCGCTATTTGAAAGAAAACTAAAAGGAATACGGAACACGAAAAACTACCGTAATATCAATAATAGTAGGAGCACTAGGAAAAGTTCTGACACACATGGGAGAAGGACTGGAGTAACTAGAATCAAAGAGAGGTTTAATATCACACTGAGGAAAACAGGCGAAATATTAAGAAATATTTTCGAGCGTAGAAAATCAACCCACATAGTCAAGTGACCGTGACAATGCAGATAATTGGAAATAAAGTAGTACTTTGCAAACACAACTATAAATTAGGAGTATATAGGGAGAATACTAAGATGAAACAAAGGAAACTGAAACTACTTGGGTAGACATATAAAAAAATACAATAATCAGATAAAAAATCTGTAACAGGTTTTACATTTATACATCCAAAATAAAATAAAATAACATATAACTAGTTCCCTCCCCATTTCCTTGACCTCAATAGCTTTGTTAAAAAAAGGTATACACTTAAAACTGTTTAGTCAGCAAGTTTTTGGCAAATATTGGCCCGAGTTCTTAAAAAATAGCCTGCATTTTCAATCGATTTTTATCGATTTTCATAGTTAATCCGTTCAACAATGTCGTAATCTAGTCGGGTGAGCAAACCCTCCCACAGTACTAATTCCGCTTTTTGCCACCAATAAGACTGACACATCTAGAAGAAATCTATTTAGAGTAAATTCGCCCGTCCTGTTTTGATAAGCGTTTTCCCTCAATTGAACGGTATTTGACCTACCTACCCAATAGCGTTTTCATAGCATGCTCTATAATATATGAACTAACAACGCTAAAGTAATACTCAAATCAATAAAACGCCAACCTGCTAAGACACGATTTCGAGTTAGATGCCCGCCCGAAGACGCAAAACCTTATATATATATATATATATATATATATATATATATATATATATATATATATATATATATATATATGTACGTACGTACGTACGTACGTACGTGTACGTTTAGTCCTTTAATCGGGACGCGTCAGCATAGAGATATAACTATTCACTACTGTTCGCGTTATTCAAAATCCCGGGTTTGTTACAACTGAAATCCCGACATCTAGACTGCCCCGGCCACCGCTGAATAGCTAGATAAACAGTGATAATTTTAACACTTATTCGGCGGCTTGACGAAAAGAACTTCATGAAAAGAACGATGCATTTATAGCTAGCTGTTTAATACTACACGTACAGTTCACATCTAGGGTGTTTTCTAGGGGCTACAAATAATAAATATGTGTTTGTTTATTATCTATGTACTCATACGTTTCGTATCGCAGCCGACTCTTTCTTTGACGGAGTGAGAGAGAATTTTACTTTTTTTTTAAGTGGATGCAAAATCGTTTTTACGTTTATTCATAACCCAAATTATATTTTCTTTTTCAGACAAAGAAATCCTCTTTCAGTCACGTAAATTATTAAAGAAAGTAAGATAGCCTCCCGGGCAACGCCGGGTAGGGGTAGCTAGTATATAATAAAGTTTAATATTCTTTTTATTGGACATCTCTCCAAATAGATAAGTAATTTTTTTTGTTGCGATTATAGTCGTCGTAATCTATTACAAGGTGTGGAGAGAGGTTTCAACTAATAAGTAGATATGTAGCAGCGAGGTTTACCCTTCGGTGTCCAAAATAAAAGTGCTTAAACTTGTTTCTGCGCACACCGCTTTGCGCACTCATCCGCCAGGATAGATAAAAACAAATAATAATATTTTGAATTAATCAGCAGATTTTTCTGAATTTATAGAAATTGTCCTTTTTGGAGCCACCTCGACCCCATAAAAGATCAGCTTTTTCTTTCAATAACAGTTGAGACAAAAAATTTCAGGACAGTGCTAACATCGTTTTCTCTCGCCCCATTTGTTGCTGCAATTCTCAACTCAGTCAAACACACACTGGCGTACGCATACGCACACTAAAGGGGACACCAAACCCCCACACACACTCCTTGAATCCCCTTTCAATGTCATCTGCTGATTTTACGCTGATTAAAAACAAATCTATAAGCATAACCTTTTTAATACTTCATACATTTCTCACTGAACTTTCTGATATGAAAACAAATGATGATTGACTCTATTTAATAACTTTCAGTAATATGTAACTTATGTAATTGAGTGAGAAAGTTTTGATTTCGACTTTTCAGACTCGAAGATAATTCACAGCCCTTAAATTATGGACTCAGACTTCCTCGATATCTCAACTAATGATTCCTCCTTGTTCGTCAAGGACACTCAAACAATGAACAATTATTTTATGTTTTCTTATCTTTTTTGATTTCCATTTTAAACTAATATCTCTTTTGTAAATGTCAGCTTTTGAATTCATTATTTTGTTTGTTTATCATATAACATTTCTCTCGGTCTCTCACACATTTGAATATTACTTAAAACTGTTTTTCCTTAAAATGTTTCTATGAAACTCTGTTCTCCGAAAATCTTCCCCCCAAAACTGGAACCCTAAAAAGGATCCTCTAACGATACATCTATTTCTAATGGAGATGTTTTATCTGTCTGTCTAAAACCGAAAGTATACTATTACTTCTATATCTGCAGCCGAAACTATACTATTACTATAATTTAATGTTCAATTTAGGTAGCATCGGTTCTATTGCCATTATGAAATCTACCCAGATATGACCTTCTCCTTCGTTTTAAGGTAGTAGTGTAGTATCTGTTCTGTTATCGTGAGACGCTCCTCCCAGGCATTCTTTGCTTCTCTAGCGGGGGTAGTGTAATATATGTTCATTAGTCATATATATACACACAAACGTGCGACCGGAGGGAATATATAATAACTAGTTTTGAATTTATTCATTCATAGAATGAATAATTTTGCCATTTTTTATGAGGAAACGTGCAGATAAGTTTTAAATGTGTATTCACAAAACAAAAATTCAAAGGGAAAATTGTTTTGTGAAAAATTCCGTTTTTAAGTCAAACGGAGATAGTTGGAAATAAATCCCCAAAATGTGTTAGGGCGGCCTCAACTTATGGCAAATTTGGCAGTTACCCGAGGGAAGGGACTGCGACTGTAGGGCTTCTATTAACAAACAGTTTAACAAAGAGTCTCTAACCTAATAGTCCCCACACTGTCTACCAAGTTCCAACCCCTGTCCCATCTTCGCAAGGTTGCAACACTGTGCTTGTTTTACAAGTACTTCAACGGAATATGCTCCGACAAACTTGTGCTCCGTCAACGTGAATCCCCCCCCCCAACTCACCCGACAATTAGCAAAATCACACCCCTTCACTGTAGATATCTCCAAATGATGGAAGGCTTTTTTCTCTAATAGCTCCTTTCCTCGAACCGCTTGCCTTTGGAATTCTCTCCCCGCTCCTTATTTCCCCGACTGTATAAACATGCATACATTTAAATGTAATATGAACAAACATCTCGCTGCAGAAGACCCCACTTATAATGCCCCTATAGATCTGGCCCCTAATTCACAGTAGTCCCTTACGTTTCAGTGACATTATACCTTGTTTGGGGTAAATTAAAGTAAAAAAAAGATGAGTGTCCTTTATATGTTGTTACTTTTGCCAAGACTCATTCATCAGCATGTTGCTTTGAAATGCTACCAAACTGATTTCGTTTGAATTACTTTTATACAATTACTAACTATTTCTGTTTATCGACTATTAACATTTTTACTCCGCTATGTGAATGCATATGTGAATGCATATGTGAATGCTCTAATGCACTGTTCTGCATGGGGCCCATAAAGCTGTTAAGACAAAAATTTTCCGTGTTTGGTAACAGCCTGATTATTTGGATTATTGGCGGCCTCCTCTCATAGAACCCTGAAAATAGTCCTTTGAAAGTAAGTCATTGGGTGCAGATCCACTGGTCACGTTTTTAATTTGTGTGGATCGAAGTGTAGTTGTTTTAATCATACAAATAGAAAATGGAAGATGTTATTATATAAATAGTTTATTAGAAGGATATAACAATTTGAAAATGTACAGGGGTTTCAAGGAAGAAAATTGAAAGAAAACATGTTATATAAATCTATATATATATATATATATATATATATATATATATATATATATATATATATATATATATATATATATATATACTTTATAATCATCCACTCTATAAAAAATACCAATGTGTATTTATTGGTATTAGATAAATTATTATCCATCCCATCACACAATATTTACCGAGTAAAAAAGAAACGCCGGACGAAACCATTTCAAGTGTTTAGAGGAAAGGAGAAAGAAAATACAAGTCAAACACTTCCGCCATCTTAAATGAATTCGGAAATACATTCTTTACTGTATTTACATAATGATACATTTTCTTTCTTTTTTCCATTCTTCTTTCTATGCCAATTGATACGTTTTTTCTTTCTTTGATTTTTCAACTTTCAATTTTGAGTCGTTTTATTTCTTGTTTAATTCCTTTTAGAAGTTCATCGATTGACAAGTTATTTCATGATAATATGAATATTAGTCCGAACACTAGCGAAGCATAATATTTTTTCTGTCATTTTTGCCGAGGATGTATACCCGTTCATTAATATAGAATAGTATCTTGTATTCTCTTTTGTTTAACTGTTGCTTTACTATTGCGTTATAGTAAGGTTGTATTGACTTGCCTCCGCACGAGATGAATGGCATCACATGAGGTCGGACCTATTGTGAGACGTAACCAGAATGAGGATGGTCGTTCACGACCATAGCATACGTTATATATATACAGCAATCTCGCTCACGGCATTCCGTCACAACTGAGGGTTTTCCCAAGAGTGAGGACGACTCAAGCGAAATGCAATAAATCTGATTTTCTCCATTTTGGTATAATGCGGAAGGTATTGGCTGGGAGGATAGCCTCCTAGGACTAGCATCTGTGTCTACCGGTGATAGATTCTTTTTTTTTTACTACTTACAAACGAGTTACTGCTCATTAGGGCCCAAATGCCACTCGAGGACAATAGTTAATGGTTTGTGCCATGTGCATGCTGAGATTAACGAATTAAGGTAAAAATGGCACAAGTTGGATAATAGGAAAAAATGGCACAAAGGAAAAATATAGATGAACATCTCACAATGAGTTTATCACAATCTTAGATATCATACATAAAGGGAAAACATTAAGTAGTTTGTCATATTAAAAAAAAAGTATATCTACATTAAAAAGCCTACCGTCCCCACCCCCAAATAATATTCTACTTTTTTAGGCGATTACGTGTGAACACCATGAACCCCCCCCCCCAAAAAAAAAACAAAAAAAAAAACAAAAACAAACAATTACTCTAGAATTTATAGTGGTGGATTAGTTGCGCATATAAATTTAACGTAAAATGTTCCACCTTTTTCGGGACATTCTAAATTTTTAGGTCAGTTTACTAATCTTTTTCCACTAACGCTAAATCCGACTGACAAAGTCGTAAAACCACACGTAATCGCCTTAAAAAGTAAAAACTGTGCGGCAGAACTTTTTATGCCAGCCACTGCTTACAATTAATCAAGAATAAGTCTCACGTGACGTAAATTAACCTATCAAATGTAACAAATTAAAAGTTAGGATTTTTTTTTTACTTTCATAATATAATTAACGTTAACGTGTAGTATCTGTTCTGTCAGTATATTTTATCTTTTCTGTTTTCAGTTAGTGAAGGAGAAATCCTTCTAAACTGAGGCAATTAAAATGTTTGTCCCATTTCAAAGTGTCCCTTTTTGGGGAGCTGGATTTTCCCCACATTAAAAATTGACCTCGATTCAAATATTTGTCGATTTTACAATATTATTTATTTTCGCTTCCCTTTTGTTTTTATTTTTTACATGTTCAAAATAGAATTAACGTTAAAGTGTAGGTTTGTTCAGATGCTATATTATCCTTTTCGTTCTCGGTGAGTGAATGAGATCTCCTTCTAGACTGAGGCAATAATGTATAGTAAAAGTAAAAAAAAAATAACTAACGATGAACTGAAAAGATAAAATCTGCAAATATTAAGAGCGGACGTAAAAGACCCCGCTTGGTTTCATTATTAGAATATTTAAAGCAGACGTTTTTTCTTAGATTTCAAATAGTTTCTTTTGATTGGTTAATGTGAGTTAAATGAAACAAATCCTTGATTTTAATTGGTCGCGAGTAGTGTGAGTATAGAAATGCTGCCATTTTACGTTAAATTTATATGCAAAACTGATCTGAGTTCTAAAATAATTGATTTTTTTGTTTTGTTTTTTCTTTCCGCGAAAAATAAGTGATACAATATTACGATTTATTTAAAATAAATAAATAAAAATAAAATAAATAACACAACCAAAAAACACTTTTAATGTTAAATATTTGAGGGGTCTTAACACCTATTTAAAACGATAAAGGAGAAAGTCTATCCCTCCTACGCCATTAACAGACAAGAAAGTTAATGGTAAAAGAGCAAAATAGTTAACAGTCGAGTACTTGTAAAGAAACAAAAAAACAACAACAAAAAAACACTGGCATATACCAAACGCAGCAGAATTTAATTATCTACCGACCTGTGTAGTTTTAACGGGCTAAAACATTAAAAGTTTTTTATTTCATTTTTTTTTCTTTTAAGCTGTCTTTACGACACACGTGAAACTATGGTCGCTTTTCGCTTAACTATTGAAAGACTTCATTCGTGAAAAGTTGTATGAATAATGATTTATTCTACCATCAACCTTGAGTTGAGGCTTACAATTCGGACTAAGGCTTTGTGGTTGGATTAGTTATTTTTGTTTACGACTTTTCAGAAAATAAGCCCCCTTCTCAAACAGCTAAGTGACAACCGGTCATTTGTTTTTTCTTGCGTGTGTAAAAAGAGCTTTGCATGAAATAACATTTTGAAATAATAAACCGTAAAATCAGTTTCAGAATGTTAAAAGTATACATATCGATATATTCTACTGCGTTTGGTATAGTCATTTGCTTTTTTTATTTGTTTCGTTTTGTTTTGTTTTTACAATTTCTCGACTGTTAACTATTCTAAATTTTTACAAAATGAACAAATGAATTAGAATTTTATTTCAGGACAAAAAATACAATTTAAGATTAATTAATAACTTTTACTCAAAATGTGTGCGAAAATCAAATGAAATAAGCGCGATATTCAAATAATAATACACTGTCAATAAACTGTTTGTTTTGAAAAAAATCACATCCAAAGAATCTTTTTTTTCACAAATTTAAATTTCTAAAATGACTTGTCCGTTTTGAAAAAAAATCCCCCCAAAACATGACTGTTTGTATTTATTACAATTTTTTACTAAATAAACAAAAAACACCTATTTTAATTTATTTCAATAAATGTTCTATTAATTAATTATTTTCAATTATTGATTTTGTGTTACTTTACTGAATTCGTAATCTTTCATGTTTGATTTACTTGTATGTTAAAAAAATCTAGGATTGTCTTCCGTGTGCACAACTGTAGCTTTTTACAAATTTTACCTATTCTGTAAGAGTACCTAAATGTTTGTCAATTTAGTAAGTTGACAAGTTTTTTTAGTTTTAGCCGCTTATTCGTAATACCTCATCACTCGTTTTTCTCAAATTTTCTACTGACCGAACCTTTTTCTTTTTTCAGTGTACCATGTAACAAGAGAATTTCGAATCTTTTGGAAATGTTTTAATTCTTTTTTCTGTGTACAATTACCTATCATGTCGCTAGAGAATCCCGTGTGTAGTATAATACAAATACAAAAGTAGTTTAATTGCTAGAAATTGAAATTGCTACTCATTCAGCATTCGGGCTACTCATCGGCTTTTTGGATCAAAGATCAAAGTCTAGTATTTGTTCCGATGGATACTGCACCCCATACTGGTGTTGTATTGGCCTTCGGGGCTTGATTTACGGCAGTCAATGGGTCTGTCCTGTGCAGTTCTAGGAGGTCCACCCTCCCAGGCTTCGCCTCCCCTCTTTGGGAGGAGTAAGTTTATTGCTTACTGCCTGAGGCGCCCCTACCGGGGAATCCCGACGAAGCTGCCCAGGCAATTTTTAAACCCCACTTTCCCGACCCGACCTTGGGTCTCATCTTACTTGTGGGAGTAAGATAAAAACTGGCCTTGTGCCTAACTCCTGGAGAGGAGTAAATCAATACTCATTCAGCATTCGGGATTAATGAGACAACTAGGAAACATCATTTATTCTTTTCAGAAATGAGAGCAACTCTTATCAAATTATTCAGCTAAAATTAATGATAATGAAATGTTCATATACGGAATAAAACAGCCTTTAATGGAAAGTCTTTCCCACAGTGTTATATACTGAGAGTATGAACCAAAAGGAGGTGAGTATTTATAGCCCACCGGATCGCCTAAGGTATCAATACTTAAGCCTGACATTCATGTTTGTAGTTGAAGAGATGTTGAAGTGGAGGTCTCTTTCAATAAGACATGTTCGGTGACGCCCCCCCCCCCCCCGAGTATACGTCATCGACAATAAGTCAGACAAAATCTGAGACAATTTTGAATTAGTGAGGTTGTTCCTATCGGGCTGAAGCATGGTTCTTTGCAGTTATGTGAGGTTAATCCTCCCAGGCTTTAACTTATCTCTTTAATGGGGGTTATTTTACTGCTAATCGCCTGAGGCGCCCCGACAGGAAAATGTCAACGTGGCTGCTCAAGCATTTTTTGTGGGACAGTATGCATACATCTCTGGTACGCAGGTTTTTCTAATCCCTACTCTCCGACCTAGTATCATATCCTTCCGCGGTGGGAGGTAGGTAAATATCAACCATACTAGTTGTCCATCGATTTCATGAGAGGCGAAAAGTGGTTTATCATAGAACCGTAACAATTATAGGCCATTGTTTGGTTTACAAAAAGAGATGGATTTGGTAAAAAAGGCCCCGCTTGCTTGGTTCTTTCTTCCAACCATTTTTTTTCTTCTTTAATACCACCCAGATTCGCTTCAAGTTAAAAAGATCTCCGTGACAATCTCGTGGCCGCAGTGCGTTTTGACATGAGCGATTCGTTTCTCGAATAAATATACGTCCATCCGCTTCGGGCATTTCATGCTCGTTGCCCTTTTCCTTCCCCTCTTCTCCTCCCCCAGGTTCCCCTCTCCACCCCCACTTCTTTCTCGTTTTCTCTCTTGTTTTCTTGTTGTGTTTTCAAAAGCTCGGCCTCTCCTCACGTTTCCTCAAAAGATAAAAGGTTAAAGGTCAGCATTTCTCGCGTGTGGCAGCGACGTACCCCGACATGACGAATCGAAGTACATATTAGCACGTGATTGCATACCTAGCGGCGACAAGTGAGTGAGGTGGACCATTTCATGTGTCGGGGAAGAAGGTCAACTGAGTGCATAATGAAACGATATAACTGGGATCTCGTCCTATGGACGGGGCGGTTAGATAAAGCTTCGGACTGGAGGAGGGTCACAGACTACAAGGTTCAAATGCGGTTGACAATTGACAGGTTGACTCACGAAGAAAAAACGTTCATTTCATATGTGTTTTTTCTGATGTTTAGGAAGATATGAACGAATATAGAGCAATCTAAGTCTGACAAAAGGTTTAAGCGCCCGACGATGAATATATTTTCATGCTATAACTCAAAATATACTTAAGGCCACAGTTGCAAAGTGATTTTCAAAGGTTTCGGGATAAAGTTAGCCATATATATATATATATATATATATATATATATATATATATATATATATATATATATATATATATATATATATACACAGGGTAATTCATAAGTCATTTAGCTATTTATTTTTGAAATTCTAAAGTTAAAAAATACGGTAATACAAAACAGAAAGTTTATTCAGCAAATTAATTTATGAAAGTTTAGAATTACAGCGAAATTTCAAAATTTCCACCTTCGTTCTGCATGCATAGCTCCATTTTTTTTACAAGGAATTCATGACTCTTTGTAGCATATTTGATTGATTATGAAATAAATATATATAGAAACAAATATATAAACGAACAAATTTAAAATAGTCAAATAGCAGTAATTAGAGAGTAAGATAACAATTATCAAAAGTTCATAGTAGGTTTCTGCTTCATATGGTAATCATTTTAAATAGCGAAGTGAAGTGACTTATGAATCACCCTATATATATATATATATATATATATATATATATATATATATATATATATATATATATATATATATATATGAACAAATTTTTTTGTGGTAAAAAATGTTGTAATGCTTTTAAATAAAATAAACGGAGTCATAGCGAAAGAGGCACTATTACAAGAAAAAAAGGAAGAGGAAATATTAAATAATACTTAATTGTCGATTTGAAACGTTTCGATGACTACTAAGTCAAACAATTGTTTCCAGGAAGCGCAACCACACAATTGCCTTTTATACTGTAACGTCATAGCTAAAGTGACCCTTGTTGGACCTAATCAATAGTAGATTCAACCCTCCCACACACCATAATATCCGGTGAAATGTCCCCACAATAAATTGTGCTGTTAATAGAGTGAGAGGTAGAACTTATCTTTAGTCCTTCGTTATCTGTAGAAGGCCGTGGCTAGACTTATTCTTATCTACACACAACCACAAACACACACACACATAAATATATATATATATATATATATATATATATATATATATATATATATATATATATATATATATATAAATAAATGTTTCGAGGTACAAAATTTATAAATAGATTTAAAAAGAATACGCGGAAATCTCTCTAAGGCCCTTTCGACTATCATCTCGTCGGGAGAAAATCGATAGTTTTAATTAATAATAACGTCGAAAGAAAGAGCAAAATGGGGAAATTGAGTGTGCCAAAATTAACGTTAAAGCGATTAAAATTCAATTTAATGATTTCGATTAAAAGTCGATTAAAAGGCACTACGTTAGGGAATAAGAAAAAAAAAAAAAAAAAAAATTGGAAGGAGTTCAAAGTTCCCCAAAGAGATTCAGCGATCTTACAAATTCCTTACAAATTTTTTTAAAATCTATATATATATATATATATATATATATATATATATATATATATATATATATATATATATATATTAATCATACCTGCGGGGGCTCAGAAATACCCGACTAGTACACGGGCGCAGGCTATCCCATCCCGTTGACCTTGTCAGGCCATCCAACTAAGAGAAGGAACACTCTAAAATAAAACCTTGCTACTAACCACATACATCTTGGCAACAAACCGTTGGGGAGAGAAGCCTCATTAGTCTTGATCCTCAACGTTCCTAAAGCTGGAATCCCGAACAAAATATCCGGTTTGCAAACTAAAATTGCTTCAGGAGTAGATGGGCTCTGCCTATCGCTCGGCATTTGCACCCCTTCTCTGTGTATTAACCAGGCGCAGAGGTACAAGTGCTGGAACGTATCAAAGGCACCCAGTGCCGTGCCTTGTTTCCTGACTAGGACAATTAATGTCGTCTCTCTTTCTCTCTATCTGGGCAACTTTGGGAAAGTTTTTTCGTCAATAAGTCTTACCTGACAAGTCTGGGTCGCTCTTGTTCAGACAGGTTGAGGGTACAGGTTATACATCTTGTCTGACTGCTGTTTCCGACTGACAGGACAGGAGCCCAAACTCTTAGTTAGCGCTAAGAACGGCTGCTCGATCATCAGTTGTATTATACCGTGAGTAGCTGTACGTGCCATGTCGCGCATGGGAAATGACCCTACAATCATCCCCGGTGGGCTTTCCCGATGCCACACCCCATAGACAATGTCGCAACGAATAGATTGGTCATGTGAGCTTATTGGCAGCTAACATGAACCCACTCTGTGTGCCCCCAATCTATCAAAAACAAACATGACATTGCAAAATAAAAAAATAAAATTTAAACCAGACACCCAACACAAACATCTTCGCCTCTGCCCTTGAGGCTCGCATTCACTAACATCCTAGAATCAACATTAACAACGTAAAAACTTTTCTCCTGACTAACTACCCGGATATCCTAGCACTAAGTGAAACAAACCCTCAATCCTCAACCACTTTGACATGACTGACTACCCCCTCTCTACCGTAAAGACTCTGATAAACATATGCACGGGCTATGAGTTTATGTTCGGAACACCCTCCGCCAAACTAGAGAACATAGGTTATAATCAGATGACCAAGCCTTTATGTGCTTTAAATTGACTTCACACAACAGCGTTAGTTACTTATATTTCTCATATCGTTCACCTTCGACCAAAGACTGTACCCTGCTAAACTCTGTTTCTGAAAGCATAGATAGAGCACTTGCACTTGTCTCGAATGTCCAATTACATGTATTTGGGGATTTTAATGCACACTACCGTTACTGGCTGGGATTCTCCAGCCTTACTGACGCAGCCGGTATCTCTACGTATAATTTCTCCTAAGCTTACTCCCCCTCACAGACTATCGTTTTCCTGACCCGCCTCACTGATCGAATAGACCAGTAAGCCTCACTTCTCGACCTGTTCCTGACCTCAGTTCCGGAGGCTTGTGTAGCTGAAGTCCATAGCCCGCTTGGGAACGCTGATTACGTCGTGGTTATGATTACTATCACCCTATAAACTTGTTGAAAAGCTGATGAGCCATTGCTCAAAACAACGAGATAATACGGGAAGGGTGAGTTTGAGTCCATCAGTGATCATATCAGTGATGCCCCATGGACTGACACCTTATCACTCCCTGCTAATCTGTGTGCCAATGAGTTAACCAAATGGATCAAGCAGGCATTAAAGCCTATGCCCCCATACGAAAATTCTTCATCAAACCCAACTCTCCTCAATGGTTCAACTCGAAATGTGCAGCTGCCATTGCTGAGAGGCAGCAAGCATTCCGAAAGTCCGTCCGCCATAAGTCAACTGCGAATAGACAGAAATTTCTAGAACCAAGAAATAATTGTAAGGCAGTGATAGGTGAAGCGAATTGAAGGTATACAGATATAATCAAAAAACCGCATTCAGTCACAGAAACTAGCACTCGCGATTTCTGGAAAATCTATAATAGTGTGGTGAACAATAGACGATCAACGATTTCCCCGCTATCAAACTACAATGATGTCTTTCGCACGGCAGCTGATAAGGCTGATCGACTTGCCCAGCGTTTCGCCATAAACTCCACTTTAGACTCGGAAAACCACAATCTCCTTAAATTCCCATTGCGGACTGAGGCCACACTTCATAACTTGATCATCAGCCCTATCTCAGGTCAGGGCCATCATAAAATACCTCGACACCTCCAAAGCATGTAGGTCTGATCTTATACAAGTAATAGTAATGAAGAAATGCTTTGCAGAACTGCCCCCTGTCCTCTCCAAACTATACAACAAAGGACTTGCTGAATCTTGTTTCCATGATAGCTGGGAAATTGACTCTGTGGTAGTAGTCATCAAGATTTCTGGGGATAGAACAAGTCCTCAGAACTACCGCACAATCAGCTTACTCTCGATCTTTGCTACAATCTTTGAATCCTTTATCAATCTAGCGATAGTCCGGCACCTAGTTACAGCTAAAAAAAATTCTGACCGCCAGTATGGATTTAGACAAGCGCGATCTACTGCAGACATCTTAACGGTCATCTATGAACGCATAACTCATACACTGGACAAGGCAGTTGAAGCAAGGGCAGTAGCGCTTGATATATATAAGGTCTTTGACAAGTTATGTCATAAGGGTCTACTCCTAAAAATGTACTCATATGGTATTACTGGACGAATATTTAATATTATTAAATCCTTCCTAACCAAAAGAAAGATCCATGTTGTACTCAATGACATAAATGCAGGTGTACCCCAGGGATCCATCCTTGGACATTTGTTGTTCCTGATTTTCATAAACGACCTCCCTGATGACATCGAGTCTGAGATAGGTATATTTGCTGACGACACCACGCTCTACTCTCGTCATATGTGCAAAACGGACGCGTACATATCCGACACAATGAATGAATCCTTAGAAAGTGACCTCCAAACTGTAGTGGATTGGGGTCATAAATACTTGGTAACTTTTAATGCCCAAAGACAAAGCTCCTTTCCTTCAATAACTACAAGAAACCTCTTCAATCACCGATTGCTATGGCAAATAACTCCCTACCTGAGAGTTCAAAATTCAAACTACTCGACTTAACATTCACAGGTAACAGTAATTGGAACAAATATATTAAAGAGATTTTCAAGGCTGTTGCAAAGAGGGTGGGCTTCCTCTACCGTGCTAATAAACTCCTCACACCTGACATTATCCTGTATCTCTACAAAGCGACCATCCGCCCATGTGTGAAGTATTGTTGTCATATCTGGGCTGGTGCGTAATCAAATAGTCTCTCACTCTTAGACAAGGTCCAAAAAAGAGTCACCAACTTAATAAGTCCCTCACTATCCACCAAGCTCCAGCCCCTGCCCCCTCGCCGCAATGTTGCATCCTTGTGCTTGTTTTACAAATACTTCAAAGGATTGTGCTTCGATGAACTAGCTGCTCTAGTGCCCCCTAGACGTAAATGCACAAGAACAACCCGACAATCAGCAAGGTCCCATCCATTCACTGTGGAGGTCCCCACATGCCGCAGAGCTTTCTACTCCAGCAGCTTCTTTCCTCGTGCTGTCGGCATCTTGAACTCCCTCCATGCTCCCTGTTTCCTCGACGTTACTGACATGCAGAGGTTTAAAACTAATGTAAACAGATATCTCGCTGCACAGCTCCTAACTCTCTAATTCTCAGTAGCCCCTTACGTCTACAGTGGAGTCCTGCTTTGTTTGGGGTGAAATATCTTATATATATATATATATATATATATATATATATATATATATATATATATATATATATATATATATATATTAAGTGGTGAACTAAAAGCGAACTTTTAGGAAAGGTAAAACCTAATGTGAAAAGTATACAGCTCAGTATCCAGGATAGAGCAGATAGATATGTAGAAGGATGAAAAGGAATTAGAAAAGCAAAAGTCAAATCTTTTTTCAATTCAGTTTCTTATAGCAAGGTATATTCCGTAAAAAGGCAATTTATTCAAGTAAAATTTTTCCTTAAGTTAGGCTTTTCAAAGATCAAAATCTTATCATCAGAGGAAATCGCTGGGATAGATAAGTTGGCAAAGGCCGAGATTTAAAATTTGAAAAAGTGAAATAAAGATTGTAGGGAAAAAACACATGGCAAAACTCTACCTGAATCCAAGCAAATGTCCGATTGCAAGAAAGTCCGGTGTCAAAAAGTCCAGCGGAGAAAGTGAAATGTAGATAGGTAGGTCGTTAAAAGGCACGAGAAATGACATGAGGGGATTCAGAGTCAAATTCCAAAAAACACATCTTCAGGTGCGGCGAAGATAGATAGAATCCAGAGGGTAAAAGGTCCATAAAAATGCCGTTTGCGGAATATACCTTGCTATGAGCAACTGAATTGAAAAAAGATTTGACTTTTGCTTTTCTAATTCCTTTTCATCCTTCTACATATATATATATATATATATATATATATATATATATATATATATATATATATATATATATATATATAGTAAGGTATAAAAATATATTTATTGCAATTATGCTATACAGAAGCGTCCGCCTTTCATCACCATAGTGCAAAAGAAACTTAGCGCGATGATTTTCTACGGGGAAGACACGCAGACGCGTTTGTGTAGCATAATTGCCATACATATATTTTCATACCTTTCTACCCAGCTCATCTATTGAGCATTGTTTAAGTAAATACTGAACTATGTATTATATTATATCTTCCTATAATATTTTGCTGGTATACATGGGTTTTCTTATGGTAGTCGCTCCAAACTTAGCATGAAGCCACTTGATGTAAGGTGCTAATAATAACGAAAGATGATTATCGCAAAGACCGAAGATGTCTATTGGCCTTAGTTTTGAAAAGACAAACGTAATAAGTAGGATGTAAACAGTCAACAGTTAGATACTTCTGCAAACATGACATTCTTGGAAAAAAGCTGCTGGAATAGAGTGATGTATTATAATGAGAAAGTAAAATAGCGAACTGATGAAGACCACTTGACCAACGAGTTAAACGAGCTGGAACAAAGGAAGAAGGGAACATATCAGACAATTCTGAAGAACACATGCCAAAATAGTATTTGTAGAATAGACTGAGACTAGAAAAATCACGTCTGTGAGAGAAAGGATGCAGAGAAGAAGAAAGGGTGGTGCCAATTAAATTACAGATACGTTTCTGCATCTTATCAAGCCATCTCAAATAGAGCAGGCATTCATCAGCACAAATATTACAACAGTATTCTATACATAGTCTGATAGTAGATTTATAGAGATAGAGAACTCGGGTGTGAGAAAGTGTTTCGAGCGATAGAAAGAACCGAATTTACGCGAAACAGTAATGTATCTAATGTATGAACTTCAAGAAAAAAATTGTATGAGAAAGAAAGACCAATAAGTTTCAGAATTGATATATCTTCAAGAGCAGAGTCACCCATTAAAATCTTAGGAAGAAAAGGGTCATGCCTACGTTTGAAAGACACGAGCTGAGTCTTAACTGGATTAAACGTAACAAGCAAATTCGTATCTCAATCAACAATCGAAGCCAGGTCAACTTCTAGATCAGCTGCATATTTTAACTGATCCTATCGAGATGGGTGAGAAGCAACACCAGAATAGAGATTGGTATCATCAACATAGATGCTAATATTCTGAATAATATTAAATACTAATATAATGCATTATATACATACTAGCTATAGACAAATGCCGGGTACAGGGTTTAGAGAAAAATAATTCAAAATATATCAAGACAACATATTCTTACGCCATTTATTTATTTTCGTATTCGTCATTTGCCAATAAACAGGGACGTATAGCCAATGAAAACGACATGTGTAGATAGAGAAGTGTGTCTCACAAAGGAATATATAGAGCTGGATCAGGTATGTAACATATTTAAAATATTGGATTTGTAATATTTCTTTACAAAAAGACAAACTGATAATTTACGTAAATGACTGGCTCGTCAGAAGCAACTATCGATTTTTCAGATATATTATTAGATGGGTTGTTGTTTGAGAATCCGACTTACATTTAATTGTATATATAACGTATAATATATATAACGCACTTAATATTTTCAACTTATATATGATGTATGTCGCATACACACACACGCACGCATATATATATATAGTCTCGGAAGTTTCACAACCATTAAAACTATATTAAAAAAAACAAAAAAACAAAAAAACTTATAGTCCCAAGTCTTCCAGTGGAAAATCACTCATGTAAGTCAATTTATTTTTTACAGTTATTATATTAGTTTATTTCTAACACTATTTTAAGGGATCATCAGTTGTTTACCATGAAAAACTGTTTCGGCCCTTTAAATACAAGACAGTATTTAATTTCATGGCTTCCCAGCAGAGTTGATATATATATATATATATATATATATATATATATATATATATATATATATATATATTGATTGATTGATTGATTGATTGCTTTAATCCCAATGCCAAGAAAGAAAGTCAGTCTACATTCATAATTTTTTCCGCCAATTCTTATATTTCTCTCGTCCTACGAACGTTTTACAACACGTAGCAATATATGTAGTCTTCAGTTTTATACGGGCTGCTTATCAGATACATGTATTTAATAATTATAATAAGCATCCAGGTCCAAAGAAAAACTAAAGGAAACATTAAAAAAACGTCAAGGCAAATCACGCAAAACTCACATTAAGGTATACAAGTAGAGAAAATCCCTACTAATACATCGAACATAACATATACCGAGTTTCAAGCTGCCATTTTGGAATCAACAAGTAGAGTTGGGATCTACATATCATTGGAATAAAACTGATCAATATATATGCTCTGAAGCCGGAAGCCGGCTTACAGACAAACTTTGCACTCATCCTTCAAGACCATCAAGGGTGAACCTGAACTCGTTTTTGACGAAGATTTTTCTTAAATCAGTTTTCATATATTTCTCAGCCCACTGAACGTGATTTACCTTATGTTTCTTTAGTTAATATTGATTTCTAGATTTGATTCTTTACACCAGCCCGAAATATGAATAAACTACTGACATCTGGATTTCTAAAGATTTCTCTTCGGATATGTAACAGATCTCTGTTTTTTAGTCCTGCATTCAGCTTACGATTTCTTTTTTGTCAGTCAGATTCCATTCTGACATACTGTCTTTGATTGTTCGAGGATCCATTTTTGGATTTTTTGAAATTTGAAGCAAAGAATTTCCTTTACTAATTTCTTTTTATACTAGTTCTTTCCATCACTTGTTGTTCTTTTTTGCGAGCCATGAAGCTTAATTTTAGCACTTGCAAATAATTTCCAGACACTGGAAAATGCAATAATTATAAAAGTTTATGAACTTTATGTCTGAAATGAAAAATTACAGGTCATTTTTTTACAGTTTTCACGAAATGCATCGAAAAACATATTACATCATTAGATGTCATATATTAAACAGTATATTAAATACATGCAAAAATAGTACTTGCATATAATCTCTTGACGCACTTTATATATATAAGGTAGAAGTTGATCCTTATGTCAATGCTTATATATTACACATTCAACATCAATAAAATCGTCTAAAATACACAGCAAACCGGATAAACGCTGTATGTTCACGTATATGTTACAACTCTATAAAATGATATACTAGTCAGAAAATTTAGATGATTGAACTTTAATTCGATTAAATTGTGTAAAAATATCGTGAAGATTTTCTTTTCAAATAGTAAAACAATATCAGTTCAAAGGTAACAAAATGTCAGAGGAGCGTCCACGTGCTTTATTGTCTAACGTTGCCTTCGTAAATAGGGACGTATTTCGGTAGTAAACAATCAACGAGTATGTAGGTGAAGCACGATCTAAACAGGCATAATAATCTGTACTTAGGGACATACAGAGATAGGATGGTAAAAACAATGGTAAGAGAGAAGTACAAGGCTAAAAGATTATATATATATATATATATATATATATATATATATATAGATATATATATATAGATATATATATATATAGATATATATATATAGATATATATATATAGATATATATATATAGATATATATATATATATATATATATATATATATATATATATATATATATATAGAGAGAGAGAGAGAGAGAGAGAGAGAGAGAGAGAAATAATTAGTAAAAGTAGGGAAAGATTATGTCCCTTCCCCACGTTCACATTTAATATTTTATGAAAAAAAAATGCGACAGGTCATTCGGTACACTGGGGAAAAAACACAATTTCGTTCCCATCTCTGGTTTAGAGGTTCAAACCATGCACAGCAAGTGGCGAGGACTAGTAGTTAATTTCCTTCGGGCCTTGTGCCTAAGGCAAACAGGAATATTTGCACGCATTGTTTTTTTATTTTCCATATTAAATATTTGCTGTAACCGTTACTTTTGTCTAAATAAAATTTCCTTTACGGAAAATGTCACTCATTTGAGAAAAAACAGACAACAATCGGAATTTTTGTTTCCTTGCGAAAAGGCGTTGAGCGATTAAAAAAATACAATTTAAACACAAGTGATTCCGAGCAACATTCGTGTTGATTTTTTATTTCGTTATTCCAGTGGGAAGAACAACTTCCAATTTGCATATACTTCGTCATTTTAAAATCTTTTTTTGTATGTGTAATATAAAGAAAGATTTGTCTCTTTTTCCGTAAAAATAATTGTCTTTGTCAGCTAAATATTCTTTAAATAAAACGAATGTCACTGTTTAAATTAATTTATTTAAAATTATAACAATTAAAGTGTATTAAAATAACATGAAAATAAAAAATATGCAAATACTATGTTTTAAAGTTTCGATTTATGAAAGTTTATTCGGTTTGAGAACAATTCATTTTAAACGATATGATGTGTAAAGCTTTGCCACACAAAACGAGATTAAATATATCTCAATTACATTAATCTTTAGACGACCTCGTTTAGTTAAAATCCGTGCAGAAGGTGATACCGTACGTACGGGAGTCTTGTCAACTGAATATTCTGTAAAAAAATAAAAAAATATCACGTTTTAATTTATTTATTTAGAATTCTGAGATGTGTACTAGAGGGATCCATGAACATTCCACGTTTTTTTTTACATTAGTAATTTACTGTTAAAAATACTATTCTTTTTGAATGAATGAATCAATGTCTGTCAGGATCAATACTATTAAGGAAAATGACTCTTTCTTCTTCCGTAAAAATAATTTTCATTGTGAGGTCAATATTCTTTAAATAAATAAAACGAAAGTGTATTTTCTTCTTTTTTTCTTCTTTTTTCTTTATTTAAAAGTGTAGAAATTTAATTCTTTAGACAACACATACTCTTTGTCTACGTACCGTAAACATAATTGTCAGCAAAATATTCTTCAAATCAATAAAACGAATGTCATTTTTTGAAATGGATTTATTTAAAATTGTGCTGTTTTAAGTCGATGGGGAAAATAATCTGATTTTTAAACTATTCATTTTAAAATGGGTAAAACTGGAATTGTTTACCTTAGCGACATTCACTATCGAACAATCGGCTGATCGGACGATCTCATTTTTATGTGAAAGGTGATAACATACGTACGAAAATGAAATTCCTTAGCATATTATTATATAGATTAAAATTGAATTTAATTGAAAGAATACACGAAGTATTCAGTATTTATTTTCAGTAGGGTAAACATATTTTGCAGAGATAGGATCGACTCTCTGTAACCTTACAAGCTGGTTAACAATTTAGAAGAAAAAAACAAAGAGAGAAATGCGGAACTATATTTTGCGACACGTAAAAAGTAAACAAATCAATTAAGTTAAAAAAAGTGAATAAAGTAAACAGTTTGGGCGTACCGGAAGTTGGGTTTATTTTGCTGATATTTAACCACCCCAGGCAGAATCAGACAGTGACCTACAGTGGCCTGGTGATGTCCGAGCCAACTACTTGATGGTATTCCCCAAGTATAAGGTCTAGTACTGAGAAATATTGTGAGAAATTGGGGATAGTTTGGATATTAGTTAATGCCCCTCAATTTGGATGCCCAGGGCAACCATTCTGTCTCTCCCCCCCCCCCCTCTGCACGCCTCTGGACTCCAGTAAGATGTCATATAATGACGGTTAAATGTGTGCATCGCCGTTTAAAGTCAGAGTCATTTAAAACATCCTCTTCTTTTAACCAAATTTTTAAATTATGGGATGGCGCCAAGATAAACGAATACAAATATCGAAACATTTGCTAATCGTTTGAACTTAAAAATAATAATCTTCTGCTTTTTTTTACCTTATTATTATCGATATTATTTTTCGTTGTGTTTAGATTTTATTTTAATTTTTAATTAGTACAGTAATATTTAATTAGACAGTGTTGTTTTTGTAAGTTTGTTTTTATTGTGAAAACCGACAAAGATCAATTTTGACCACAATCAACTGAACGTGCCGGATTCCATCATTATATTTTTGAAAGATGGATTAGTGACCTGGCCATATTTTCAATGGCTGAGTGTGTTACATTCGTCCGTGATCGTGGGAGTGACCTGATTTGAGACTGAAACAAGGCCTAACCTCTCTCTCTCTCTCTCTCTCTCTCTATATATATATATATATATATATATATATATATATATATTAAATTTTGTATAGTTAAGCAACATTCCTTCTTTTATACACACCTGGTTGAACAGGAGTGCCAACTTCTGTTTGTTCCTTTTTTGATCCAATCGTTCTATTCGTCGGACGATAGATCTTGTGCTTTTAATAATGGAGTGTAAGAAATCTCCATATTTAACGCGAACGTTTTCGACCATCATTGGTCGTCTTCAGGCGGATGATTGATAAATGCAAAATAAAATTGGTGAATTTCCATGTGATAAAAACATAAAATCATTCAACAGCATTTCAAAACGCCTTCGCACCCCTCATAACGAGCATGGTCTATGTTGGGCTTTTTTAATTGAATGAACAACGCTTCCATTATGGGGAGGCGAATACCGCAAAATGATACAGCAAGAATGGATGTGCTACCGGTTAAGATATTTCTAAAATTATCTTTGGAGATGTTATGTGTTGTAAGGTGTTTGTAAATGGAGCTTTGAGGGGAGGTCAGGTGGCAAGTTAACCGAAGTGAAATACTAGTTCTAGTCATGCCAATATACGTGTTGTTGGCGGGGACACATTCTCCGATAGGACATTTGAACACGTATATGGCATTACTAGTCTTTAGTAAGCCATTGTCGGTAGGATTATTTTTTATTAGTAAATCGCTAGTTTTACATTTTTTGTGGTAAATAATAAATCTAATATTAAAATCGTTATCTTCAGGGGATATATATTTATGTATAATATTTTTAATGATGGTCGAAAACGTTCGCGTTAAATATGGAGATTTCTTACACTCCATTATTAAAAGCACAAGATCTATCGTCCGACGAATAGAAAGATTGGATCAAAAAAGGAACACACAGAAGTTGGCACTCCTGTTCAACTAGATATGTATATATATATATATATATATATATATATATATATATATATATATATATATATATATATTAATATTATTTGTCTCAAATTTTACAGTAAAAAGAAACTTTCTTTATTTAAAAAAATGATGATGTGACACAAGGCCAATATTTGGTTTGGGGTAGATGGGGGTTGACTATCTTCTGCTTGGTCTATTCTTTAAACTAGTTTCAGTCACCAAAATACCACATTCACTCTTGGGCAACTCTACTTAACATTGTATGACGTTTGTTTATTTACAAAAAAGTATCTGTATAAAATTCATCGGTTGGAAGTTTGGTTTACTAAAAGACAAAAACAACTAGAAATTATTTAAAAAAATTAGGTGTAATCAAATAAAATGATAAGTGTGTTGGTGAGACCCATCTAAGTATGAGCTACACACTGTTTCCCAGTTTGTCTCAAGAGCCCAAAACAAGCAATTCAGTTCCTAGATGAGATACAACTGGATCGAGTTCGTTGGCGTGTATGGCGTCCTCTTAGATATGTGCCATTTTTTTTTTGGGGGGGGGGGTATCTCGAAGGCTTTAATACCGAAAAACAACGAGGGGCAGAACTCATTTGTACCACTAGCCCAGAGACCGTACTGACTGGGATGGGGGTCTGGCAAGACCTTATGTCAGCGTTCACAAGGCCTGGGCAGGGAACACGCACTCAAACTTGGTTCGTTCAAACACACCTAAAATAGCGGTGTGCATCCATCTCCTTTTAAATAGTGAAAAGTGTAATGTCCTTCTATCACATCTGATTTTGACTTTAAGCTGATGTTTCAAATGAGAAATCAAATCATAATCTGAAGACGACTCACACCTACTCCCTATATCTATGCGTGAGGTAACCACTACAAGTCTAGCTACGGCTAGGACCGTGATAAACACCATTCGTTTCGCTCTGTATTACGAAGGCATCAGATTGTACACCATAGATGTGACATTTATAGGTACCGACAGTTTAGGAACGATGCGAGCCGTTACCTCGTTGACTTACTTCTAAAACTGGCGCAGCTTTCGGCAACTGAAGAAGGTGTGCCTAGCAGTTTCTTCTTCGACGTCTGTGCAAAGCAAACAAAAAAGGTTTACGCTAGTTTTTATTTTGAAAGTGTTTCTCATTGAGGAATAGCGCGTCCCGGATCAATTTTCCAGAGAAAACTCAGAGTTATTGAGATAACTTCAGCCTGGCGCCCAACTCAACTGAGGGTGGTCCTCCTCCTTTGACCATCCTAGCCGCTCAACAAGCGGATCCGAAACTGTCCCCGCCGCTAACTCGCAATATAGTGTTTTTCAAGATCGCGCGAAGTCGCTGGATCCTGGCAGTAATCTGAGCGCAGCTCGGCATTTGAAGAAATGCGATTGATCCCCTGCTTTACGTTGTCCTTCAACCAAGTGGTCGGGATGAGGGGAAAACTCTTCTCAACTTCAGAGCTATACACAAACTCCTTTGTCAAAGTATGGCTCAGGAATGACAGTTTCTCGGCATGTTTATGACAATCTAAGTCAGGTATCCCCAGGCTCTCCTCGTTGGGATGTTGAGTACAGATCTGTCTACGAACTAGCAGCTTTTTACCCTTCCACAAATATAAGTGCTTGTGATAAAATTCCTTGTCACCAGTCGTAGTGTGACAATAAACGAGTATGATCGACGGCGTTTACTCCCAGTATAAGGCAAAGAGAAGAGCAGAGTAGTTGAAAGTAGGATTTCCTTTGAAACACTTTTTTATTTTTACTTACGGACAGATTACATGTTATTTCGACGAAACGAAAAAAATGGGCGAACGTGCGAAGTTAAGCAGTTACATCCTGAGGTCGTGTAAAGGAAAAGGCGATGTGGTTGCGTGGTTTAATAAGCTGAAGCTATTACCTAAGCTGCAATAGATTGATAACGTAGCGACATTGATCTCGACGTATTTTGAGGAGAATGCGCTAGGGTTCTATTTGGAAATGAGAGAGACGAACCAGAGAGATGCAGAAAGTATGAGAAAATATTAAGAATAGAATTTTCGGGGAGTGCTTTTGAGGCTTATAACTAGCTCACAAGAGTTACCTGGGCCGGGGAATTGGTTGATGTGTATGCAGCAGAAATAAGGCGACTCGCAGATTGACTGGATATACGGGACGAAGCCGTGAAAAGACTGTGACAATTCCTTTCATGAGTGGTTTTCCTGACCACATCTCGATGGAACTGCAACGAATAACTAAAATTGAAACCATGGAGGTAGAGGAAATTTTGAGGCATGCCAGGGTGTTGGTGAAACGTCCCAGTGAAATAGAGAGAGTCGCAACATCTACCGCAAACAATCCCGGCGAAGAGGAGCAGACAGTGGGGAGACAAATCTGTGTATGTATTGGAAAATGCTTCAGATGTCAGGGGCCTCATCTTATTAGAGACTGTAGAGGACCAAGGCCGGACGTTATCTGTTTTCGGTGTAGCCAGGTTGGGTGCATTAGTAAGAAATGCCCTTCACTTCAGGGAAACGAATAAATGGATGCTATTGCGCCAGTAGTCGCTCCTTTAATTCTGAAAAAAAAACGTGTGAGAGTTTGTTGCCACAGATAGTGATCACTGTCAACGGGAAAAGGGCTAGACCCTTTGTTGATACCGGCTCTACAACTACGCTCGTCACGACAAGTGTCGCCGACTTTTGGAATGTGTCCAGCAATATTAGAGCAGTAGATGGTAGAGAGGTGAAGTGTTCTGGAAAGACCGATACCGAGATTGTAGTAAAGAATATTCCGCTACGACTCCGAATAATTGTGCTGGATAGGCTCGTTACGGGGATTGATGTGATATTAGGTCTGGATGTTATAAACAGACTGGGGGAAGCTACAATTGCTAATGACGAAGTAGAGTTTGGCAAGCAGTATTACTAGAATAGCAAGACGCGCGAACAGTTACAATGCTATTCAGACAACAGAATCCAGGCCATATCAGATTGAGGATGAGGTCTTCTGAGCCCATTTGGCTGACAAATTTGGTTAGCTGCTACGAAAGCACGTTAAGATGAAGATGAGACTGCAGTTCGAGAAGGAAACTGAGAGGTGGATCGATGAAGGAATTTTGATATTATGGTTTTGGAAGGTTTAAGGAATTCTGCCACTTATAGCACAGGTTCAAACTACCAAAAAAAAACATCAGATCAGTATTTAACTTCCGGGAATTGAACAAGTAAGTGGCCTTCCAAACCAAATATGGAATTGACGTATGTGAAGAAGTCATGAGGGAGTTGAGGAGAAGGGAGACAGCAGACAAAACCGTGAAATTAATATCGGCTTACCCTCAAAGTCATGTGAACAAGAATATATGAGGGTATGAATTGGTCGAATATAAAGGCCAGATTTATTGCTTGACTAGAATAGGATTGGCAAAATTCCGCACGAAAAATATAACGTCAGTGGTTAAGATCGTGTTGTCTAAAGATGATGGTGTAAAAAGAGCCACCTGTTATTATATTAATGATGTACTTGTCGACAAGACAGAGATGACTGTGGAAAGGACAATAGACACATATATACTGGCAGCTAAACCATTGGAGTCATTAGAAAACGGAATGACGCTTGGATTTTAAGTTACAGCGGAACAAGGCAGTACATTGATGTTTGAACATGCAGAGTGGTAGGAAGTTGGATTGCCTTTGAAACCCCTTTTTTATTTTCACTTACAGAGCTGACGCATAAGAGCCGCCAAGCGGTCCGCAGGCAGAGGTAGTACAGCCAATCGGTAAATCATGAGAGGAAAGACGTAAGCGGTGTACGCCTCAGCTCTACCTTTAAGGGATAGCCCCCTTCGAAGTCAAATCTTCACTGACGCTTTGACTTTCGCCTGTACTTCTGATCAGTTCTTTTCAAGCTGGACGCCCGGTCTGAACCAAATGCAAGGGATCCGAACCGGGCCATCCGACCAGCTGAAAATGTTCGACAATGCAGACGCCTCAGGCAGCCAACTTCAGGCCATTAGTTTTGCTGATGCTGACTATAGCCCCGTGTGACTTTTTTGTACCGTTTGAGGGCCTTAGTCACCACGATGATGTCTCAAAAACTAGACACGCACATCGTGACATCATCGGCATCATCGACATCATCGGCAGTGTCGCGATGGTATCGCCGCCCTGTCCCTTAGCTTGCCCGTGAACTGCTCAAGCGAAAGACATAAAGTAGAAGCGACAGCGTACAACCCTAACTTGCGGACTGAGAAACGCCGATCGATCCCGACCGCACTCTGTTTACCTGCACAACTTCCGTCGGCTGACGATACAGAATGAAGATCCAATTGCAAAAATCCCGATTTAAACCAGCGGTCCCTAAATAAGATCTCAGGTAACGATGGTCTATCTTGTCGAAAGCTTTGGACTGATCTAGATTGATCGACTCGGCTTCGGTGTAATTTTCTAATCCATCTATGATTGTTCGGATCAGATGCAAATTGTTCTGAGTCGATCTCCCCTTCACGTAATTGTTTTGAATCGGTTCAACCAAGTCACCAATAACGACATTCAAACGATTCGCAAGAACTCTTCCCAAAACTTTAAACTCAGTGTTAAGCAATGTTATGGGCCTAAAATCGTATAACTCCCACCATGCCCGCTCTTTTCCTTACAATAGTGTGATCATTCCCTTGGTGATTTGAGCAGGAATGTATCCCTGTTCATAATAATGATTTAACACATCTGTTAGAAAAGGAACGAACATGTGCGACAGCCTCAAAAACAATTCGTCGGGAACACCATCAAAACCGACGATTTGTCCGAGCCAGCCTGCTTCAATGCAAACAAGACATAGCACCCTTTAACCCTACCATCACAGGCAGCCGTTCGCACTTTCTCCAGGCGAAGAGAATCAGCAAAATAACTGTAAAACTCCTGAAAGCGAAGTCTGGGTAGTTGAATGGAGCGATCCGCGAAATGCTTGCGGTAACCCTCACAGATTTCCCGCGTCGATACGATCCACCTTTTTCATTTCTCAAATGTAATGCTCCGATCTACGACGGACCACAGCACCACGCTCTTTAGCGTCAACATTAACAGCTTCATTAGAAACCTTTTCTAACCTAGCTCTGCCCATCTTCCCCTCATACTGCTCGTTACTCGAACGTTTTAGGTTCCCCATAACTTGTTCTATGGTTAGGGACCTCCCAAGTCACCGCATGGGCCAACTTATCTTCTAACCGCTTTTGTGCCTACGCCATATTTAAGGCGAGACTCTAGCTATATTGAAAAGTAAAGCGTCTAATCTATGATTTCAATTTAACCCAACACTTAGTGCCTGTAACCTTCTCCACTTTTAGTGAAAAAGTAATATGTATAAATAAAACGATTGTTGGCTGCATTTGATTTGTTCAGCCTGACTGTGCACGGGTGAAGCCTTTTCATGAATATTAGTGATATTTTGTATATAATAACAATATATGTTCTTGAAATGGGGAGAAACAATTGTTTGCCAATAAAGTATTTTTAAGGAAATATGTAATGTTTCATTGAATAACTAAGGTTTACACAATGTTACGTTAAGAGCTCTAGTAGTACATTATTGAACTACTACACACACCTTTGTGTTGATTTAAAGAAATGTATATAAATATGTGTATATGTATATATATATATATATATATATATATATATATATATATATATGTGTGTGTGTGTGTGTGTGTGTGTGTATGTGTTCGTGTGTGTTAGAGTACCTTTCCGGTGTGGTCCTAGCATTCACTTTTTTGCTTTCTTTTTAAACCATACAGCTTTTTGTTGTTGTTTTACCATGCCGTTTGTTTGTGTTGTTTGTTGTATATAATTTAAAATCGATAATTTTGGGACTGTAACTTTACTTCCATGTTGTAATATATTGTCGCCATGCAATTAAATGTCCATACACGAACACTATTTTCATATTTCTTATGAAATACAACCAAGAAATAAACTATGAGCAATTTGTTATACAAAGCAAGAGTTTACGAATTTAGAATAAAAATAAAAATGAACAGGTAAACGTATTAGCCGATAATATTGTAACAATATCGTCAAAATAAATGTTACATAAACAGGACAAATGCAACAAGTCACATCAATATTTTGTAAAATTTGGTCGAAAAATAAAAAAAGTATTTATATATTCAAACAGTCTCTATGCTACAATGGAAGCTGTGGTTGCGTTTAACAAAGCAAAGACAACGTAACATAACATATATATATTTTAAGGGAAAATATTATTCAGCATCGGCATTTAACAAAGAAAGACGAAACTTAATTTGTATGATGATGATGACGATGACGATGACGATAATGATGCTCCTGATTATGATTATGATTATGATGACGACGACGACGACGACGACGATGATGATGATGATGATGATGATGATGATGATGATGATGATGAATACGGTTTAAAGAAACATCCAATAAAAAAGTAATGCAATTATTACAGATCAAAAGAATAAAAATAAAAGCACAATAAATTTAAAAGAACTTACGAAAGACCGGAAGTTGGTTTTTGCAGAACATACATTTTTTTTGCTATTTTATTAATATTTAGTTTGAGTTTCTTTATTTAAGCATAATTAATAAGAATAAATAATTTTAAAATAAAGAATCAAATAAATGTTAATAATGAAAGTATTACTGAACCAATACTAATACAAATGAAACGGTGATTTTCGGAAACTGCAACTATGAAATAGTTTTCCCGGTATTAATTGGAAGAGTAAGGGTACTTGTCATCTAGGTGTAGATTATCCTGCCTCTTTCTGTATTAATAACTAAAAAACTATATATATTTATCAGGACTAAATATAAAGTACGAAGAAATCAAGTACAAATAAGATTTTGTAAACCTAGACAAATAAGTGGCTTCAATCACTGACAATACAGATTTCTTATCTACTTTTTTTATTAAATGTAAAAGATAGAGACGAATTCTCGCTAAATATTATAGTGCTCAGGCTGAGATTGATACCCGATCGTTTTGTGATATTCTGAGCATTTAGCCACTGAGTCATTATCACTATCAGCCGTCAGAGAGTTGTCTATCCCCTCTGAAGAAGAGCTTTTCACGATCGCCAATGACAACTGGCTATTTCACATCCCAGAGTGCTCAAACCATAAAGACGGGGGGGGGGGGGTTGACATATATATAGTTATTTACAGACAGACTGCTTCGCTGTTTCTTAGCTCTTCAATATCGTAGGCATACGAGTGATTCAGGCTGGAATTGAAATCCGACCGTGTTTTAACTGCCCGAACTATTATCCACTGCGCCATCGGTACGAGAAAGAAGGGTCAGACTTTTTATTTATAGCAGTCAAAAAATGCTCTATTTGGA
Organism: Sepiola atlantica; assembly: GCA_963556195.1. Taxonomy (NCBI): domain Eukaryota; kingdom Metazoa; phylum Mollusca; class Cephalopoda; order Sepiida; family Sepiolidae; genus Sepiola; species Sepiola atlantica. Next base: position 73,605,131 of record OY744520.1, read on the forward strand.
TTCACAAAGAGTTTTGTATTATCGCCAATGCCAGTTGGCGATTTCACTTCCTACGAAGGCGTTCAGGAACATAAATATATCGCAGCCCACAGACAGACTATTCCGCTGTTTCACAGTGTTTCCCTGTGGGTAGACATGCAACTACTTCAGGTTAAGAATGAAAGCCAATCGTCTAATTGACAGTCCGAGCTTTTATCAACATTGATATTGATGCACACGAGAAAGGAAAATCTTACTGTTTATATTTATTTATATATAATCAATCAACGAGTACCCCAAACCTACATGTACACACACACACACACACACACACACACACACACACACATACATATATATATATATATATATATATATATATATATATATATATATATATATATATATATATTTATATATACTTTTTCTATTTAGCTGATATTTTTTTCATTTGAAATGTTGTTGGCACCGGACTGGCTTGTTTGTGCGTATTCTCCCTTTAATTAATTGGAACTGTTTAATTAAAACGTTTTAATTACATCGATTCCCCTCTAACCCCACTCCATTTTCCCCACTCTATTTCGCTCTTTTCACGTCACTCAATTGCTTTGTTTCGATTTCCTTTTCATCCATTTCGTTTTCTCCCCCCCCCCCCTTTTACTCCTTTCTCGTAAATCGAGGAACACTCTAGAAACCCTCGGCTTTGTGTTTTTAGGAAAATTCTTTAGGAATTTTATAACCTTCACGAGCAAAGACGCGTCCCGAGTCTCCGCCATAAATATTTCATATTCTACCAACGGGCCCCCTTCAACTCCCGCACTCAGCCACTCATACAACACCCTGTCAAACTATCAAGGCCGATCAATATTGCACAATTAATCGATATTAAGCCGAGTTCATGGGAAGTATAGGCAATTTCGTCATTTACTTTTTTGCAAGGAAGGCTAAATATATTGGACAAATTTGTCGGCATTTATTTAACTGTAAATAAGAACCAGGGGAAGACTGTGGTGCGCCAATCAACTATCAGAAGTATTACTAATTCTAAAACAATGACCTTTAAAACTGTATCATATAACAGTGTTAAGACAATGTTAATTTTCTCAAACTGTTAGCACTGTTTGCTTAATAATAATGCCGCTTTGGATATAGGACTCATACATAACCGTCGGTCTGCCCTACCCGTTAGATTTGTAAAGCGTTTTCCCTGGGTGATAAGATTATAGATGACGTCATAGCTTCGAAAACCATTGATAAAAGAAACGAATTAGCATTACTAAATAATACAAGAAATGCTAAGTCGGCTATTGTATAAAACAACAGACGTCATTGCAGAGAATAACAGTTTCCTGCATGCCATAAGATGGTACCGTCAAATTGTTACGGGAAAGATGTGAAAAACGCATTTTAAAAGTAATATTTTTTGTTTTATTTAAAAAACCACTTTAAAGGTATCCATTAAAATGAAAAATAATATCCGTTATAAAATAGTTTACAAAAAATAGTTAAAACATATCTATTTATGCACAGTTATGTATGTTTATATATTTCTATTCATAGGAATCACTCCTAAACTAATTAACTATAATTATCAATTTGGTATCACGGCTGCAAAGCGTAAGGGTGAGTAATGTAAACTATATTTAGTTCAATTTATTTTATGCGGAGAGGCCAAAGAGTGTGGGAGCATTACGTGAAAATTCGGATATCTCCGATTTGTGTAGAATTTTAACAATAGCTATAATACATTAACATATATTCCAATATTCCACAAAATTGAGTTTCTTTTTAGTAATTTTAAGTGTTTAAGGAGATTGGATATGGGCACAACGTTTAATTTGAACATTCAAATATTTCGGATTTGCATTAAATTTTATCCATAGTCATGAGACACCAATAAAGCACGATTCTCTGAATTTCAATTTCTTCTTAAGACTTATTACGCTTAAGCCTTACAATTTAGAGATTTTCTTGAATCAAAATGATGTAACTGATTTAATCAAAATTGGAGTATGAATTCTAGATAAAAGGTTAAGTAACATTATATACTGATTTTAATATTCGTAAAATTGATGCAACACTGTTTTGTTCAAGGAATTAGTTTTACCCATCCTGGGACGGCTATATTAGCTATTTATATGTTTAAAATAATCGCAGTCAAAAATGAAGGTTAAAATGTTAGGCCTTTACAAAAATCTCTTATACGTTCAATATTTGTACTAATGATTTAGTGTTACGATTTTTAGGAACTTCAAATTAGATTTTGTACTTTCTGCTTATAATACACTTGGAATCTATTTATTTATATATATATGTCATATCAAGAAAAACAATAACTTTTACGATTTCATGTCATCTTTTTAAGAATGCAGGTAAAATCAAATTAAGCCGGAAGACCACGAATACAATAATCTCAAAGTTGTTGTTATGTTAAAAATAATATTTTTCAGCTACATAGATATTCGTGAAACTTGATTTAATTAACTGTTTTCAATTTCTTTGTTATTAACGATTAAAAAGTAAACTTATTAAACAAGAGAAAATTTGAATAATTATTAAATTTAATCTGTTGTCAATTTTGGTTGATTCCGTACTAAATATTAATTGTCTGTAAAACAAATATAGATAATAACACGCAATGCTTTGTTCCTAGCAAATTCAAAATTTGCGTTGGAAATATTCTGGATCGCTATAGGTTTTCACGGTGGATACCAAACGCTAGCTGTAATTACTTATGAAGTTTCTAAATAAAAATATTTAATAACATCTACTAAAATAACTTAATTGTGCAATTGTATTCATTATGATATGCATAATTATTTAATGAATAGAATGTTAGAGAGTAAGGAAGTTGGATTGGGCAAACAGGCGCACGCAATAAGTTTGGATTATTTTGAAATGTTCAATCAGTTAAGGCAGGCTGTCGGCGTGATACATAAAGCAGACAGATGTTTGTTTCAGGATTCTTTACGGCTAGCAGGGTAAGGAAATATGATACAATCTCCTTTGAACTTATCAAGCAATCATCCGGCCGGTATTTTTTTTGTTAAAGCGATGAATTAATAGTTTGAATATTCTACATCGTTCATGGTCATCATTTCATCCCCAAATCAGATTTCAGCAAACAAAAAGGAATATAACAATATGGCGAACAGCAATCCGATCCACACGATAACTAAAGACAAAGCTCCTAAGAGGAACAGGAATGACTGTAAACTGTTTCATATTGTTTTTTGATAACATTACGATATTAAAATATGAGATCGTTGTTTTGTCATCAAAGTCAAATTAAGCAACAACCAATTTAACTTTAATGTAGACAAACTGAAAATGATAAACAAAACAATGAAAATAGAGACGTTTAGTTTAAACTATATTTCCACATCCGGCGTTGTCCGGGATTATTTTTACTTTTATTAATTTACGTGACTGAAATATAAAAAAACACACAGATTGTGCGTTCGTTTTAAATAAAAAGAAAACTATACCAAAGAAAGGGAAGTAAAACTGTCGATACAGAGTTTCTTCATTTGTTTAAAAACGGCAAAAACCGACCATACAAAGTTAAGTATTACAGACTTACTTTACTAACATCATTTTGAAAAATATTTCACTCGGATAAATAATTTCTCAAGACCTTGAAACTAACCTTTCTAAACGAGGACTGGGTTTATTAGGCGGTGGCGGACTTGCCAATGCCACCGATAAACCTCAGACAGTTGCAACTTCTGAGACATATCTAGTACTTAGAAATTAACATCCTAAAGAACTTCCCTGACACCTTATTACGGACAAGTTTTCTTGCGACCTAGGCTATGTGGTTGCGCATAGTGTATGTACAGGACGGTTGTGACCGCAAAGGAGGCAGTCACCGAACTGAACCTCGGAAAGTGAGAGCTCACCTATCTTAAGAAACTTCAAGTGAGAAGTTATCGTCCTTATTTATGTTCATACTTCTTTTTATAGGGCTTTCAAACTTTCATTCCCCCCATGATGTCGAAGATAGTGCCCGGTTGATTATGCTCGAACACCTGAAACTCAGTCTTGGACAGGTCTGCGGAGTAGTCAACACAGTAAGTTTTAAGCGGGTGTGTAATACTGTGTAGTTTCCTTTTGGGAGAAGGTTTCCTTTTTTCAGCTGTTAGAGGTCTTCGTCACGGGTCCGAAGCACGTGCGTTAAATGGGGTATTAGAATGCCATCTTGGATCCTAACATAGAAAAGATCAGAGGGACTAGGCGAGCGAGTAGGTGGGCGCGCATTCAATCTAAGATGATAGCTATGTGCCATCTTGATGGATGTTGTTACGCACCATATCATTTTTCCAATTAAATTGTAAAAATCTTCTGTAAATACAATTCATTTCAAGTCATTGGTTATAGTTTACGTATTTCAAGTCCAGACATTAAATGTGGCATTGCGTTGATTGCTGAAAATAAAGGAGATGGACAAATAGCGAAATAATGAAAGGAAGAGCGTATTTAAGTATGGGTCAAAATGCGCCTAGTTAAGAGTAATCTCATTCTAATGCCTAAATTTTGCATAAATAATTGTAAGCGTATTATCTGTCCTGTCACGTGGGAGAGGAGGAGAATTTTATTATGCAAGACAGAAACAGTTTTTATTTTCGTATAAATCCAGAGTACGTCATTTTGTTGCCCTGGATTTTCCCAACAGTAAACAGCGACCTTGTGCCTATCTTTATCTAAATGTTGATGGGAAAATAAATAAGAACTCCTTATCCTTTGGGTAGGCGGACTTTCTGATGAAAGGTGATTTTTTGTCAACGGATAAAAAAATAAAATTGATAACGAAATAATTTTGTTTTTTCAAATTTGAAATTATTATTTGAAAAATAAATGTACTTAAAGATTGTACCTTTTGACGTCATTTATCATTTCACGCCCTATAAATATGTCAGAAATATCGATTTTACTCCCAAAATATAAAAATTGAAAGCATTTTAAAAATTAATTTCGCTTTTAGTATTTGTTAAAAATAAGTTTAAGCTTTTAATTTAAATTTAATTTATTTTGATTTTCAATTCTAATTTAAATTTAATTTACATGTCACTGATAATTTACATCAAATTAATTTAAACACTGATTGTCTTAAAAGTAATACTTAGAAAAATTATCATTTGTATCAAATAGTACTTGCCTTCCATTGTCTGTGTACGTACGTACGTAAATACATTGCATCAAATATGCTATTTCCTAGTTTTAAAACTGTGCGACTGTTTAAATGTTAATTAATATTAAAATGTTAATACTTACATAGTACAACCATTAGTATTTATAGCTAAGTAAAACATCCAGTAAAATATTCACATGGAGTTCAGAGGTGGAGGCATGTTCTCTAATTTTTCCAAGGAACGCCCACTCACAGGTCCCGCTTATAATTGATTAATGAAAGTTTTACCTTTTTTCTGTTAAGATTTTAACGAAATATTATAATATAAAAATGAGGTGGAGGTGCAGTTGATTGCAATCTTTCTTGCCTTGACATAGTACATCATCGACTTCACAATCAAATAAGAGGTGCTCTCTCCTTTCTCACAGTAATAATCTTTCTCTACTATATCGTTATTTTCAAGGTGCGTGTTTAATGGCAGTAAAACATCACTGGAACAATAATATAAAACAATGTCGCCTCGTATTTTGACCATGGTCTGAGCGTCAGTTGCCTCCATTAGAAAGATAATGTAACAAACAAAGTCAGTATGGTTTTTAAAAGCTATGCTCAGACTAAGAGTGAGTCTAACATGCCCGAACATTCGCACTAGAAGCGTTCTATCGTCTAAAATACAACTGTTTCCAAGAGATATAACTCTGATCCTAGAATTGGTTTGGTTGGTCTTACAGCGTATCAACCCTTCTTTGGGGCATATTTAATGTCATATTTAATACCGAAACACAATACCTATTTAAACAATTCATCAATTGGTATTCGTTGTCTGTTGTACGGCATAACAACCCTTTTTGCGTTATGTAATGCCAAAACATAATATATATTAGACATGGAATATATGAATATTTAAATATGAATGGAAGTAAAGCCGCGATGTACCTTTATTCCTCTATTGATTTCTCCTTACCTCTACGATAGACCAACAAATTCAATTGCGTCCATGTAAAGCATTCAACGCAAAGAACATTTAGCTAAAACGTGTACCAAGAACTCCCCTCCTTTACTTTGTGTACTTAGAACCAAACATAACCTCCACAAAAAGAGTTTCTGTCAAATAATCTCATCTGTGCAACGCAATACCGTAGGGCTGCTTTCCGACTGATTATAGCATTGTCGTTTTCAAATCTAATGTTAACAAATACTTGTCGAGCCGTCTTTTTAAGCAATACAATTCTGTCCACTTGCACCTATTTTTTTATAATCTTCCCATAGTATAGGTCATCATATAATTAACAATCGCAATAATTCTTATCTTCAACTGACCTTTGTACTTTGTAAGTGGCGACGCGCTAATATAAAAAATGAATTAGAACGTTTTCATTTTTTCACCGGTAAAATAACGCCCCCCCCCCAAAAAAAAAATGTCGCGCACAGTCACATTAACTCGCCATTGTTTGCTATCAATTAATCTTTAGGCGAAAATCTGAAATGTTACTTACGTACCAATTCGTAAGACGAAGTAGAATTACAGATGATACACTTATAGTTAGATAGGTGCTGAGATTCTTAAGCCGAACAATAAATTTGTGGAAGTGGCGTTGCATATAATCATCTCTTAAGAGTGATTATCGCAACAAGAATCACGATCTTTCATTTAGTTTTGCTTTCCTCAAAGAACGAACTAAGGCGACCGAGAAACGGAGGGATTTGCATGTCAGGAATAAATCTTAATTAATAAATTAATTAACGTCCACAAAAGTGAACGAGGAAACTCGGTTAATTCGCCTTTCAAATGATCGTACACAATTTGTTCTCGCACGCTCCGCTCTCATATGGCGAAGATGTTAAACTCAAAAGCGACGAGGATGGCAGATATTTCACGACTGGGATTAGTTGTTCTTTTAAATCACGCTAATCTAGTTATGAATCTATGCAGACTACGGAATCGACGAACTAAGTTCGAACTGTCTCAAATCCATTGAAAATTGAATAGCAGGATACCTAAGTAAAGATTACACCAATTTTTATTTTTGTTTACCTGTGCATCAGTACTATTCAAAGGCAAATCCACTCGATGATAAGGATTAATGAGATGAACTGATTTCCAGTTTGGAGATGAATAAGTTTTGTTCTCGCACTGGTAATTTTAGCAAAAGTGATTGCAACAGTGGAATCTATCACACAATTCGGTGCTTTTCTAATCAAGTAAAAAAATTGCATAATAAGATTTAACATAACACAAGTGTAGAAAGGTTTCAAAGTAAAAATAGAGATAAATTCAGAAAAAATGATGAATTAAAATAAGAATACATTTTTAATAAAATACGTAAGAGACAATTATCTGTATACTTATATGATATATTCTGTGAGTGTATAGGCAATATATATGTATTAATATATTATACATTTTTTATTCATACAGACATGTACAGACGCCCACTGACATGAAAATGTTTCAATCTGTAACTATCTTCAGGCGAAATGTTTGTCTTAACACTTAGTTGTTCATATTGTCTATTCATTTATTTGTTGATTTTATTCTGTCAATACATACTTAACCTGGATATATATATATATATATACATATATATATGTGTGTGTGTGTGTGTGTATATATATATATATATATATATATATATATATATATATATATATATATATATATATATATATATATCCAGGTTAAGTATGTATTCACAGGATATATATATATATATATATATATATATATATATATATATATAAATATATATATATATATATGTGTGTGTGTGTGTTTGTGTGTGTTTACAAAGAATATATATTTAATAAAAATTATAATGCTTATATTATCTAAAATTTATTTAATTGTAAGCTCAATGAAGCTGTATTACAGGATTCAGAGCGTATATATATATATATATATATATATATATATATATATATATATATATATATATATATATTATATTTGCATTCCATATACCATGGTGAATTAATCCCAAACCATAATTCTCATTGTTTCAAGCAACTTCTTTATTTCTGTACTTCGATGAGTCTTTTTTACATTTATTATTTTACACACAAAAGTAATTAATTCAAATTTAATATTCATTCCTATCCTTTTCGCGTGTTTTATGGCAAAATCCGGATAAGTGTATTTTAACATTAGTCCAAATTTGTCAAACTACAGAGGGTTGCAGTCTGTGTTGTTGAGTATTGATTCACTCCTCTCCAGGAGTTAGGCACAAGGCCAGTTTTTATCTTACTCCCACAAGTAAGATGTGACCCAAGGTCGGGTCGCGAAAGTGGGGTTTAAAAATTGCCTGGGCCGCCCCGTCGGCATTCCCCGGTAGGGGCGACGCAGGCAGCAAGCAATAAACTTACTCCTCCCCAAAGAGGGGAGGCGAAGCCTGGGAGGGTGGACCTTCTAGTACTGCACAGGACAGACCCATAGACCGGCGTAAATCAAGCCCCGAAGGCCAAGACAATACCAGTCTATAGGGTGCAGTATCCATCGGAACAGATACTACACTTTGATCTTAGCCAAAAGGTCTGTGTTGTTGACTAGCGAGAAAACATGTCATAACAAAACACTGGAGGGAAAATACGGTTTAAATCCAAGTTTATTTCTGATGAAAATTGGGCAAACTAAAGTACATAAAGGCAAAATACTCACTTGGGAAAAAGTGATCACTTCTAGAAAAAAGAAAACATTCCACCCAATAATAAGATTTTAACACTCGAGAAAACACAGGAATAATATTTCTCGAACGATAGCCCCAACGATAATATTTACGAAACTAAACTAAATAATTCTTGCTAGTAGATGGAGATGTATCTATTAGAAAAAAAAACCCTCGAAGCCCCCGAGATAATAAGCAAATTATTTTAACTGTTATTTATTATTAATTATTGTTAAAATATATGAAAGTGTCTTATAAGACTGTAGTAACAAAGATAATTGGTGCCCGTCTCACCCCTTTAATTAATAATGGAATGTTCTACATTCGTGTATATTAAGAGTGTATGTTAAAACACTATTTGTAGCAACAAATGGTTAAATAAAGCTTATCCTTAAGTTATATTCGGCGTCCAGTTTTTATTACAAAGACAATTTCCAAAACCAGAAATGAAGTGCGAAACGTTTATTGTTTTGATGCTTAACTATGAGAAAAAAAGCCCCGCAGCAAATTGAATGCAAGAATCTAAAAACATTAGTATAGGGGAATTAAAGTCTTAACAACAAATATCTCTTAATCATTTAATTTTATTTTTAAGTGAAGAAAAATCAAAATTATATTTAATTGGATTCATAACAAGTTGTGTTTTATTTATCTATTTAAAACTACGAGATCGACCATTACCCCATAGAGATGTTAGCTACACAGAGAAAGGGCGGTAACTCTTATAATGTTTAGCAAATTATCCTTCGAAGTGATAATATTGTAAGATTCTAAAGTGCACAGGTTTAATTTCTATGCTTTTGTTAGGTATATATTTGTTCGCTCTACCTACTATGGACCGTTTCAACTCAAAATGAATTTTCTTACTAATTAATTCGCTAACAACATTTTCTAGCGATGCAGGAGTTTTCTTTTAATTTGGATTAGTTTTTTTTCCTAAAGAAATACGTGTGGTTTCTATATTTGTCCTTGAAGGTGCCACGGTTGGCTCGATATAGGTCCTAGTGTTATTCGCCGTCTTTGCATTACATCTATACATTACACTTGAAATCAAACAGCTACCCCAAAAGACACTCGTTAGTACATTTACAATTGCATTTGACTTCTAATGCCTGGCTAGTATTGTTGTTAGTTCTTGTGCTATCATTAGTCGCATTCCTTACATGATTTATTTTGGTGTTATTATACCCTATAATCGATGAAACTAGGTTGACCTTACAGTAGTTTACATTAGTAGTGGATATTTTAAAACCCAACTTCCTTAACAGATTATGTAGTGTTTTCTCCTTTTCTCTAAGTTTATTTAAGGTATCATCTCTAGATACTCCTTTCTTATACAATTCCCTTAATCGTAAACAAAAAACAAACACATGTCTTATAGCAAACGTAGTAGAATTTAATTTTCGCTGTTGGGGCTTAATTTCTGAAAAGTTGTAAAATAAATGACTGACCCTACCACTAACACTAAGTTCGGTTAGTGGTAGGATAAGTAATTTTGTAACAACATGTCAGGAATTAAGTCCCCCAGTTTAGCGACAAGCGGGCATTTCTTTTTTTCTCTTATGTGTGAAGACAGTTTTGAACGAAATTAAATAAAAAGAATAAAAACAACTTAAAAACAGTTTCAGCACATTAAAATTATACAGGTCAGTCAGTAGACAATTCTACTGCGTTCGGTATAAGTCATTTGTTTTTGTATCTTTTGTTGTTTTTTATTACGAATTCTCGACTGTTTACTATTCTGCACTGTTTTCGAGTGAGTAAATACTTACTTTGAAACAACCCCTCCGTTGGCCCCTATTTAAAACTAAAAAAACGGGAACATACCCCCCCATAAAATACTTAGAAATATCGATTTTATTAACTTGAAAACAACGGAATGAATTTTAAAAATTGTTGTGGTTGCAAGGTTGAACAATAATTAGTGAGGAATACAATGAAGACGCAAACAACAAGGAGAATGCAATAATAAGTGTATTAAAGAAAAGGTATAGTTACAGTATGTACAAATGAAGGTGTCGAGTCAGAGAGTCTTGGTGGGAGGACATGTACGCTCTTCGGCGTCACTTCCGGTTGCATTTAGGTAACACACACTAAGGCGAACCTAGGCTTGCTATTTATAGTGTAACGTTATTCGTATATGCAAATGAGTGGTTGCCACCACAACACCCCCCTCCCAAGATTTGAAATCACACAGATTTCAATATCTTTTTCTTTTTGGGTTTACCATCAATGGTTCATTAAATTTTCTTTTCCTACCTGATCTTCGGGGTTCAGGTGTATATTGAGGCGGTTCCAAATTAAAGGATTCGTATATGACATCTATGGTTTCCTCCTCGTCGACTGTTGTCGTATAATCATCATCTTGGATATGACGTTTTTTTTTATCTGATTTAGGTGCCTTTTATGTATACTCTGTGGACCTTTAATCATATATGTACAATCACCAATGCGTTTATCCACTACTCCACATTCCCAGTAAGATGTGTTATTCTTGTAGCACTTAAAATATACTCGATCTCCCGAGTTATATTTCTTTCTTCTCGTGTGTGTAGTGTTTCGGATAATTGCTTGTCTTGGCAACAGTTTATCAAACGCTGATTTTACCTTTCTGGCAAACATTAGATCAGCTGGTGATATGTTTGATGGTGTACTAGGATGTGGTGTGATCCTATAAACTTGCAAGAATTGTTGCAAAGCTTTTTCTGTTCCAATGTATTTCTTTAACGCTCGTTTTAGCGTGTCCACGAACCTTTCCGCAAGGCCGTTCGACCTTGGATGATACGGCGGAGTCGTGATGTGCTTCACTCGGAACGTGTCGCAAAATTCCTTAAACTCTGCGGATGTGAACTGCGTTCCGTTGTCAGTGACCAGTGTGTCTGGTACACCGAATCTTGCAAACAACTCGTGTAGGAACCCTATTGAGTTGTTCGTTGTTGGATTCCTGCAACGCATTACCTCCGGCCATTTTGTGTAACTATCCACTACAATTAAATAATAGTTTTCTCCTACTGGACCAGCGAAGTCCATGTGGATTCTCGACCATGGTTGGTCGGTTTTCGGCTAAGGTTTGTGTACTATAGGTGGGGATTTTGCTGCTAACTGGCATCCTTTACATTTATTTATTGTTGCTGCTATGTCAGTGTCCATGTTACGCCAGTACACGTAGCTTCTCATTAACGACTTCATTCGATTTATCCCCGGATGTCCCGTATGGAAATCTCTTAACATCCTATTCTGCAATGTTTTGCGTATTACCACTCTCTCACTGTACAGTAACACATCGTTACATATGGAGAAAACTTCCTGCACCTTTGTGTCCGTTATAATTTTCTCTTTTATGTCCTTTATGTATTCGTCTTTCTCGGCTTCCCTTTTAATGTCCGACAAAGTTACGGGTAGTTCCTTAATGATGTTTGCTACCATATTTTTTACTTCAACATTTGTCCGAATTGCTGCAATGACTGATTCTTCCAGATTGTGTTTCTGTGGTATCAGTCTTGACAGTCCATCCGCATGGCAAATCTTTTTTGATGCTAGATGTTGTAGCTGGAAATCGTAATTAAGTAAGATTGTACCCCAGCGCAGCAATCTATTTGCGGTGTATACCGGCAATCCTTTTTTTGATCCATAGATCGTGACTAACGGTTTATGGTCGGTTTCAAGTAAGAATTGTCTACCATATAAATATCGGTGAAATTTAGTCACGGAAAAGATTATGCTCAATGCTTCTTTTTCGATTTGTGAATATGCCCTCTCGGCTGGTATCAGCGTTCTCGAAGCGTGCGCTATTGGTTTTCTAGACCCATCCGGCATAATATGTTGAATGCATGCTCCTAAGCCGTAGGAACTAGCGTCACTAGCGACGACTATTTTTAATTTTGTGTCAAAGTGCGTTAAGAATAATTCGGATGTTAGTGCGCTCTTTATTTTGTCAAAAGCGGTTTGACATTCTTGCGTCCAGTTCCAAGGTGTATCCTTTTAAAGCAGATTATTTAAGGGGGCTCGCAAGTTATGCATTCCTTCAATAAAAGATTGATAATAATTTGCGAGTCCTAAGAAACTCTGCAAGGTTGTTACGTTATCAGGTGCTGGCATATTTTTATTGCCGCAGATCTGTCTGGGTCCGGACGTCGTCCATGTTTGTTTATTATGTGTCCAAGATACTTAATCTCGCTCATACAAAAGTCACATTTACTCCCTTTTACTTTAAAGCCGAATTCTTGTATTCGAGTAAATACTTGTTTCAAATGTTCCTAATGTTCTTGTAGGGATTTGCTCCTGACAACAATGTCGTCCAGGTATGCACATGCGCACTCAATACCACTTAGCATGGTGTCCATCGCTTGCTGAAAAATGGCAGGCGCTACTTTGATGCCAAAGGGCAATCGGTTGTATTTGTATAATCCCTTATGCGTATTGATGCATAGTATTTTTTAGCAATTTTCCTCGACCGGTATTTGCAAATAAGCGTCGCTCAAGTCTATCTTGAAGAAGATATTACCACCATTTAACTTCGTGAATATTTCCTCTGGGCTTGGTAGAGGGTAATGGTGATCTTTTAATAGGGAGTTGACCCCGGTCGAAAAATCTGCGCCCACTCTAACTGCGTCATTCTTTTTCTTTACGTATACGGTGGGGGCTGCCCACTTGCTGTGTTCTATTTTTGATAGAATTCCTGTATGTTCCAATCTATCTAATTCTTTATTAATCTTTTCCAACCCAGCGAACGGAACGTTTCGCTTTTTTCTAAAAATTGGGCTGGCGTTTTCTTTAAGTTCAAACGAGGCCTTGAATTTATTACAGCGACCTAAGTTAGTCGTGAATGCTTCAGGAAATAATTCTTTTAAATCGTCTTTTATATTTACTGTTGTTGGAGAAGAACATTCTATTTTTTACAGAATGTATTGATTGGCTTATCCCATAGTCCAAATTTCTCAATTAAATCTATTCCAAACAGATTTTCACTATTTTTCAGTACGAATATTTTTAATTTCTTCGTAATCCCTTTTAATTTTATCGGAAGGACAACTTCTCCTTCAAATTTTATACCACCACCAGTTACCGTCCGGGCTGATTTACTCGTTTTCATCATGGTTGGTTTTTTACCCAACTTTTTCCATGTATTCAGGTTTATAATAGAAATATCGGAGCCGGAGTCGAGTTGTAACTTTATTGGTGTTTTAAATATTTCCACTTTTACGTATTTTTGCCGATCTTTGTCTAATTTTGTATTTGATTTTGTTTGCTGTACTCTCTTTCTGGTGTAATCTTTATATCTGCAGCAATCGCTTTTGTGTCCCACCTTCTTACAAATGAAGCATTTTTTCTTCTTATAAAGACAATCTGATTACCAATGCTTTTCTGCACATCTCTTACAGTTATATCTAGGAAGAGGCTTGTTATATTCTGTCCTATATTTATGGTTATTAGGATTGTAATATCCCGTTCCATTTCGATTGCTTTTCTTTGTAAAGTTCTTGGTTGGTGTGTATGGTTTTCTAACTTTTCTTACATATGCCACTCCGGATTCTTCTATATTTTTTGAATCCTTTTTTAGTGTAATGGCCCTTTCACAGTCCTCTGCTAGTTTCTGGAGGGTTAAATCTTGCTCAGATTCCAGCTTAGACAACACTCGTCTGCGTATTTCTGCATTTTTCGTGGAAACTAACCCTTGTGCGAAGATTAGACATTTAAAATCTTCTACCGTTAGTTCCGCAAGCTTAAAATTATCGCAGTTTTTATTGACAACTGATGCGTATGTCAAATAATCTTGGTTGTCCATCTTTCTTAGATTCACGCACAGCCATCTGTTATGAAAAAGAGATATATTTGGATTAAATAATTCTTTTAGTAATTTCACAGCTTCCATGAACTCTAATTCCGCAGTTTTTTTAGGTAATATGTAATCTATGAATTTGCTGTGTTCTGATGTACCCAATTTCCTGAGTAAGAGGCTCACTTTCTGGCTATTTGGCCAATTTTTGCAGTCCAGTTGAAAGACATCCTCGTATCTTGTATAGTATGCTTCAAAAGTCTTTCCTTCCTCCGGAACATAATTAAATGTGTCCATACTATTAAAGATAGTTGTATCGGAGAAATTAACACTGTCGACATTTTCTCGATTACTCGTTAGTAGTTCCAGTGTTTTACGAAACGTTCATTTTGTCTTTCCTCGCGGTCAGCTTGTGCCTGTAAAAACTGCATGAACATTTTTGATAAGTCTTCCATTTTTTTTTTTTTTTTTTCGTGACGTTTTACTGTATTATCCGTTATCCAGTGACAACTTTTTAAAAAAGAAAAATCCTTTCCTTGAGCTTTAATTTCTAGCTATGGTATTTCCTTTTAGTACCGCCGCCAAACAAATTATTAATTAAAAGATTCCTTTAGTTGTTGTTTTGCTAACGGGGAGCAGTAATTAGAATCCACTGGTGAACTTTTTTTTTTTCGTAAGTTACTTCCTTGCTTTTCGTAATATAAGTCTGACCTGTCGTTTTGCGACAGAACAAAATCTGCTATTCGTTTGCAAGTTGGTCCTTTAGTAATACAAAACAGATTTGTCGTTTAGCGACAAAACAAAAATTCACTTTTACATTCGTTTGCAAGTCGGATTCCCAGAAAAACGGCGTAAATTGTCGCTTTTGCCACGTTCGAGTTTTTTTTTTTCACTTAAGTTGAAACTTTTCTTTAGCGTAAAATCCGTTTGCTCGTCAACACTTTGCATTGTACTTTTTTTTTTAAAAATAGTTCTTCGTCAAACTGTTATATTTGACGCTTCATATCTCGTCGCCAACTGTTGTGGTTGCAAGGTTTAACAATAATTAGTGAGGAATACAATGAAGACGCAAACAACAAGGAGAATGCAATAATAAGTGTATTAAAGAAAAGGTATAGTTACAGTATGTACAAATGAAGGTGTCGAGTCAGAGAGTCTTGGTGGGAGGACGTGTACGCTCTTCGGCGTCACTTCCGGTGGCATTTAGGTAACACACACTAAGGCCAACCTAGGCTTGCCATTTATAGTGTAACGTTATTCGTATATGCAAATGAGTGGTTGCCACCACAACAAAAATAATCAAATATGGGGGAGGGGCTTAGCCCCTATTTAAAACTTAGAAAAGTCGATTTTATTTGCTTTAACACATAAGAGTATATACTTATTTAAACATATTGATTTGAAAATAGAGGGGGGACTTAGGCGGTATTTTAAACTAGAGGGATGAGCTTAGCCCACCCTCCTCAACGATTCTAATTTTCTGTTGAGTAATCTTCCTTGCTTGAGCCATTTTTCCTTTTTTTTTTAAATCGCTCCAGTCTAGGCATGTAGCCACTTGATGCAAGGAGCTAATAAATACTAGTTCAAAAACTAGCCAACGATAAATGTTAGATGGATAGAGATCGACCGCGAAAAATGCAATTCTTCCCCCGTTGTCAGAAGCATCGCTCATGAAATGTGAGGACTAAAGGACAAAAAAAGGGAAGCGAGAGTTAGGAGGCTGCCGAAATTAAACCGAAATTCACATTGTACGCTCCTAGTCATTGTGTTATTTCACCGGTGCAATTTTAAAAGTGCCTTTTTCCAGTGCCATTTTTACCATGCACCGAGATTAAATACACCATGTGAATCACTGGTGCTACACAATCTTGCTCTAGGACAGTTTTTTTTATTCCTTTTTAAGCTCCCTGCAAGTTGAAGCAAATCTTTGTAAGAAAACAAGAAAAGGTATAGTAAGATGTGTCCATTTAATCTGAGAGTTTTGTGATGAAATGCCACTTAAGAGTTAAGCGTGAAAGACCAACAGAATACTTTTTAAAAACTTTTGACTGACTACTAATGAAAATTCTATTTCAATCTTTTCCGTAACAAACCAACACAAATGGCCTTTCGAACTGATAGGACAAACATTTTTTTTTATATAATTCCTATTCATTGTCTCCCTACGAAAGTAGAGTAAGACCCAAGGTCGGTTTTAAGGTGAAGCAAATCCAGAACGCCAAAAAAAGATGAGACAAAAATAATAATTGCCTCAATCTAGAAAGATTTCTTCTTCACTGACCGAGGAAAGAAAAGATTCAGTGAACTATCAGAACAGATACTACTACATTTTGCTCCCAACCAAAAGGCCAAGCGGCAAGCAAACCTTTTATAGAGCAGCGATGGCACAGTTAATGACATTAAAAGAGATGAAGTCAATTAAGAGGCCGACGCCATTCGCGGGAACCTATCGTTTTCATGGGGCTTGAGTTGTGTTGCTGGTAGGGATGGTGGGGATGGTGGGAATGGTGGGAATTATGAAAAGAAAAAAGGTAGGAAAACTGATGTAGCCCCGAGCTAGGGAGAGGGGGATGCTGTAAAAGTGATCGGTCAACAGGCCGACACGACTAAC
Organism: Sepiola atlantica; assembly: GCA_963556195.1. NCBI lineage: Eukaryota > Metazoa > Mollusca > Cephalopoda > Sepiida > Sepiolidae > Sepiola > Sepiola atlantica. Next base: position 73,622,290 of record OY744520.1, read on the forward strand.
TGTTTGAGGTTGAGTGAAATATTGAATAAAAACAAACAAAAAACAACCACCACCACCACCACCACAAAGCAAAGCAAAGCAAAACACTATATACTTACATTTACGCTTGCTTAATAAGATAAAGTTAAAAGAGAACGAAGAGCTGTCATTGAAGAGGACAATGACACAGGCAGGGAAAGTTCAAGTGAGTACATGCTCCAACCAAATAAATTAAGTAAGCTATATATATATATATATATATATATATATATATATATATTACGCATTTATTCAATTACACACCCACCCACCAACCAACCAACCCACATATATATATATATATATATATATATATATATATATATATATATATATATATATGAGAAATACTTTTCAATCTATCCTTACAATATTAACAACTATATTAACATCGAAACAAGTTATGTTAATTTGCTTCTACTACATTAGGTTTTAAAATATCATATATATAGTAGAGTGTAAACACCAACAAACAGTTTAGGGTCTTCTTAATTTGCATATTTATTTATAAACAGCTTCTAATAAATTACTATTCTGCAATATGCAGTTGTAATTTTGCATTGTTGTATTTTCTTATGTATACGCAATATTTTTGTCTACAGTAAAACGTTTGAGATCGCTCGGATTCTGAGAGCAGATACGCCTGATGTCGGTGTGCGATGTACAGATACAACACTTAGATCTACGCTAAAAAGCCAAGAAATCATGAAAATGTGTTTCATGGCTAGACATTTTTAAATGAATGAAAAAAAAATTGATTTAGTAGTATAGTATCCGTTATGTCGTTATAAGACAGTCCTTTTTAAGGGTGTGGGGTAATCCTCCACGTATTACAATCTTCTTGGGAGAGAGATAATGTAGTATCTGTTATGTTGTCATGAGATCATCTTCTTTTTTTAGTGAAGGGTGAACAAGTGCAGTATATATTCTGTTATCATAATACCATACTCACATAAATTATCTCCCCTTTCATGAGGCGATCTTCGTAGGTATAACCTCCACTTTTAGGGGGCAGTATATGTTCGTTCTTCATGATACCATCATTCCATGATTATCTTATGTATAGTGTACTATCTGTCCTGTTGTCATCATATAATCCTCCCAGGCATTAACCTTTCTTGGAATATGGGAGGGGCATCATTACGTCATCCCCTCAATCGTTACTTCCTTCCTTGGGGGTCAGTAAAGTGTATGTTCGTTAAGCATAATATCATACTCCCAAACAAGCAAAGATATGCGACCGGAGGGAGAATATAATAGCTTGTATATATATATATATATAATATAGATGAAAGAAGAGGGATAAACATGTACGAATGACAAATTTATTTCAACTTCAATTGTTCAATGCAATGTGTACTCGGTAAAAACATGTTTATTATTCTTTCCTTAAGCCAAGGCTATTCAAAGATTAAAATCTTATCATCAGAGGAATTACATAGATAGATAAGTTGGCAGTGGAAAAGCCAAAATTCAAAATTTGAAAAAAATATTAAGTAATGGAGAGTGTGTATGTGCGTGTAAAAAGTTATGGGGTATGTCCAGTTGGTAAATGTCCGTTGATAAGGTGTCCAGTGAAAAGAGATTTAAAGATAGAAAAGAAGTGTTGTTGTGAAGGCAGCATTGAACAAATTCAAGAATGAAGTAAATCCAATAGAAAAATGTTTAGTTTAATCGTAGGGGGGGGGGGGGGAGGGCGCACTTATTCGGAAGTAATTTTGAGAATTCCGGCCATTTTAAAATACTTTCGTAGACAAAGAATGAGAATTGTTTTTCAGAAGTTGAAGTTGAACTGTGTATATTTAACGCAAGCAGTCGGAAATTTAAGTAGTGACTTTGAAAGCCTAAGAAGAGCGACAGCTTTTAGTTGAAAACCAGGCCAAATGAAGAAGTGGGGGTAGGGATAAAGATAAAACATAAAAAGTGGGTGATAGGGTTAGTTAAATGAACTATGGCTGATGCTGGGAAGAGAGAGGGGAAGGGATTGTTTGGTTACTGTTTGCTGCTAGTATGCAATAAATCCGGTGCGTGTTGGGGTGGAGCTATTATAAGCTAAAAGCAGGAGTGAAATTCAGGTCAGTGAGTGAATATTTCTGAAAGGGGAGCATCCCGTAATTAAAACAGATGTTGAACGAACTTATTGTTTAAAAGTAGTATGACAGAATTTTCATTAGGCCGCCATTTTCAATATATTTATATATATATATATATATATATATATATATATATATATATATATATATATATATATATATCTTTTAAGTTTTTACACCTTAAAAAAAACCCCAAAAAACAAACACTTTTATTCCCATGTACGTCATTTGAAAAATTCATTTGCTAGTAAGTCAATTAGTCTCTTGTAATAACTTTATTATTTCTATTCGAACACTGACTTGGTGTGATGGATGGTAGAAAAGAGATTGCGTGAGAAAGTCAGGAAGGTTTGTGACACTGCCAGAACTTGATCATAAGAAATCCGTATATGCTCTTGTTATTTCAGGTGTGTTTCTCGACTAAAAATGATGTTTTTTTCACATGTGACACATAAGAAATAGCTGTACGGAAACATAAAATCATGTAAATTAAACGTCATATAAGTCTTATTTTAATTTTTCGAACTGTCCTCTGTCCTTTTATCAAAAAATATCTGTTTTTATAAAAATTGAAGGAATATGAAACTTTTATCAAAAAAAAAACAAAACAACTAGCCATTTTAAACTTTGTACAAAGCTCATTTACAAATATTTAAAAAGTTTATCCAAGTTTTAAAAAACTTTCATTTAATTTCAATGAATCTAGACATAATTTATTTATTTATTGGATGATGAAGGATGATTTACCTTTGAAAACTTTGGGGAAAACGTTTTTTGTCGAGAAAACAATCTAAGGGTGAAGATGTACTCTGAATTCTAATGGATAGGAATCGAAACTGGAATATAAAAGAAGTAGAAGAGGAAAGAAGGGTATCAGGAAGACGAGGAAATGAGAGGAGAAAGAAAAGGAAGAAGGGGAAGGATATTATGAAGAAGAGGAAAAAAGAAGAGAAAAAAGAGAGAGATACGGAAGAAGTAAAAGAATATTATTAAGAAAAGGAAAAAAGGGGAAATAGAAAAAGAGGAAAACTTATGAAGAGGAGGTAGAAGACAAAGAAGAGGAGGAAGAAGAGGAAGAATATTAGAAAAAGAAGAAGAGGAAAAATAAGAGAAAGAAGATTAGGAAGAGGAGAAAAATAGGGAAGAAGAAATAGAACGAGATTAGAAGAAAAAGAACAAAAAAGAAGAGAAATAAGATTAGGAAGAAGAGAAAGACGATGAAGAAGAAACGGAAGGAAACTAGGAAGAATAGATTAAGAGGCATAAGAAGAAGAGGAAGGAGATTAAGAACAGGAGGGAGAAGAGTTGGGGGATTAGGAAGAGAGGGAGAAAGGGAATAGGAAGAAAGGGGATTAGGAATAGGAGGAAGATGAGGTCATAGATTAAAAAGATGAAGAAGAAGAGGAAGGAGATTAGGAAGTAGAGAAAGAAAATAAAGAAGAGGAAGAAGAAAATAAATGGGATTAAGAAGAGGAGCAAGAAAGGAGAAGAAGAGGAAAGAGATAAAGAAGAAGAAAAAGAAGAAGAAAAATATTTAGAAGAATAAGCAAAAATAAAAAGTCAAAGAAGAAAAGGAAGGAAATAATCATCTGTCCCCTTTAACAATTAAAAAAAACTATTGGAGATAATCTGTGTCGATTCTGAGTGACTATGAGATAATTGTTTTCGGTACACATCAATAGAAATACATTTTGACAAGATTTTAATCAATTTATGTGTTGTAAAGTTCGCGCTGTAACCGCTTTCCCGCAGTTGGAATGCCGGTCGTTTTCGCTGATATGTTGCGCTGAAAGATATTAGCCGGAGGAGCCCGAGGTAATGCAAATTCCACTTTATATATCGACCCTATCGGTTTCGACCGATGCGACGGTAAGTGACCGGGCGTGAATCACTTTATACGGCGCCAAGCCTCTCATTTAGGATGTCATATATGGCGACATATCATTGCCCTGTAACTTAATAAAGTCCGGACTTGACCAGGGTTCTGTTGCTCGAGAAAGTCGACATCCTTACACAAAATTAATATTCGTCTTCTGCACACAGGTATATATTTACAGTAAGTGAACATAAAACGTTATTGACCAGAAAATGACGGTCTTTCGTCCGCCTATATGTAAAAGGAGTCTCGCATGACAGAGTCGTTAATGCATCTGGCAACGGGACGTTCCAATTAAACTTTTGCCATTATTTTAGTCAGGAATGGAAAAGACTACCTAGAACCGGTATATATATATTAAGTTAAAAACGCGTACAGTACAATATCTATTTAATATTTTCAATAATTATTTTTTACTTCATAGTATATTATAAAAGTTAGTAAAATAAGGACAATTTTGAAAATATTTTTACATGTCACATAGTTTAAGCCTGTTGTTTGGAGGCTATTAAGATCAAACGCATTAACTAGACTTTTTGGTAAACAAAATCAATTTGTACTCGTGCTTCGGCTATTCAACTAGCGTTCTGGTTTCTCTAGGGTGTAAATATCCATAGTAATTTAAATGATTTTGTTTATATGAAAATTTGAATGAAAATACTTTTTGTTCGACTTTCTCATGTATCATGTATGTGTCTGGAAGGGCAATTTCAAAATTAGTTCTACTGCAGATTACAACATGATATTTTTTAATTTCGCAATTGAATGAATTACTAGGAAATTTGTGGAAGAGAAGAGGCAAGTAAGAACAACTATTTATTGATAGGAGTCTGAGAGCTGTTACACACCTTGTCGACTTTTTAGAAGAGAGAGAAACACACACACATATATATATATATATATATATATATATATATATATAGAGAGAGAGAGAGAGAGAGAGAGAGAGAGAGAGCGAGAGAGAGAGAGAGAGAGAATGTAGTATGTAAATAAAGTGTTGTGTCAGAGGAAGGTGAGGAGTGAAGGTAGATAGATAATTGATATTGAAAGTGAAAGACAAGAAAAAGAAGACAAATGCGAAAAGAAAAACGAGGGAAAAACGAAGAAGAAGTGTAAGATGGGAATAGGAATTAGTAAGAAAACAAAAGGGAGAGTAATGGACAAGAGTGCGATAGAGTAAGAGAGGGAAAGAAAGGGGAAGATAGAGGGAGAAAATCAGTAACGGCCCGACAAGCGACAGCTTGATGTAAACGGTAGAGGTGGAAAGAACACCCTTGTTTTCATTCGATTCAGAAAACAAAGAACCGTCCTTTCTTTGTAGTTGCCGACAGGTGTGCAATTCGAAGCAAACAAACAAAAAAAAAATTATATATATATATATATATATATATATATATATATATATATATATATTACTATTTCATGTGTCCACATAACATTTTATAAGGAGATATAATTTTTTATGTATCAATTTTCAGTATTTACTTCAACAATGCTCGATACGTTTGTAGAGCTAGGTAGTGAGCTATGAAAATATATTTATGGCAATTAAGCTACACAGAGGCTCCCGCGTTTCATCCCCGGGGGGATCTTAAGGCATTTTAGCCTGAAAGTCTATGAAAATATATTTATGGTAATTAAGCTACACAGAGGCTCCCGCGTTTCATCCCCGGGGGAATCTTCAGGCTAAAATGCCTGAAGATTCCCCCGGGGATGAAACGCGGGAGCCTCTGTGTAGCTTAATTGCCATGAATATATTTTCATATCTTACTCTCTCTCTCTCTCTCTCTCTCTCTCTCTCTCTCTCTCTCTCTATATATATATATATATATATATATATATATATATATATATATATATATATATATATATACTAGCATGACGACCCAATGTTGCTCTGCATTGAATGAAGATAATTACCATGTACTTTGTCACGATGCTCATAACACAATATTCCTTTATTTGTTTTTACTGACCCTCCTCTCGCCCCCGCCCCTCTTGTCGTATAGATTTGGACTTACTTTATCAATTTACTTGGATTAATTTGATATAACTTAAAAGCGTCTGGATTGCGCGTTGTTGTCTTATCAAATTGTCTAAATAAGTTATTTTTATCCCCACCTTGCTAAATCATTCTTATTACTAAAGCACAAACTGATGGCATAAAATATTGTTATCTTAGAGTAACGCGAGCTATTCTCAGAGATTCGTACAGAATACTTCCGTAAAAAAAAAAAAAATATATATATATATATATATATATATATATATATATATATAGGGCAAGTACTATTTTTATGCGCCAGAAGAACGGTATGAAAAAGAGAGGGATTTCTTTTATCAAACATTTTATAGATAAATACTAATGAGTACAAGGTCGTCAATAAACCGCCTACAACTATGATAATTATAAGCTCTAGATATATCAATTTTTTTTATTAACGATAACTTATGTATGTATTCATTTCTATGTAAATAAAGATAAGCCCAAAGGGGTGAGGGATCCAAACCCATTGGAATACTTAGAGTGTACTGTATTTGATGCAGTCATATTTGAAGTTTTAATTTGAAGATAATCACTGTTGGGAAAAGAGCCCGTGATTGACAATGTTGACTAATATATATATATATATATATATATATATATATATATATATATATATATATATATATATAGATAGATAGATAGATAGATAGATAGATAGATAGATAGATAGATAGATAGATAGATAGATAGATAGATAGATATGGCTTCTACTTAGCGTAAATGCTTAACTTAATACAAGAAGAAAACATTCGGGTTTTCTGGTAATTTCTCATATATTTAAGCACATATATTTCGTAACATACGTTGGTGGCTGAGGGCTCAGTTGTTACGATGCTCGATTGCTGAAAAGTCGACCGATATTCGAATCACATAAGCACCCGTCAATTTCTAGTTTCTAGCCTCACTGAAAAGCCATTATATAGTGAAACAGCTGTTTTTCGATTAACTATATATATGCCTGTTTTTCGAAGTTTTTGAATACAATATTGTATTCTGAATAATGAGCCATTTTGTGCATCATGAAACCATGTTTTTTAAAACAATTGAAAATACATTATCCTGCTCAGAATATTTTCTCGAAAAACCATCCTTGTTATTAGCAGCAACGATAAATTAACATAGTCGTCATATTTACTCT
>OY744520.1:73634461-73726961 GCA_963556195.1 Sepiola atlantica
GAAAATGACGATGACCGAGATTCTCCGCCATTCTTTAGAGAAACTCAATTGATGCTCAACTTTGTTATTTCACAAGACGCGTTCAACGAGGTTTTTGATCACATAATAGAAATAAAATCCCTGGCGCAGACGGTCTGCATCCAAAATACTCCAAGAACTTCTTTCATTCATCACTGGTCAGTAATCTGGCGCTTTAACTTATCTATTTACACTGGTGACGTCCAAGAAGGACGTCACCAGTGTACATAGATAGGTTAACAGAGAGGATCCCGTCAACTACTGGCGAGGCTCACTCACTTCTCTTGTCTGCAAATCTTTAAAACTCTTCTCAAATCAGCCCCATCTCATGACCACTGCATCAATCTATCAAGTCCAACACTGCTTCGTACCGAAAGGATCCTACTTAACAACTCCTTAGCTTATGGAAGAGTGGGACACTAAAATCATAGAGAATGGTGATGCAGCCGACAATGTTTTTTTAACTTTGTCAAAATCTTTAATCAAGTGAATCATAGACTTACAACTCTAAAAGCTCCTATCCAATGGCTTTCAACCACAAGTGGTGAGATGGATCGGAGCCTTCCTTGCTGACCGTACTTTTCGAGTGAAGGTCGATGGTCCTCTGTTGTTTCTAATGCAGTTAGTGGCGTGCCCCAATGCTCAGTATTTGGCCCCTAGCTTAGCCCGGTGTTCATCAATGATCTGCCAGAGAGCATCTCCCAGAAGGTTATTATTTTTGCCGATGACATCAAGATAATTGCTGCCATAAGTGACATTGGAGATCGCCGTAGATGCCTTCATCAAGTTAGGAAATTGTCAGAGCTATAGGGTTTATCTCTAAATTAAAAAACTGCAACCACTTTCCAGTCGATTCGTCAACAAACATGCTACTTGATTTCGTCACTGGCTGATTTATTTTGTACGAGACGCTTCAGCCCAAGGACTTGTGTGTTGTGGTCGATTCCTCCTTTACTTTTCCCAAGGCATTCATGGTGTAAATAAAGCCCGCAGTATACTCCTTCTCACATACCACTCGTTTGCCACCATGATAGCCGACATCTTCCTACTGTTATAAATATCTCTGGTGCGACCTATTCTTAAATAGGGCATCAAAGCTTCATCTCCTTATTTCGTTCGAAATATCTAGCACTTGAGAGACTTGCGATTTACGCCGCAGATTGTCCATAAAGTCCTATACACAACGATTGAAGGTCCTCAACCTGTATTCGCTGAAGTGTAGGCGGCTGCGCAGAGACCTCATCCTCGCTTTTAAAATCGTGCGTGACAACTGCAATGTACTTCGTGACCTCTTTTTACATACAGCTCCGCGGTGCGGGCTTCGTTGAAACTGAGAAAAGCTGTACTTGAAACGATTTCGGCTTAATCTTCAGAAGGCGTCTTTTTCGGTTCGGCTCACTGCCATAAGCCCTAGTCAGCTTACAGACGACACAAACAGTCCAAGGCAGTGCTGGATCCATCATGGTCGCTGATCTTTTGATAATTACCCCTTACTTGAGTGGCGGAAGATGCGTGGAGACGCATTTCTGGCGTAACAAATCAACCAACATTTAAATATACATTGCAGGGCGTGGTATTCACCGCAGCGCCAAGTCATGGTCTCAACGGAACCCAGCAAAGGATGTACCATAGTCACTTTCGTCGCATTAGAAGAAAAGCGACGTTCTCTGTCCGTGATTATGCTTTGTGGAACAGCCTACCAGAGGTAGTGACGATGTCTATCATTTCCAGGTTTACAGTCACCTTGGACAAAACATTCAGACGGTATATACATGTACACATCTTCTAACTGTCAATTTACATGGCTTGTTATTATTTTTTTGCCAAAAAATTTGCTTTTCTTTTATTTTAGATTGTTGAAGAAAAAACGTTTACGCTAATGACTGTATTCGACATCCAATAAACTGAAAAGTGTTTATATACCGTTGACAAACAAAATTCACTTTCGCTAACGGATAAGAGCGTCAGAATCAATCAAATCGCCACATACACATAATATAAAACAGAACTGTGTCTGAGTCGAGTTGAAACTAGAGTCAGACGGAATAGGGGTTTTGAAGGAGGCAGAGCCGGACTCATAAGAATGCTAAAAGTCAGAAAAGGATTTCTTTTAATTTCCAAAGAATCAACAGTCTAAATATCGGAACATTTAAAACTATGGAATCAGATTTGTTGGAATCCTTGGCGTCAGAATCTGACTGTATACATTCCTACTCTGCAATCCGGGAAAGGAGATAGTCCATATTAAATCTTGACATTCTATATCGAATGGTGTAGGTGTGAATAGGCTCCAGAAACACGCACAGTCATGTGCCTCATGACCCACTTAGTAATGAAGAACGCCTAAATTACATTCAAACAAAATTGGTGGGAAACTATTGCTTCACGGAAACGAATAACTAGTGATAGGATAACCAACTTGTTCTACTGATGAGCCCAAAGGAGGGCGAAACTCGAGTCTAGAACTTCCGGTTGTGGGCTGCGGCGTTGTCTGATTGTGGAAATAATTATATATATATATCATCTCACATTAAAAAATCTATCATTTATTTGCTCGCTTATTTAGCTTGTTGGATGACATCGTCCTAGCAGGTATAAAAATCCTACTTGTGATACATCGGCTTGAGTTCTAAGTAGTTGGATGACTACACCATTTGTTGAGAAGAGTAGGTACATTCCACAGTCGGCCTTCGCCGCGGTTTACTTGATCTTTGTAAATTAATAGACGTTCTTGTATGTGGCGAGGCAGCTCAGTGGCAGCGTACTCGCTTTGCATGCAAGTGACTCGGGTTTTGAATCCTGAGTTCGGATTTGTTCTACTGACGAGTTCAAAGGAGGGTGAAACTCGAGTCTAAGACTTCCTGTTTATTTCTTGCGTAGGTTGTGGGCTGCGGCGTTGTCTGATTGTGGAAATAATTATATATATCATCTCACATTCAAACATCTAATATATATATATATATATATATATATATATATATATATATATATACGTGTGTGTGATTCTGATTCTATAAAATGAGTGTCAATCACGATGATCTTCAAATTTTCTAAAAATCATCTTAATTTACACCAATTTGGAGAAACAAAATCATTCAAATACTACAGTTACACACACACACGCATATATATATATATATATATATATATATATATATATATATATATATATATATATATATATATATATATATATATATATATAATTTATTTAGATACTGTATATTACATAGTTCAGCAATGTACCGCGGTTTCATCCAAAAGGGCAGATTTAGACATCTTTAGTAAATCTCAGTGCCCAGTGGAATCATCGGCAAGCTGAAATGATTGTAGTCACGTCCTGATAGGGAATGGCGTCAATAATGACAGAAAACGGTGTATCTCTGAGGGGTACCCCGAAAAAAATCGGTGTGGGATAGTGATTAACTAAAACTTAAGGGAGATCGATGTTAGTTCGTGTATGAAAGGCCTTCATTGTATTCCCTAGCAAGTTTTATTTATTTACTTATTTATCCGTTAGCAAGTTTTATTTATTTATTTATTTATCTGTTCTTTTTTGGATTTGTAATGTTATTGTTTTACCTAGTCTGAAAAAATACGAAAGGGGCGGCTATGAAGTTTGCCGTTTGGGTTTGTGAAATTATGGTGCTTTTTTGTTGTCGTTTTTGGGGAACAATTCATGTATCGAGATTAATTGTTCGATATAGTGCTGAAAAAGATGATGCAATAATATTTTTATGGACTTAACGTGTTTGTTTATTTTTGTTTGTTGAATTGGTGTTTTCGTATTTTCTTTATCTTAATGGGAGGGAAGCGGTGTTTCGTTGGTATGTCCCGTTTATAACCAGTAGTGTTGAAAACAAAAATTGGTTATAAACGAAATGATGGATGCTATATGTTACTTCCGTTTGAGGGGTATAAGTTTAGTCTCTGGGTGGGGGTTGTTAACTTCTATTTTATTGATGGTGTGTTAATAATATTAATATTTAGTGTATTTCAGAACATTTATTAAATTCTTTATCTTATTATTTTATTTTATTCCACTCGTACGCGTACTTCCGTCCATACGCATCGGCAAATAAACTTATATACACATACGTGCATGGAACCAAAAGCATGTCTATATACAATATCTGCATGCATATGCGCATTTACGCACGTACACACATCTACACTCACATGTACGCGGTACATTGCTGAAATATGTAATATACAGTATCTAAATAAATTATATTAGCTCTCTTATATGATCGATCACTTTATTTGATTTCTTTTCATATACAACCTGAAACACACACACTATATATATATATATATATATATATATATATATATATATATATATATATATATAATGTAATCAATGTTTCGAATTTGTTTGAAAATATCTTTATTCATACAATTGTGTCTGCTCATTTTGAAAAACAAACAGTCGTTCTTGATAATAAATTCCAGATAGTGTAAAAAGGATTTTTCAGTTAATTATTATCTCCTATCAGATTACACTTCTCCAAAAACAGAACCGTTAAAATCAGAATTCTTCTATTCATTTTGCTTAGTTATTCCGTTTTGTCGTTTCAAGCTAACCAATGAAAATACATTCTTAGTTGCATCAGTATGTAGGTAAATAACCTACACTTATATTTACCGACACTCGAGAAAATGATATCACCGGCTTTCATAACGTCCTCCATTAGTCTTTTGATTAAAAGAGTACACACCAAAAACATCGTATAAAGAACCAAGTTTTAACCCACGTATGTTTTCATCTTTTATTTACTTCTTGCGCTACGATTTTCAATTATACTCATTTTTTTCATGTCATCAAATCATCAAAAAGTCTCATTCACGCTGTTCTTTTTTCTTTAATACTACGGTATTTACCATTATTCCACCAGGCTCTGATTAGAAATAATATAAACAACAATAATAATGATGATAAGAAGAAAAGAAAAGAACCAGTCCATAGAAATATTGATAATCAGAAAAAAGTCAAATAATAATAATAATAATAATAATAATAATAATAATAATAATAATAATAATAATAGTGTGCACTGCTAGAGATGAAAAGGGGAAAACTGGAGACGACCGAGGCCATAGAACTGCCCAACCAAGAGGAGATGAGGGCTCTAGGCAAACAGGAGAGCTATAAATATTTGGGAGTTCTGAAAGCAAACACCATCTACTTTACAGAAATGAAAGTGAAGATTGTAAAAGAATATTTGCGAAGTACAAGAAAACTCTTAGAAACGAAATTATATAGCAGAAACATAGTAAAAGAGATAAACACCTGGGTAGTATCACTAATAAGATACCCTCGACCATTCATAGACTAAATAAGATGTCAAGCACGTTGACTAGAGGACTAGAAAATCAATGACCATGCATAACGCACTACACCCAAAAGACGATACGGACAGACTCTACATGAAAAGAAACGAAGGGAGAAGAGGACTGGTAAGTATAAAAGACTGTGCGGAAGACACAGAAAAGAGCTGGAGTAAATGCAGACTGTCTGAACATAGAGACGAAACAGTAAATCATATAAGTGAATGCAGTAAATTAGCCTAAATGAATACAAGGATTGCCATGACTTTGTGAGGAAATCAGTACACTGGGAACTGTGCAAACGATTGCATTTCGAACACGCAGACAAATGGTACAAACATAAATAAGAGACAGTAATGGAAAACGAAAAACAAAAAATCCTCCTAGATATGGACGTACAAACAGATAAACCCATACAAGCCATACTAATCGATAAGAAGGAGAAATCCTGCTAAATCGTAGACTTTGCCGTTCCAGCAGGACACAGAGTTCAGATCAAGGAGACGCAAAACAGGAAGCAAATACACGGAAGTTGTCAGATAACTGAAAAGACTATGGAGTATGAAGAAAGTCAATATAATACCAATAATCGTAGGAGCACTAAGAACTGTCTAAAAAACTGGGGAAAAGACAGAGAAATTGGAATCAAAGTGGCCATTGAGCCAATACAAAGGACACTACACAAAATAGTCGTAGAGTGTCAAGGGGGATGGGAAGACCGAAGAGGGACAGAACTGACCAGATCTCAACTGGAAGAGTTCGGAGAGTGCTGTGAGCCGTGGGGGAGCTTATTGCCACCGAAATCCCATGGGAAACCAATGGTCGTTGCCAGCGAGAAATAAATGGTAGGCGGCTGTTGCGATACAGCAAGGTCATTTGCGCTGGTGATCGAAAAGAGGTGGAGAGTACTGGAAATCTGGTGAGACTTGTTGTCGCTCAGACTCCAGGGTACATCATACTCTATTGAGCACAAATAAAAATAATAATGATAATAATAATAATAATAATAATAATAATAATAATAATAATAATAATAATAATAATAATAATAATAATAATAATAATAAAAGAAATAGAAAGAGAATAACTATTTGATTTATCCTCCATATATAGTGTACATATTAAAAGAGACATACCTATGAAACTATATTTCTTAAACGAATAGTCAGAAATTTCCCAACATTGAACAAAACAACATATTTAATAGACAACAACATCCAGAAAAAATAACCTTGTTACTATAGCTGAGTTTCCTTTTAAACGAAAATTACTTACAAACAAACCTAGTATAAAAAGTCATTGTAAGAATTAAAAACATACACGGAACGAGTATACACTGAAATTCCAGAGAGCACTATGAAACAAAGAGCAATGGACACAATGGCTTTTTTAATAATATAAAACACGAAGACAGAACAACGCTACCCTCTGGGCACATAGGTTCTAAAAAATCCAAACCAAATGACATCAAAATAACATAGAAAACAGGAAAATACTACTAGTCGATAAATCTAAATGAAACACGATAAACTCTGTTTTAGAAAAGATAATTACGACAATAATATATCCAGTACAGTATATTTACAAAACAATTGATCAAAACCTGTATCCGGTGTAAATTCATGATGAGTCACTTAAAAGCCAACGATTCGAAATATAAATATTAATAAATAAATTGCAATAGAAATTTAAAAAAATGAAAATAAAATAAACGGTAAATAAATAATAAACATACAATAGGTAAATAAAACGTATTAAAAAGTGCCTAAAACACACACAAAATAAACAAATCCGAAAAATTAAAACAATGCTACGAAAATAAACTACGCGAACGTAAATAAACAAATGAACTGGTTCAAACCGAATGTCCCTTCCCATAATAACCTATCCTAAATGGGATAAGCACGAGGCGGGGCCAGAAACTACCAGTCACTATGTCCTTTGGACTCCGTGTCTCCAAATAAGATATCGGTAAGATTAGAGAGAGAGAGAGAGAGAGAGAGAGAGAGAGAGAGAGAGAGAGAGAGGGAGAGAGAGAGAATGGTGTGTATGTAAGTGCGTGCGTGCTTATGTGTGTCAAAGGTTGAGCTTCATCAGTGGAGTCGTGCTCACATCTTAGGGCACGTTCGGGTCAAGATAATTTGGTTAGGGTCGAAACAGACGTAGTTTACAACACAGTACGTCCTTTCCCTGCCCATTCGCCGTGTGCGGTCATCTAACTCTCCGCTACCAGGACGTTGGCGGTGGTGGTGAATATCTCGACAGGAAACCCAGATAAGTCTGTTGCAACACTACAGCTGTCGCCAAGTGTCAGCTGACCCGGACAGGGAATAAGTGATTATAAGCATGAGGTTTGGACATGTGGTTTCTCACAAATCTCGGACTATTTGAACAACGGACTTTTTCGCCAATACAGGAGATCAGTAAAAATTAAAAATCATGGAAAGAATTAAGAACACCAGATAAAATGTGCTTATTTCATGTAAACTTTAAACTGCTTTTTTTAAAAAATTACCTTTAAAATATGACTAATTGATTAATTAATTAATTGCAATTATAAAAAAGTATATTTCTATCTACGGGTTAAAATAGATATCTTCGATATAAGTAAAAAAAATATTAAAAATAAGGCTGTATATCAATTTAAAAATGAAAATTTGTTTATAGTGAATTTTATAATTTCCTGCATCATCTACCGTTACCCGCGCAGTACCAGTCTTGATGTTTTGAATGGGCAAAAACGACAAATCCAATCTATTAATTAACTATTTTTTAAAATAAGGACTAGAATATAATTCCTATAACCATGAAATAAGTTCGTACTTTGATATTTTCTAACGTTAAAAATCTGAGTCTTATATTAAAATCTGCCGTAATTCCTTCTTTTTTATATACATATTTAAAAGTTCCGTTTTAGAAAGTACCGTAACTTCCTAATTCTAACTCTTTAACATATCGCTAACTGACTAACAAACTAACTAAGAATATATATATATATATATATATATATATATATATATATATATATATATATATATATATATATATATATATATATATGTTGTGAAGTAGTCCAACAGTAAAAAGAAGTCAAGTCGAGGTTGGGTTAAGATAGCAAGTGTATTAACATAAAAGGTACAAGGTAAGGGAAGTGACTGGCCCTTGGCTAGACAGTTACAAGTCTGTCCTTTTTCTCTCTCTCGTGACTCTGGTGACTCGCACTATTTATAGTGAGAACCGGTGTAGTTTCTCTTCTGTTAGAACGGCGGTGTAACACCCCCCTTTGAAAATATCCCATCTGGGGATTAATAACGTTTTTGTTTGGGAATCACCATTATCAACTCAGTCGATTTCCGTTTTCTTTTTGATCTCCTAATCTCAGGAGCAGTCTCTGGTATGGCACCTGAAAAGTATCAACACTGTCTCGGGCGATCTGGTCACCTCACTGTTCGAGTATCTTTTCCAGATTTGGTTAGTGTGACGTTTGTGCACGAAATATGGTCCCTTAATCATATAGACCATGTTGCCTATTTGTCTATCCACAGTCCTGAACTTCCAAAAAGTCCTATTGTTTCTGTAAATCTTATAAAACACTTTTTCGACAACTTTATACGGTTTTTTCGTTATCGTTTCTTTTAGGTTTGCCCTATCCTGGTTTGGTAACAACTTGAGGAAAATTGATCTAACCTTGCGTCCGAACATGACCTCAGCAGGTGTCTTCGACGTTTCGATGTTTGCATTCGGAGTGACTCTGTAAACTTGCAGAAACTGTTGGATTGACTTATCCGTCGGTGATCCACTAGCTTTTTTCAGAGCTCTCTTGAATGTGTCAACAAATCTCTCTGCCGTCCATTGCTTCTTGGATGGTATGAAGGGATTGTTATATGCTCGATGAGATGATACTCGCAAAGGTGTTTACATTCAGTAGACGTGAATTGAGTATCATTGTCGATGACAATGCAGTCTACTGCTCCAAACCTAGCGAATAGTTTGTATAGGAAGTTTATAGCTGCCTCGGATGTGGGGTTCTTGCATTTTAGTACTTCCGGCCACTTAGCTAGGCTGTCTACAACAATGAGGTAGTAGAACCCATCCAGTGGTCCCGCAAAGTCTAAGTGAATTCTAGACCAAGGTCGCTCCGGTTTAGTCCACGATTCGAATTGAGTCGGAGGAGCTTTCATAGCTAAGGCATCCTCTACAGTCCCTGACATTTTCTTCTATATGCTTATCCATCTTTGTCCAGTAAACGAAAGAGCGCATGAGGCTTTTCATTCTCGATATGCCTGGATGTCCTTCATGGAATTCCTTGTGCATTTTTTTCTGTAATGTCATAGGAATTACAACCCTGTCGCTATATAACAGGACGTTGTCGCAAATTGAATAAATTCCCTCATCTAGTTGGTTATTGTTGATTTTTTCTCTCGTGCTTATGATAAATTCGTCCACCTCTGTCTTAATCTTAATCTCATCTAGCGTTACTGGAAGTTCTCTTATTGTGTCACATAACGTATTTTTTATTTCAGCTTCCGCTTGAATGGCTGCTATCACCATATCATCCAATGGTTCTGACTGCTTAGGTATCAACCTTGATAACCCGTCTGCATGACCAAATTTCTTAGATGGTACACACTCCATTTGAAAATAGTAGTTCAGAAGAATGGTACCCCATCTTTGGAGTATATTCGCAGTGTGATGTGGTAGTCCCTTTTTCGATCCGAAAATCGTTAATAAGGGTTTGTGGTCTGTTTGTAACAGAAATTGTCTACCGTGCAGGAAACGATGAAATTTCCTTACCGCGAATATAATGCTTAGAGCCCCTTTCTCAATTTGAGAGTATTTTTTTTGGCTGTTAGAAGTGTCCGGGATGCATGGGCTATGGGTTTTAATTTTCCATCATCCATTTTGTGCAATATGCATGCTCCTATGCCATAGTTGCTGGCATCGCTTGCAACTACAATAGCACGCTTGGGATTATAATGTGCCAGAAACAAGTCAGACGTTAAGATATCTTTAATTTTCTGAAACGCTTCTTCGCACTCTTGCGTCCAGATCCAATTTTTGGTCCTTCCTTAACAGTTCATTTAAGGGTGATCTTAGTTTATGCATGTTTGGTACGAACACATTGTAGTAATTCGCCAACCATAAAAAGCTTTGTAGAGACGCAATATTTTCTGGAGCAGGCATTTTCCTTATCGCCATTGCCCTATCTGGGTCTGGCCTTCTTCCTTATCCATCGATGATTTGCCCTAAGTATTTTATTTTTTCCATGAAAAAAGTACATTTCTCATCTTTGAGTTTAAACCCATGATCCTGGATTTTTTTGAATACTTGGTTTACATGAGTCTTGTGTTGTTATTTTCTAACACTATTCATTAACATATCGTCCAGGTACCCTACTGCGAAATCCATCCCATTTAACATCATGTCCATAATTTGTTGAAAAATCACAGGGGCGACTATAACTTCCAACCTCTGATTATCTCACTTATCTCTTTGAAATCCAACTTCAAAGTGAACGTCCCAAAACAACAAATCAACCCTCTTTTATCTCCAACCAGAAGCATCTCATTTACATATCAGGTGGTCACATTGCAGGCATATAAAGAGACAAGGCAGCCATTTTTGTTTCTTTCTTCTTCATTCATTTACTTCCACGACCGACCCATTGAACTATGCACACATGCTAGTTAGGTAAGTCCCGCGTTTCCCTACACTCCCCCCTGATCTCATGATCACACACAGGGCAGGGGGTGGCCGTCGTTGTCGAGTATTTCTTCGAAGAATCGGGGGCAGCACTTCCTCATTGCCATCTTCCTCATTACCACCGTTATTGCCACCAATCTGTTCCATTATCTCTTCTCGTGGTTCCCTATGCGGTGTTTCACAATCAGGGCATGGGGGCAGTATCCGTCTTTGTCGGGTACTCCTTCGAAGAACCGGAGGCATCACTTCCTCGGTCCCATCTTCCTCAGTATGTTCCATCATTCCCTCATCTGGTGCTGTAGGTAGTGTTTCTACGCTCACCGGTAGGGGTAGTAGGCAGTCAGGATCATCCCTGAACTGTATGTGATCTTCCTCGTTATCCTCAGAATCAGGAGAGGTATAACAGGGGCGGATATCTTTTACATGCCGTGGTACACCACCAATCAACATGGTCTGAGGACTTATGATTTTATCTATTTTTCCTCTGCAAAATTATTGATTTCCCCACATTTATAGCACACTGGGCCTACACGCTTATTACTATCTGGGAGAGAATCTACCTTGCCTCCATGTGGTTCGACTGCTGCATGTTGAATACTAGTTGCTGCTGCAATTGGCTCATGTTCCTTGCAGATGTTTCGAGCTCGGGCTAATAACTCGTCCGTTGTCAATTCATCAATTCGTGACGATGTCCGCAACAGTCTGCTGACCTCCTCAGGTAAGCCTACTAAAAATGCACATCTTAATATCTTATCGCTGACTCCACCAAATGGTACCGACAACTTTCGTAGGTCAGCTAGGTACACGTCAACCGTTTCCTTGGCCTGAAGTCGCCGGCTCGTAAACTGTTGCCATGCAACAAACGGATCTGTACCAAATGCTGTATACAGGCCATGTTTGATTGTATCCCAGTCTGGTTCATCCCCGAGTTGCTGGTAGACTGCATAGGCCCCTCCGATTAACCTCAGAGGAATGACTGTGGCTGGTTCTTTAATTCTGCACAGTGTACAGATCTTCTCAGCCTTTTCAACCCATTCAACAACAGACGGTCCAACGGTAGATCTATCAAACTCAGGTATCAAGCGAAAATCGAATTTGTCCATTTTCTGCCTTTCGAGTCACCACACACCAAGCGCCGAGATAGCTTATAACTTCCAACCTCTGATTATCTCACTTATCTCTTTGATATCCAACTTCAAAGTGAACGTTCCAAAACAACAAATCAACCCTCTTTTATCTCCAACCAGGAGCATCTCATTTACATATCAGGTGGTCACATTGCAGGCATATAAAGAGACAAGGCAGCCATTTTTGTTTCTTTCTTCTTCATTCATTTACTTCCACGACCGACCCATTGAACTATGCACACATGCTAGTTAGGTAAGTCCCGCGTTTCCCTACAGCGACCTTGACCTCAAAAGGAAGTCGGTTAAATTTGTATAATCCCTTATGGGTATTGATGCATAGCAGTTTTGAACACTCTTCATCGACAGGGATTTGAAGATAAGCGTCGCTGAGGTCGATTTTAGAAAAATATTTTCCTCCACTCAGTTTCACAAATATTTCATCAGGGCTCGGAAGAGGGTAATGGTGATCTTTAAATGCCTTGCTCAAGCCTGTGGAGAGATCGGCACAAACCAGAATCTCCTTGTTCTTTTTCTTAACATAAACTGTAGGTGAAGCCCACTCATTGTGATCAATTTTTGAAATGACACCCATGTTCTGGAGTCTTTCTAATTCACCGTCTATTTGCTCTATAACGGCGTATGGAACATTTCTTTTCTTTCTGAACACAGGCAGTTCATTTGTTTTGACTTCAAACTTTGCTACCGCTTTCGTACACCTTCCAAGACCGCCTGAAAATAGGTCTGGAAAATTCTCTTTTAATTCCCTCTTGAGTTTTTCTGCCTTCACATTCGAATCCTCAACCTTTCGGCAAAAGGAGCTTAAAGGCAGATCCCATAGTCTAAACTTTTCAATTAGATCAGTTCCAAAAAGGTTATTCGATTTTCGCATATAACTAAAATTTGTTTTTTTTTCGGTCTTATTCTGGAAATAAATATTCGTCAATAATTCCCCTTCGAAGGTTATTTTTTCACCACTGACGCTTCTCGCCGTTTTTTGTGATTTGATCATAGTGAGTCTGCCAAGCTTCTTCCATGTCTGTACATTAATGATGGAAATGTCACACCGACTATCAAGCTGTAGTCTTACTTTTTTTAAAAGCATTTTGACCTGTACATATTTCCGGATATTTTGTTCGTCAGGTTCAATTTTTGTCAGTTTAATGGCTGTCTTTCTACCAAATTTTTACCTACAACGTGATGCCTTATGCCCTTTCTGGTGGCAGTTGTCACATTGTTTGAATATGTAGGGACACTCATTGTACCAATGGTAATCTCCACACCTCCAACACGGTCCAGGTGGATCTTTCCCATGTTTTTTCTCTGGTTATTCATTGAAGTCAATTTTTTCTTCTGATGGATCTTTTTAATGTGCGACACTCCGTTTTCCTCTATGTCACGACTGTCCTGTTTCAACGCAACAAAACGTTCACAGTCTTTCGCTAAGTTTTGTATTGTTAGAAATGGCTCACTTTCGAGTTTATTTAAAACACGACGTCTGATTTCGGAGTCTTTATTTAAGACCAGACATTGCATGAATATTAAACATTTAAAATTATCCAATGATAATTCCTCTAATTTAAAATCGTCGCAAAGTTTATTTACTATACTTGCATACGTAATGTAGTCGTCTTTCTCTCTTCTAGTGGGATTCATACACTTATATCTCCTGTGGAAAACAGCAGTTATTGTAGAAAACAGTTCTGTTAGTAAAGTAACTGCCTCCTGGAAGTTCAACTCACTGGTCCTTTTTGGAAGGATGAAATTCACGAACTTATGTATGCTCTAATTTTCTTAGCAAAAATCTAACTTTTTTAGAGTCTGCCCATGTACTGCAGTCCGATACAAAAATATCCTCATATCTTCTATAGAAGTGAGAAAAAGTGACATCGTCTTCTGGATTATAATTGAAAATTTCGATAGCGCTCAACACAGCAGTCTGGGAGAATGCATTATGATTCTCGTTTGCTTTTGTTAACTGTGTTTCCTCCAGAAATGTTCTCTGTTCCTCCTGTGTTTTTATCAATAGTTCTTCGAAGTATTTTTGCTGTTGTAGCAGTCTTTCTTGGAATATTTGTTCTCGTGTGGTCGCCAGCTTTTTTTGTTCAGCATGCATTTTTCTTTGGGCTTTTTGCTGTTCCAACTACTCTCCTTTAAATTTCTCCTCAATTTCAACTTTTTTTCTTTGAAATTTCATCTGTTGTTCAACTTGCTGTCTTTGTAACGTAACATTTTGTTCCGTTTGGAATTTAACTAATTGAAAAAGAGAATATTTTAATTCAGCGTCCATCATTCACGAATTCAAATTATGCACCACACAATTAACACTTGTAAAAAAATCAGTTTTCCCCACAACGTGCTTAATATAATTAGTTTGCTCAACCAACACACAAAGCAAGAAATATATTAGTTCTTAACAAAAAAAATTCAATCCCAGTTCTTTTGTTTGAAAAACAAAACTGAGGAAAAAAATCCTTTTATTTATATATATTTGTAACGTAGTTTTACAAAACCAAGTCCGTCGCTATAAGCCTTATAAAACTAGTTGTATGGGAAATCTTTTTAACCCCTTTGCATTTTGCAAAAAATACGACTTGCTTATTTAACAGTTCTTTGTTAGAAGCACAAATGACTTACGCGAATATATATTTTTCACTGCGCGTCCTTCTTTGCCCTCGACAATTCTGTGGTAGACCGTTTTAATAAATAGTCAATCCGGATCTTGCTCAAATATCAAATGTTGTCCTAATAATAACGACAAACTTACACCATATCTGTAATAGTTGACGCAGATAACATTTATCTTAACGAGTCAGTGAACTTGAAGAAAAAAATAAATAATGGTGTCAGTGTATCCAATTTTTTTATAATTGAAAATGTCTTTCGCGTTTTCTAGTTTTCGATTTTTGGTAGCAAGTTTTGAGTCTTTGTGTTTTCTTTTTGTTTTTTTTCGTCGCTTCACTACTCTTGTAGTGGTTAATTTGCTGTTAATCCTTGCGAATCCAAATATCTGTTTGAAAAGACGAAGATGTTTTTCCGTGAAGATCATGCGAATTCTTGTATATCAATCGCTTTGGGTGATTTTCTGCAGTGATATCGTTTCGATTTCTCGTCGCCAATCTGTTGTAAAGTAGTCCAACAGTAAAAAGAAGAAGTCAAGTCGAAGTTTGGTTAAGATAACAAGTTTATTAACATAAAAGGTACAAGGTAAGGGAAGTGACTGGCACTTGGCTAGACAGTTACAAGACTGTCCTTTTTCTCTCTCCCGTGACTCTGGTGACTCGCACTATTTATAGTGAGAACCGGTGTAGTTTCTCTTCTGTTAGAACGGCCGGTGTAACAAAATATATATATATATATATATATATATATATATATATATATATATATATATAGAACCGAGAAGAATACAAAATTTATGACATAATCAATATCATGTAAACATGTTCCAAATAATTCAACATCAGAAAGTTAAAAGGAAATCACCATTTCAGCATAGAATAACAGAAGACAACTCTTATCATTTCACTACAGATAAAAGTCGACAATAAAATTGTAAAATAAATACAAACATATAAAAAACCCAAAAATTACATCAACATTCAGAAATATTATTTTCTAATTTCATAGTTTTCTTCATTTTCTTATATTGTTGCTTATTAAAGTTGGATTTCGAAGTAAAATGTTGATATTTCTTTTAGTCGGTTACCAGCTCTGTTGTACAGCATGTTTAATAAATTATGTACAATTTGCTAACAAAAACAGTAATCTAAACAGTAATAAATTATGAACTTCCAAATACTCCAGGGTGTAGAAATTACCAAGAAAACCTTCCCTTCATGCCCTAGGAGAATTTTAAATCATCTGACGATTTCAAAAAATATGCAAAGGGAGGCATATCTAGAAAGACTGACTAGAGATTCTACGAACGTTGTCAGAATATGCCTTATAGCTATGTGTCAGTCTATTTTTAACTTCCCCGAACAGGGCTCAACTTCAATCTTATGAAAAGGGCTAATAACAATATTAAACACTTCCAGAAACACACACACACACACACACATATATATATATATATATATATATATATATATATATATATATATATATATATATATATATATATAGAGAGAGAGAGAGAGAAATAATTTCATTATTTAATGTATATAGACATAAAAATATACGGTTAAATAATATATTACGACTTTCTGATCGTGCGGACCAGCAAGCCTCACTTATCGACCTGTTCTTGACCTAACTACCCGAGGCTTGTGTGGCGAATGCCCATAGCCCGCTCGGAAACTCTGATCACGTAGAGGTAATGATACTTATCACCTTAAAAACTCGTCCAAAAGCTGAAGAGCCGTTACTAAAAAACGACGAGAAACTATGATCAGGCTGATTTTGAATCCCTCAAGGATCACATCAGCGACGCTCATGGGATGACACCTTCTCACTCCCTGCTGATTAGTGTGCAAATGAGCTAACCAATTGGGTCAAAGAAGGCATTGATGTTTATGTCCCCGCGCGAAAATTCTTCAGCAAAGCCAACCTTTTCAATGGTTCACCTTAGAATGTGCAGCTGCTATTACTGAGAGGCAGAAGGCATTCCAAACATTCGACTGCCATAAGTCAAATTTGTAGAGGAAAGAAAGGATTGCAAAGTAGTGATAGATGAAGCAAAGAGAAGGTATACAGAGATAACCAAAAAAACGCATTCAGTCACAGAAACTAAGTACTCGTGATTTCTGGAAAATCTACAATCGTGTGATGAATAATCGTCAATCGACAATTCCCCTGCTATCAAATTACAACGATGTTGTTTGCACGGCAACTGATAAGGCTAAACCTCTTACCCAGCGTTTCGCCTTAAACTCCACTTTGGCATCAGCTAACAACCCCCTCCCTAAATTCCCATTGCGGACTGAAGCCACACTTGCGAACATGGTTATCACCCCATCTCAAGTTAGAGACATAATAAAAAACCTTGACACCTCCAAAGCATGTGGGCCTGATCTTATACCAGTAATAGTAATAAAGAAATGCTCTGCTGAGCTGGGCCTTGTCCTCTTCAAACTATACAACAAATGCCTTACTGAATCTTGTTTCCCCTGATAGTTGGAAAATTGCCTCTGTGGTACCAGTATTCAAGAATTCTGGAGATAGAACTGATCCCCTAAACTGCCGCCCAATCAGTCTACTCCCGATCTTTGCTAAAATGTTTGAATCATTAATCAATCTAGCGATAGTGCGGCACCTAGTTAATGTTAAACTTCTTTCTGATCATCAATACGAATTCAGACAAGCACGATCTACTGCAGATATTCTAACGTCCATCTCTGAACGCATATATCATACACTGGACAATGCGGGCGAAGCTAGGACGGTGGCGCACGATATAACAAAAGCCTTTGACAAGGTCTAGCATGAAGGGGTTTTCATAAAACTGCACACATATTGTATTACTGGACAAATAGTTAATATAATTAAATCCTTCCTAACAAAACGAAAAGTCCAGGTTGTACTCGATGGCCCTTTTTCTAAGCAACATGACATAAATGCTGGTGTACCCCAGAGACCCATCCTTAGACCCCTACTGTTCCTGATTTTCATAAATGACCTCCCTGATGTAATTGAGACATGTGGGCAAAACCGACGCGCACATATATGAAGCAATGGCTGACTCCTTAGAAAATGACCTCCAGTCTGTAGAGGAATGAAATAAAAAATGGATGGTAACTTTTAATGGCGCAAAGACAAAGCTCCTTTCCTTCAATAACTACAAGAAACCTCTTCAACCACCGATTGTCATGGCAAATAGCACGCTGCCTAAGAGTTCATCATTCAAACTCCTCGGTCTAACTTTCACAGATAACATGAATTGGAATAAATACATTGAAAACATTGCCAAGGCTGCTGCAAAGAAGGTGGGCTCCCTCTACCGTGCCAGTAAACTTCTCAAACCTGACATTATCCTATATCTCTAGAAATCCACCTTCCGCCCATGCATGAAGTATTGTTGCCACGTCTAGGCTGGGGCATCATCTACTAGTCTCTCCCTCTTAGACAAGGTCCAAAAAGAGTCGCTAACTTGATAGACCCTTCACTATACACAAAGCTACAACCCCTTTCCCATCGGCGCTATGTTGCCTGTTTTACAAGTACTTCAATGGATTGTTCTCTGATGAGCTTGCTGCTCTGGTGCCTCTACGATGTAAATTCATTAGACCAACCCATTGATTGTGGAGGTCCCCAGATGCCGGAGAGCCTTCTACTTCAATAGCTTGCTGCCGGCCTTTGGAATTCCTGTTTCTCCGACTGTACCTACAAGCAGGAGTTTAAAACTAATGTAAACAGACACCTCGCTACACAGCTCTTAACTTAGGATGACACCCAAAACCTAAACTCTAATTCTTAGTAACTCTTTACGTCTACTATGGCGGTCTGTCTTGTTTGGGGTTAAATATGTTTTATATATATATATATATATATATATATATATATATATATATATATATATATATATATATATATATATACTATCAATATTCTTTAAATATTAAAGATTTTTTCACCTACAGACGACGTCGTTTCGGGCTCTCTTATTCTCATCAGTGTAAGAGTGGCGGTTGCAGGCAGTTGCATGGACTCGAACGCAGTTCATAAATCTAGGCTTGAATCACAAGAGACACGCGCTCAGGACAGCACAGCCGCGATCAATCGACACCGACAGTAATTGCAATTAAGATATACATACCCGGGATGCATGGGAAGTATTCTGTCGTCTAAAGTGTTCAACGTTCGAGCGGAACTTGCTTATCGCAGAAATGACAACAAACTTTTCAATTTTAAACAGGGCTCTACGTTTAAGACTATTACATCTTTAAAGAGGCTTTTGATTATAAATATTTTTAAAAAATTTAAATGTTCTCACCTACAGACGACGTCTTCTCGGGCTTTCTTACCCTAATCAGTGTAGGTGTGGCGGTTGGAAGCGGTCGCATGAGATCGAACGCAGTTCGTAGATTAAGGCTATAATCACGAGACAAATGCTCAGAACCACACGACCGTGATATATATATATATATATATATATATATATATTATTGGTTTTGGTTTTTGTTTATATATATATGATATTAGGGTAATATATATATATATATATATATATATATATATATATATATATAGTCTAAAGAAGCTTTGAGTCATTAAAAAAAAAAAAAAAAAAATTAAAAAAAGTAAAATGCAGTTTAAATTCCCAGACAAACTAACTAAATCCAAGATATTGCAGACTTAACATTCGTTGGAAAATTAATAAATGAAAAAATATAAGTAAAAAAAAAAAAATAAAATAAAATAAAAAATAAAAAAGGGGGGTTAATTATCTAAGAGTGAAACAAAAACAGGAAACCTTACATATATATATATATATATATATATATATATATATATATATATATATATACATTTTGGATGTCGTCACACCTGTGGTTTCCTTGATAAAAATGGCAATTCATCAGTGACTTTCTTTAAGCCTTGGAATAACAAATTATTACTAGATTATGAGTGTGCGCCGGGCAATCAGTTCTAGCCATCTACGCACTTATACTCTTCGCAATGATATGTACCGACTCACTTTCTATTGATAAAATAGGCATTTTTTAACTTTTATGATTTATATTTTTGCTTTGATATATATTAGCATCATAAATGGGTTGATATGCCATTAAACCGAAAGAAAAAACACTTAAACCAGACCGATTTTTTTTAGTTTAGATGGTTCGATCCTCACGGAATTCGCCCGAGATAAGGGAAAATATTAATCAAATGCAGGGTAATTCGTGCTCAAGCTTAGGTCGATAAGACAATCATCTATGGCTAGCAGGTGTTGTTCTGTTTGATTTTGCGGAAATGTCACCTGATTCTTTTGTTTATTATACTTGATCGCACCGATACACATGTACGAGTAACCTTTGTATCTCGTGACAAAGAGTATATACTGTTTAAAGATTAAAATGGATATATATATATATATATATATATATATATTTATCTCTCTCTCTCTCTCTCTCTCGCTCTCTCTCTATATATATATATATTCATACATACATATATATGTATATATATATTAGTTAAAAAGAGAGAGAGAGGGGGAGAAAGAGAGGTGGCGGAAGAAGGACGCAGGTGGTTGCTGAGAAGAATACTGTTTAGAGATTAGTTGAGTTAAGATATAGTTGTATATATATATAGAATAGGCTAGAGAGAGAAAGAGAGAGAAAGAGAAAGAGAGAAATAGAGAGAGAGAGAGAGAGAGAGAGAGAGAGAGAGAGAGTGTGTGTCACAAAATGATGAGAGTGGTGGTACAGATTAACCTGTGCCCGGTCGAGAGGAGAGCCAAAGTTTCTGGACGGAGATAAGCGGACGTAGTGACAGAAGAAGGTCAAGGCGGGTCAGACGTTTAGGGACGACGAAAAGAAAAGAAAACTCGCGTTTTCTGGTTGTAAAATGAGTGGCAAAAAGGACGGAGGCAGGGTAGGAGAAACAGTAAAAGAAGAAAAAGAAGAAAAAAAAAGAGGAGGTGTATAAGATCATGAAGTAAACGAAACAAAATGGAAAAGTATAAGATGAAGAAGAATAAAAGAGGCAAAACGAAGAAAATAAGGATACATTTCATAAAACATAAGTAAAGCAAGAGCAAGATTAACACACGCACACATTAACACACGCACACATAAACGCACACATATGACACAAACAGACACATTTACATATATACTAGCTGTACTAGTGAAAATAATATTAACCGTATGTTTTGTACTAATGAGTCACTGCTTATTAAATACAAAAGCAACTTGAGGATGAGTGTTAATGAGTTGGTCAGGTTGATGGCGAGGCAAACACCTTGACGATTGAAGATGATGGTTGGAACATGGGCAGAATTTGATTAATTGATAGGACGTCTCAACATAATATAACTAACACTGAACTTAAAAACAATCATGTTATAGTCAGCTGGGAAGCAGCTCTGAGGTCTTGTGTTCCACAGACGGGCAATTCTTGGAATAACTCTGCCTATCGAACCTCCATTTAACTTAAGGTGCACAGAGAAAGAAAAGAAGAGTATTTACAATGGTTGTAGCTAGATGATATTTGGCTGTGAATGTTTTAAAGCGGAAACCAGAAAGTGAAGCTCGGTAAAGCATCTATCATTAAAATAACGATAGGGGATGGAACGACTAACAACAATTCTTCTGTGAGAAGGAGGCCATGAGGAAGATAAAAGGACACCATCTACTAGATTTCGAAGTCGATTTTGTACTCTGTCTTGAAGGAGTGCTCTTAGAAAGACCTTCCCAGATGTGGCAACAGTACAGCTTAAGATGTATCTGTCTCTTATACAGATAGAAGAATGTCTCAGGAATTATACACTTTCTAGGGCGGTAGTACGATCCAACCCTATTTTACGCGACTTTAGCAACAGATCTGTTCTTAGCCTTCCACTTCAGGTCTAACGTGAAAATCAATCCTAGAAGGTTATCAAAGCAGGGTGGTGGTGGGGGCTTAAAGTGAAGATCTGAGCTTTGCTGGTGAAAAGAGACAGGCTTGGTTTTTTATGTATTAAATGTAACTAGCCATGCTTACCCCATTGCGGTCGGTAAAGAGAGAATCAGAAAGGTCTTGATCATTAATAGTTATCAAAGTTCTCCCATAGATGGTTGTGTCATTTGCATAGATGTACACGAATTTTATTTAAATTTTAACATTCCAACGAAGAGATGATGAAAATGTCATTTTTCTGGGGTCCTTGTTCTCTGTATGGTCAAAATATTATTAAAACTAATATCTAATATAATTCTGTAGTGTCTCTGTTGTTCACGAATAGAATTTGTTGTATTTAAACGCACCTTTGATTAAACATCATCCTACAAATCTAGTCCCTTATTTACACATTGCACTCATATGTAAGGATTGCTACACATCCTTTTTAATTTTTAAGTATATTTATAAGCTGTAGTTATTATGGACCCTTCAAGGATTTATTCAATATATTTTCCTTAAAAGTTTAATATACTTAGGTACAGAGGTTGAAAAGTTCTTAACCCTTTCGTTGCTAACTTTTCTTATAGATGCTATATAATTATTGTCTCTTATTTTAAACGTCAACCTGCAGCCCTTATATACAGAAATGATTTGTCAAAAATCTAAAAAATATAATCTCTTCAAAGAAAATTAAGAAACTAAATAATGGTATCAATATTTCTGACAATCAAGATAGGTAAAATAAATAGGAAATGCATGACGTCGATTAAAATCAATAAATCATCATTAATGCACTGTAAACTCTTCAAGGGTTCAAATTATGAGATAATCGCCACCTTCAGAATAATACTAGATGTCCTGAGGCTATTTTAATTAGGGGATATTTTTTCAGGTACGGTAGCTTTAGTACAGAAAGAAAAACAGTGTAATTAATTAAAACATTTTATTTAAACAAACCAGAAAAAATGATATACAACAAAAGTGGTTAATATGCACAAAGAGGAGTTTGTGGATACATATCTCCACGAGAACTTATCGAAGGAAGATTGTTCGAGTAACCGCTTGCACCCGTGGGTCCGTCAATGTTGACTTTTTCCATCGTTGAAGAAATGTTTTTTGGCTGCCAACTGTTAAGCGTAGGCTCTAGTCGCAATGCAGCCATGGCGTCGTCAACTAAAATGGGGAAACTGAACAAAGAGAGAATAGCAGTTTTTGATAGCCTTCTGTGTGCCTTCTCACGATGCGGTCAAATCTTGCCCCAAATAATAGAGTAATGGGGAAAGTAAGAAACTTAGGGTTGGATGCCTGCGACCGCTTTCTGTGAGTTTCGTTCGCAATGTAGTCAACCTACGTTCAGAGTTGTAAAACAAGAACAATTCTGTAGCAGCAAGCGCTTAAGTTTATATAGGCTAGCTCACGTGACCTCTAAGAGAATAGTGATTGGTAATTTTTTCCAATCCACGTACACAATAAATGAGTGTAATAAATTTCAATAGCCGGAGGAAAAATATCTATCCACAAGAGAAATAATTATTCTAATCTCTGCGTTCGGACCTGAAAAATTTGGTAGGTGAGAATGTGTCGCTAATGTAAGCATTTCGAATCAACGAACTTCTTTTAAAAATGAATAAAATTGTAATGCATGTTTTAGATGACAATGGGTACTACTACTACTACTACTACTACTACTACTACTACTACTAAGTAAATGGTTTGCTACCGTCCCCTCTTTACTCCATTCTGCTAATCCTTCAGTTTATAAAGACCGACACCCTAGAATCAACACAGAAGAAACTAAAAAGAGGAACATGAGGAAAAGAATCTTCGACTCTATAATAAATACCAATGTGTATTTATATATATATATATATATATATATATATATATATATATATATATATATAATATTTGTTTTGTTTATTATCTATGTAAGTCTACGTTTCGTCCTTTAATCGGGGCTCGTCAGCATACAGATATAACTATTCACTACTGGTCGCGTGATTCGAAACCCCAGGCTCCTAGTATGTTACAACTCAAATCCCGATACGTAGACCTCCACGGCCAGCTCTGAATAGCTAGATAAACAGTAATAATTTTAACACTTTATTCGGCGGCTTGATGTCAAGAGAGTGTTCAACTTAATCAAAGGAACGATGTATATATATATATATATATATATATGTGTGTGTGTGTGTGTGTGTGTGTGCGTGTGTGTGTGTGTGTGTAAATATCGTCACTCAAAATTTAGTGAATAAAACATTTTCCTTTTTTTAGTCCCCGGCCTAAACCATTACAAGTTTTGAAGTAAAACGAGAAAGCATATAGCAAGTCAGACGATCACCCCAGACTTACTCCGTCGCCTCAAATTCATTTGAAATAAAAACCCTCTACTCTATAATAAAAATTCAACGACGGATGTTTTTCCTTATGTCATCAAAAATGATGATAATAGTTTATATATGAAAAATTAAATTACTAATGTAAATTATTATTTTATGTAAATATTTTAGTAATCTATCTAGATAAATAGCGAGTGCGAACACTGCTGTAGCTTAATTTCTGCCGTCGTTTTCATATGATTTTGGTAAGGAGATACGCTAATACTTACTGATCTGACTTGTGTCGTTAAAATGCAAATAACTCAATGTGACGTTGAAATAAAGAAATAGTTAAGAAATGACAGCAGACATTAAAAAGGAAAGAAAAGCGGATGCCCAATTAGGGAAAGAAAAAGAGAGATAGAAACGGAAAGAGAACAAGAGACATTTAAAAAGGGCGATGGAAGAGAGAGATAAAGAGAGAATAGAAGACAGAGATGAAAAAAGAGAGATTTTAAAAAGAAGGTGAGAGAGAGAATAAGAATATATTTGAAGAGAGGAAGGGAATAAGAGAGTGAAAAGAGTAGAGAGAAAAATAGAGAGACACAAGAAACGGTATAACAAAGGAATAGAAAGAAGGCAGGGAGCGAAAAATAGTGTAATAAATGAACAGATAGAAAAAGAAAAAGAAAAAGAGAGAACTACGTGAAAATATTAGGAGAGAGGAGAAAGACGACAAATACGTATGAAACAAAAAGTGAGAGAGAAAGAGAGAGAGAGAGAGAGAGAGAGGGGGAGAGAAAAACTATGCGTGCTAGAGAGAGGGGGGCGAGAGAGATTAGAGTGCGCTCGAAACAGATAGACTACGAGCTGTATTTTTCTCACCATTTCCTTCGTTATTTTATTTATTTTATGTTTCTTTCAGCGACGTAATATCAAGCTCTCTCATAAAGTTCCACGGTTGCTAAGCAACCCCGAAGACCGCAACTTCTGTATACAAGCTCTTCCGCCTGATCGCAAAAAAGGCTTGATCAAAGAGTGCACTTTCCGATTCAATGTCCGATTTGATTAATTTGTAGCCGGAGGAGAGGCGACAATTATTCGGTTGCCATGAAGAATGGTGCCAATCCAATACTCTGGGGAAATGGGCGAAACTCACACAATATTGCAAATATTCGGAAGGATAACATTTCCATCGTCACTTTAAACATTATAATTAATGAAAAAAAACATATTTTAAATAAAATAGATATTAGATCTACGATAAAATTCGTTCCGTTTTAAAATATACCAGAATAGCCAATAGAAATTGAAAGTGAAAAAAAGGTATTTAGTTTTATCATTATACACTTATTATATATTAGTATTGCTTTAAAAATTAATTTTTAAACCTCACCAAGAGACAAAGGTCAATCTAAATGAATAAATGCGGAAGTTCAGCCCATTACTCGCACAAGCAGCAAAGTTATTTTGTGACAGGAGCTACAAAAGTGCCGAACAAATATCAATAAAGCAAAAAGCGTTTATTTCAACTCATATCTTTCTCGACTGTTATTGATACCCTGTATTTATCTCTAACTAAAAATGACACTAGCCGAAAACTTCGGCCAATCACAACACGACACGCCAGCTTGACAACGCGATATTTTACCCTTATAAAAGCAACAGCAGATGTCTCCCGCCCTCTTTTCTCTTCCGCATTCAAGACAACACACACAGGAGATCGTCTTTGTCACCTTCCCCTCAGTCAAGGAGGGGGGCGTAAGTAAAAAAAGTAGGTACAATCTTTTAATGCTTACCATGAACAAAGAACTCTCGTCCAAAACACACACACATAACAATTGCCATCAAGACCAACGAAACTTTTCAACGCTCGCACATGCACAGGCTTTGATACAAACACGGAACTTTTCAGCGAACATTTCACTCATGTAACGAACTCAAGTTTTATCATCCAAAAATAAATTGTTTTTGCCAATATGAATGTTTTTACGCTAAATGTTATTTTTAGTAAATACTACTATTGTCTTTTGTCTCTTCCTTTCTTTCGTTGGTTTCAATATAATAATAATGTTTTCTTTGTTCCCTTTGTTTGTTTACTCTGTTAATTTTGGTTCACACGTGGATGAATAATCTTATAGAAATTGGTAGTTTGCTGTAAGCATTGCTGGGAGTAATAATAAGAGTTTTTAAAAAGGTTTAAGGCAATGCGAAGATCCGGGTTGCTGGAAGCTGTGGAGAACAAAAACAGAACAAAACCGAAATAAGTCGGATATAGATCGAAAGGTTTGTTTATTTTTCTAGACAGCAAGGGTGTTAGTTTGTAATGTCCGGATTATCAAGAATCAATTTGATATTTCGAGAGATTTTTTTTTTTTTTCTTCTTCCTCTCCTTGTCAAAAATAAATAAAAGAAAAATCCCGGGTACCGAGAAAATGCCAGGAGCGCTGGGGGGTTAAACCGGAAGTGTTCAGAGTAAAGTATTCAGAGGAAAACTAAATAGATTCTTTTTATTTATTTTTTAATTTTTTTTTAAAATATATATATATATATATATACACCCATATATATATGTAATTGTCTGTTGTTTCTATTTATTTAATTTTTATTTTTATTTATATATTTACTATTATTGTTATTTGTTTTTTTTTTTTTTTTTTTTTTTTTTTTTTTTTTTTTTCGTATATAAAACGTAGTTATTACTTATAGTATATATGTTTGTCAACAGGCTGATTCCGGCATTAGATTTTAAATGTGTTGTAGATAGCTAATTATTTGTTGTCGGTGCAGTATATTAAAATTTAGTTATGTCTGGTTAAGTTTAATCCTTATTTATTGGTTTTAATTTATCTCTTAAATGCCTATTGTTTTAGTTATGGAAAGTTTGCTGGTTAAGGGGAGACAAATCTCTTATTTTTGGGATTCTGTTATTCTGTTAATTGGCTTTGTATGTTGAATTTATTTAACTAAAGTAATGGTCAATTCTTAGTATAACGGATATGATTTGTGCAAATAGTGTTTATTATGGGGGGGGTATTATCTGGGGATGGGTTCGGGGGGGGGGGTAGGTTATATGATGAAGGTAGAATTTAATTCATGTCTTTGATTTAAAAATGGGCTAAGTTTGGAAATGAGAATAGCTTCCATCAGTCTTAGGTCGCCTAGGTTCCTGGTCGAGGCTAAAATAGAAACTTTTATGTCTTGTTGTGTAGTATTGCATGAGGAAGTATGTTTGAAGAAGGAAGATATATTTGTATTCATGTGTTCTTTTATACGTTGGTGTAATTGTCTTGTAGTATATCCAATATATGAGTGGTTACAAATAGTGCATGATATATTGTATACACAGTTAGTGCGGTGGCATAGTCCAGTGGTAGGAATGGGACAATTGGCTAGGGAGCATGGTTCTTGGGTGCGTGTAGTGCGTTTTTTGGAAAGGTGTTGGCGTAAGGTGGTGCCGGTGTGGGTGAGTTGAATGTCTAGTTTTTCTTTATGTATTGCACTGCGGATGGCATTAGTATGGCATTCTGTACGTAACCTAAATAGGTATAAATGGCTAAGTAAACCCCAATTATAATGCCTTAATAATAATTTCCCATAAAATAATTTGTGACCCGAATAACAATATTTATCCTAATAAGATACGAATTAAAAACCTTTAATTAATCAAGCCTTTTATATTATAAAAGCACCAGGCCACGTGTGGGACCCCCAAATAAATATGGCCACCCGAGCGTTGTGTATAACATGCCGCCATAGTGGCACCTCTTACCTCCTGTTTGGGCCATCCGCTATAAATTCCACCATTGAGCAAAAGACACACCACCTTTTTATATACTGTGTATCTATATGCGATATCAGTAGACGGATTCATTATTTTGCATATTGGTGTTGAAAATAAACATTTGATTAATTAAATATTATTTGTTATTGTTTTTTTTTATTTCAGTTATGATTTTAATTTTTTAATATAACAAATACTTTTAATTCCCCAATATATTTTTATTTCCTGGACAACAATTAATAGGAAAAAAAGCGGTACTCTTTTGGCTGACGCACCATGTTTCCGTGACTTGGCGTCGTCAAAGTTCGGGTAAGTCTCGGAAGCACCCAAGAGTTGACGAAACAATTAACCAAGAAACATTTGCTTTGTTTTGTTTTATTAAAATAAGAAAACAAAACAAAAAGAAATGCTGCTACGCTTAAAAGCAGTTGTTGAGGTGTTTATGTAAACAAGAAAATATTGACAACAATGTAAAGAAAAAACATTAAAAAAATTAAATAAACAATAACATTTGCTTAAAAATTCAAACAAAATAGTAATTTGAAACTTCTAGTGCACAAACAAAATAACATTTTATTAAAAACATTCGATGTACAATGGTTCCATCGATAAAAACGACAAAAAAATAACCATCTAATTAATAACAGTTGTTTAGCTATGATTTGCTCGTTTTTCATTTGTTTATTTATATTTTGGCTTGATTTTCATCGTCCTAATTTATCGGCTGTCAGTCTTAAATTTAACGTTTGCCAGTTTTCGCCACATTTTCGCCTCGTCAACTCTCCGGTGCTTCCATAATCTGCCCGAACGTTGACGACGCGAAGTTACGGAAACATGGTGCGTCAGCTATCAGAGTACCGACAAAGCAAATCGATTTCTTCTTTTATTTCCTTTCTTTACGATCACACTTAAAAGATAAATAACTTTGTATCGAAATTACAAACATGGCCGTTAATCTCTCTATATATCTCTCTCTTTCTCTGTTCTCTCTTTTATTATTACCTGCAGACAAAAGTGTTTCATGCTTATGTAATCATTGGTGGATTAGAACTTAGTTACAAAGTTACCTTTGACTTTACATCCTTATATTTAACCCCTAGGCCACCATTAATCAAGACGGGAAAGAAGGGAATTTAAACTCTATATAATGTCAAATCAAGCAGACATATACAGCAAGCATAGCGAGATAGTGTTCAACTACCGAGGCAGGAATATCGCTTTCGCCTAGTATGACTGCTTGTTCATAAATTCTCCTAGAGGCCAATCCTTGTTTTAAGGGGGCGATAACAATATTTTTTTAGATAAATAATAATAATAATAATGATGATTATGATGATGATGATGATGATCATCATCATCATTATTATTATTATTATTATTATTATTATTATTATTATTATTATTATTATTATTATTATTATTATTATTATAAAAATAATTATGTCGCATTTTTTATTTTTCCAAAATCATTAAAATCACATGAAATATTTTTTGCAATTATATTATTTTTTGGTGAAAATATTGATTAAACACTGCTTTATTCAATAATAATATCGCTAATTCTAAAAATTAATTTTTCTTCGAGTTATAGTGATTTTGTTAACACGGTATTTATATATAAAAAATATTTAAAAAAATGTTTTAATTGTTAACATCTACAATGCTTTATTTTCATGAAAAACAAAAAAAAAATAATGCATTTTTTTAATTAATATATAAAAATATAACTTTAGTAAAGGTGTATTTTGTTTAAAAAAAAACAACATTTTCACTAAGCTTTAAAAAAAATAATGGTTTAATTATATTCCGTGATTGTTAGTTAACAAATATTGAAAATTTAATTAAAATTGGTTGATTTCCTGAATTTTAGTGAATTTTTAAGTGAAGCGGGGGTCAAAATGTTTTTACATTTTGGGAATCGGCCATTGATTTTGCACGTACCTAGTGTATACATTTTTAATATTTACTTCAAAAATGTTAAATACTTAAAAAAGAGGTTAGTAGTAAGTATGAAAAAAATATGTATAGCAACATAGAGGTGTCCACGTTTCTTCCCCGTAGGAAATCATCAGACTAAGTGTATGTATATATATATATATATGTATATATATATATATATATATATATATATATGTATATATATATGTATATATATATATATATATATACATATATACATATAATAATATTTTTATAAATAAATATTAAATATTTAAATACCTAGAGACATCAATGTTTCATGCTAACGTAATCTTCAGTCTAGGAACTAATTCCCAACGGTCGGCGGGCGCGACCCCGAACACAAATCACCATTGATTCGTAGTCGGAGATCTTACCCCATTGTCAACTAGTTAGTAAATAGAGAAGAACTTTAACTGTAAATAGCGGAATTCGGCGACTAATTACCAAGCAGATAAGAGTGATCTACGAAACGTCGGACCATGCATATAGCTATTTGTACTTCTTGTTATTAAAGGTCCTCGAAAAGTGCCCAGCCTCCGTGGGAGGGGGCTGATAAACAATAATATTTTATAAATAAATATCTATAGAGACATCGATGTTTCATGCTAACGCAATCTTCAGTCTAGGAACTAATTCCCAACGGTCGGCGGGCGCGAACCCCGAACACAAATCACCATTGATTCGTAGTCGAATATCTTACCCGCAGGCCATTGTGTGTGTGTGTGTGTGTGTGTGTGTGTGTGTGTGTGTGTGTATGTGTGTGTGTGTGTATATATATATATATATATATATATATATATATATATATATATCATAAATTTATTGAATAAAAAGAGTAAAGTCCTCGATCATAAGTTCATCAAGAGCTTATATAGAGTATTAATTTTAAAAACTATACATGACAGTTGCTCTTTAGTGTACCGGTGTTTCATAGGTCCAGACAATTTAAGTTCTGAGGTGGAAACCGTCTTATATTGTCAAGAAAACTATCTAGCACCGTTCACTGGGTGAAGATTTCGAAAAAATGGGCGGAAAAACACATTTCACCGATTAATCCGAGTAGTGGACAAATTTGCGTTCCCCCATAACAGATAATCCCGTTCGTAATAAGTCGCCTCTTATTGTTTTTTCAAAGGGGATTGTACAAATGTTCTTCATGTGATTAAGATTTTATTGGAAAGGCGTTTTTATTTGTGTTGATTGTTTGTTTTGGAGGGATTTATAAACGCATTGATTTCTTTCTCTCACGATTCCTGTTGTTGTTTTCTGACTCAAGTGTTTATTTTAAGAAAAGGTGTATAATGACTCGAATCGTTATCATAATGTTTACGCAGCTAGTTAATCCGGATATTGCGTATGTATATATATATATATATATATATATATATATATATATATATATATATATATATATATATATATATATATATATATATATATATATTAGTTCCAAGAAGTAAAACACAATAAAATTTGGCGAACGATCGTTTCTCAAACGATTTGGACTATTTTATTTTGTATATCACTTTAGATGATTCCAAAATATGACTTTGTCAGCTCCCCTTCATAACATCACAAATAGAAGTTAAGGAAGAAAAACATGATAATTAGTGTCATTTAATACTACACATGCAGTTATGCTATGAAATTAGAATTTGTTATAAAATGTTATACAACTCTAATTATAATAGCAATAATAATAATAATAAATAATAATAATAATAATAATAATAATAAAATAATTATAATAATCATAATAATAATCATACTACTACTACTACTACTACTATTAATAATAATAATAATAATGATAATAATACTAATCTTCACGACTGTATGGGAAAAAGCAGTACACTATGAACTCTGCATGACTGTATACCTGGAAAGGCCGACAGTTTTCGGGATTGAATTTGGATCACAACTATGTACTTTTTCACGATGCACATAACAGCTTATTACTTGCTTTGTGTCCTACCCCATCATTTTCTTTCGACCCGTAATATAGTCAGTAGAACCTGAAATGTTGCAAAACTCTCTGGGTTAGTGTCTTATACAAATGACTAACATTTTATTTCAATCGGATATACGTTTTTGAAGTTTTAAGAGGGTTATAGATGGTTACTTAGATATTCAGCACATAGAGTTTAACGTAGAGATTCGGAACCATTGCTATTGTCTTTCCCGGAACATTTTATATATAGGATATAAATTTAATCAAAATAGGATATATTTAAAGTTTTAAAGGAGTTTTGGTCCACATAGGTGACTTAAGTTAAGAATGCACTTATAGATTATTTTTCAACATGTGTGAAATAACAATTCGCTTGTTTTTCGGTTACCTCTAAAATGTATACTATACCACCTCTAACCATACTAAATTCTTCCTCGGGTTTTTCAGCAAATCATTTTTTTAAAACCCGAACAACTTTCATCAATTACCCGAACATCATCACATCACAACAACTACGGATTTACAACTAAGACTGTTTCCAACATTCAAGAAAACACATTCATAAAAATATGTTCATACTCCGCACAAAAATCTACACAAACTAAAAAAACTTTAATTGTTCTATTTCACAGTTTCCTTCTCATGTATGTATGCTATACATGCACTCTTTCTCTGTTCCAATAACTCAATGTATGTGGGAATGTGTGTGAGTTTGATAGTTGTTTGTTCCTTCTAAAATATAGATTAGAGAATCTACATATAATCTAAAAGTATACGTTGGTGTAAAATATACCGGGCAAACAATCAAAGTGTTCTCGAATCTCTAAGTGCACCTTAAGATGGCTGTAAGGACATACATCACTTTAAACTTCAAATATATCATATTTTTATGAAATTTAAATTATATATAAAGTTTTCTTGGGACGACAATAAAAGTGGTCCCGAATCTATAAGTGCATTTTAAATCTAAGGGAGCTATGGGGACCAAGACACCTTTACAACTTCAAATATATCCTATTTTGATTAGATTTATATCATATATATAAAATGTTCCGGGAAAGACAATAGTAATGGTTCCGAATCTCTACGTTAAACTCTATGTGCTGAATATCTAAGTGACCATCTATCACCCTATTAACACTTCAAATACGTATATCCGATTGAAATAAAATGTTAACCATTTGTATAAGACACTAACCCAGAGAGTTTTGCAACATTTCAGCTTCTACTGACTATATTACAGGTCGAAAGAAAATGATGGGGTAGGACACAAAGCAAGTGATAAGCTGTTATGTGCATCGTGAAAAAGTACATAGTTGTGATCCAAATTCAATCCCGAAAACTGTCGGCCTTTCCAGGTATACAGTAAATGAAAATCAATTTCGCATTTATTCATTTATATATATATATATATATATATATATATATATATATGAATAAATTCAAAAGTTTTTTTCACTTAATATATATTATAACCAAAACCGGTTACTGCTATCAATAATACAACATGAAATGTTGATATTCTGTATATATAGTGGAGATAAAAGATTAAGACAGACTATTTTAACTGCCTAATTAGCATAACTACTTTTAAACTATTCACAATTAATTAATGTTTAGTATTATTAATTTGGAAATCCGTTAGCTTATCTTTACTATCAATATGCAATAGTTTCGTCGATATTAAAAGTTATTTAATAAATAATCCGGAAAAATAACCAAAACACATTAAGTTTTTACTCCATGCGCCCTTGACGACTTTACCGAAGGTTGTGGCTAGCTACTAGGGAGTCAGAAGCGAGAAGAGAAAGGAGAGTGGAAGGAAGAGTGTGGTTGTCTCACTCTCTCTCTCTCTCTCTCTGCCCCCTTTCCCTCGCACTTCATTTTGCAGTATTTACATTTTCCGTCCCAAAATAAATACATGAATTTATTTTATTAATTAAGTTAATGCCTAATTTATAAATTTTAACAAAAGCTTTGTAGCATTGTGATCTGTCCAGATTACGAAAAAAATAGATTCATATTTTGGTATGATTGTTGATTAACATTTTCCTCTCACCCCTCCGGGAAAATATTCTACCGTCTTTAACTTGATGGACACAAGAAAAGAAAAGAAAAAAGCCCAATTATTTTAGAATTTAAAGTGGGGGAAAATTTTCGTATATAAGTTCAATTTGTCGGGCCAGTTTAAGGGCAGTAACTAAATTTTTTTGTCATGGGAGTTAAATCAACTGCGTTTTTTTTGTAGGGGCTGCTACTATTTTAGGAGATTACGCGTGGTTTTATGACCTTGCCACTCAGACTAAGTGTTAGTGGTAAACACATTTTTTAAGTTCCCTAAAAATAAAATGGCCCGAAAATGTGAGAACATTTTACGTTAACTATATATACAAGTGATTCCTCACCTTAAATTCTTAAAAATTGTTTTTCTTTTTTTCTATTTTCCACAGCGTTAACACGTAATTGCCTAAAAAACATGGTGTCATTTTTTCGGGGTGGTGGGGTATTAATAGAGGGAGTTAATCTGTAAGTTTTACCCATATTTAATTTTTTTAAAATCTTATACTTTTTTTTTTTACAATATGTACCTTTTCTATTTTAATTTTAAGCAACTGATTTTAGTTGTTTACCTTTCTGGTGAAAAATAAATAAATAACTTAAAAATAATTTAACTAATTAAATATCTTATTTTTATGGTATAAATAAAAATATTGAAAGTTCAGATATTATTGTAGATCCCCCCCCCCCCCACCGATAAAATGAGATTCTACTTTTTCAGCCGATTACCCTGACAAAACTGTCGGAAAGAGAAACAACAAAAAAATATTTTAGAATTTAGAGTTGGAGATCAGTTTAGCATATGAATTAAACGTAAAATAAATCTCTATTTTCGTGCAATTCTAGGGTTTTATGAAAGTTTACCATCTTTTTTTTGTCCATTGGAGATGACTTCTGTGCGTCATTTTCTTTTGGGCGGATCTTTTTGTGGCGATTGCGTTTGGTTTTACGATCTTGCAGTCGAACTTAGGGTTAGTGTTTACAACATATTAACTGCCCTTACAATCTATAATAACCCTTCAAAAAAGAATATAATTTTAAGGATGATGGTGGGGGGGGAGGAATTTAACTGATGATATAAAACTACAAATTTACCAAAGTTT
Organism: Sepiola atlantica; assembly: GCA_963556195.1. Taxonomy (NCBI): domain Eukaryota; kingdom Metazoa; phylum Mollusca; class Cephalopoda; order Sepiida; family Sepiolidae; genus Sepiola; species Sepiola atlantica. Next base: position 73,669,357 of record OY744520.1, read on the forward strand.
ATTGTTTAAAATTATAGAATTCTCTGAGTAAAAAAAACATCCTTTTTAATTAACGCCACCTCCCAATCAATTGCTGCCTAGAGGGCGGGTAGATTTTGCTAGTATATATATATATATATATATATATATATATATATATATATATATATATATATATATATATATATATATATACATACTAGTAAAGTACTAGTCTCCAGACGAGTATCACCAATTTTCAGGGGAGGGGAAGGGGTATACTACAGTTTCAACGGAACCCTCTTTAATTGTAAAATAATGAATAATATGCACACGTTTATCATACTGTTGCTTAAAATATATATTCTATAATTCATTAAATGTATTAAAAATTAAAGATTATACCGAGCACATCTTTTTTAAAATGCATTATTTAATTTAACTAAAAATCTGATGTAGAGCAATTCTTTTCTGTATTAATGTTTTGTATCTAACTTATTTTAACAGTTTTTTGGGGGAAGGGTGTAAGTTTTTGTTAGCTAACTACCTAAATGGTAAAAAAAACTAAGCCCATGTTACTCACCGTGTTTCCGAGGATATATTTTAAAAAATTGATAATCATCTGTTAATTAGTTTAGGAGATTATCGTATACATTGAAATATATAACCATATACACATACCTTAATATAAACATATGTGTATGTATATGCGTGTATGAATTTTTAAAACGAGCTCTGCATGATCTTAAATCGTCACCGGAGATCTCATTTACCAAAATGATTAATCTTCTCTAAACTCTATTACAATGCCTCGCATGATCTTGCTTCTCCTAATAGCCGGAAAATTGCCATCTGTTGTACCAATTTTCAAGAATTCTGGCGAAAAAACAAAAACAACAAAAACTACCTACACAATTACAGTCTCATAATTCTCCTTCCACTCTTCGCTAAAAAGTTTGAATGATTAATTAATCTAGCGATTATTCACAAGTTTGAAAATGCTAAACGTCTCGCTGACCAACAATATGGATAAAAACAATCCCGTTCTACTGCGTATATTCTAACGGTCATCTATGAAAAATCAACTTGCACGGTATTAATTGACGAATATTTTACATGATAAAATTAATATTTTTTTGCTAAAAACAAGATCGATGTCGTTATTCGTAGTCGTACATCCAATGAACACCACATTAATACGGGTGTATCTCTTAAGGGTGGATACTTGAATATTTATTATTCCAGATCTTCATAGACGACCTTCCTGATGCAATCACGTCTGAGATGGTTATATTTGCTGATGACAGCACGCCCGATTCTAGACATCCCGGCAAACCGAATGCACACATATCCAAGGTAGTAGCTGGATCTTTAGAAAATTACCTAGAATGGCGCGAAAATGGATGGTCACATTCAATATTAGAAAGACAAACTCCTTCCCTTTAACAATGTTCAAACTACCGAGAGTCTAACGTTCAAACTCATCATTCTCAAAGCAACTTAAATTCAAATACATACATAGAAGATACTGCCAATACGTCTGCAATGAAAGCACGTTCCATCTACTTGTCTAGTAAACATTTAATACCTGCCAGTATGATATATCTATATAAACCCACTATTTGCCCATGCATTGAGTCTTGTTTTCACATCTGGGCTGGCACACCATAGACAGGTTGCAAAAAAAGAGTGTCTTACATAATAGATTGTCACAGTGTTTAATGAGTGTGCTTATTTTCCAAATAACTCCACGGAATGTGCTCCGATGAAGTGTATGTACGTGTACCTTCTCAACGAATATATTTCCGACAAACGCGACTAGCAGAAAAATCTCAGCCTTAACTGTAAATGTCTTGAGATACCGGAATTTTTTCGAACAGCTTGCCTCTGCCCCCCACCCCGCTTTCCCCCAACTATATCAACATAGAGAAATTAAAATGTAATGTTAACAAGCATCCTGCTTTCCAAATCACCACCTAGGTTGCCCACTCCCTATAAATATAGCCCAATCAGAATACGTCTCAGTTTCAATATGATTTGTTGTGGTTGAATAAATGTTAAAAATCAATCAGGTTAATTTTCCTTTTTTAGTAAAAGTTATATATATATATATATATATATATATATATATATATATATATATACAGTTTACCTGATTCTGTTATTTCTTAAAAATATTCCTCTTTTCGAATAATAATTTAATTGTGTGGTAGATTTTTGACATGATTAGTGCCAATATATTTCTCGTGCAGAGAGATATATTAAAACAATATGTGCACTATTTGGAAATATTCAAACCATCTACATGAAGTCAACCTCATTGTTTTCTCTACAAAAATAGGTATGTATATATCCATGCAGTCATAAAATGTTCTCATATATCGAAAGACAAAACATACATTGGTAAATGGGATTACCATTGGGATATTCGCCCAGTTAATCCTTTTTAAATCAGGTCCTTCACAATTTCTTTTTAGCTTTTCAGCAGGGCCCTTTCCGCCGGCCCAGTGAACTTCATGACTTCTTTTGACATTAAATCTGAATTAAAAAGCATCCGGATTCCTTTGATTGTGTGAAGTGAATTGCATTGGCTTTTATCATCTCTCGGTCGAGACGGAGGGGACTCGTGTCTCCGATAAAAATAAAGAGTTAGGCTGATGGCACATCAGGCAATTGTGCCATTTTTATGTACCTGATCGCACTAGTTATAGACAGGACGTAGAGAACCCGGGGGTCAGAGAAAGAAAAGTACCGACAGTAGGGTAGGGATCAATAAATATATAAGATTTAGGTAAATATATTACGTGTGGGGGGAGAAATAGTAGCTATAGATAAAATAACGGTGAAAGATACACACACACACACACACACCCACATATATATATATATATATATATATATATAGATATACAAAGATATAAAATATAAAATAAGGAATAATCGATGGCTAAAACATATACATTATAATATTGTAATATAATTTAAAATTAGGTAAGGGATACATAACAAACATCTGCATATCACATCATTTTTAATTAGAATTGAATACTATTACGACCTTGAGAGAGAGGTTTGTTTACATAGGAAAACACCCGAGACTATTAAAATAAATAAACAATCGCAGTAAATGGAAACGAATACGTAAAAGTTTCTATTTACTTATAAGATAAAAGATTGTTAATTAGTCATAAAAAAATATTAGAATTACATTTTTTAAAAATTACATAAATATAATACTTTAATACAATTAAAAAAAGTTGAGGTTATCCACGTGACAGATATTTGAATTACTGAAAGGAGTCAGTGCTAAATAGGATAGCTAATTTTATTAATTATATTAAAAGTGTTTATAATTAAATATAAAATTACTTTCTAAAAATATTTTAAATACTACCGATAATCTTCTAAATACTGTTGTAGTTATTGATGGGCTAGAAATATATAAGTGCTTACGGTGACTCGGGCCAAACCGAGGTCACCTAAATTTACGGATATAAATCGGTTTAATGCACGAAAGGAAATATAAAATAAGGAAAAATCAATGGCTAAAACCCGAAGAAAAAAGGAAATAATTTGGCGAAACAACAAAAACAATAGTTAAAAAATTATTTCTAAATTCTGGAATATTTAGGTCAATATTTAAGCTAATGATAAATGATTAAACATACAGACAGCGAAAACCATACGATACGTATATGATATGATATACTGAGATCATATTTCCACGTGAAAAAAAGACTTGCTGTTGATAATGAGTACTGATTGTAATTTAGCGTCTGCTTGCCTAGTTTTTCATTGTTTTTGCTTTGCTTTATATAATTAGCACTTATGATAATCACACCAACAAATAAATACACAGGGGCATTTTACAAATATATCGACATAAGCCTAAACAATTGTATGTTGAATACAAAATTTTTTATGAAATTATGTGAATCTGTCCTGAAATAAAAAAAATATTGAATTAGAAAGGGTATTTAATTTGAACTTTAAGATTAAAATAAATTTTATTTATTTAAACACTACACATTGTTAGGGTTTTTTCAAAATAAAATATAATACCATTACGAAACAATGGTTTAAAAATATGTCTACATACTCTTTCTAATTCAAATTGACGTAGCCTCGCTTACAGACATAACGTGATTTTCTGACCCCAAAGTTCATTACTATCAGACGATGTAGAAAAAAAGAAAAGAGAAAACACTGCTTTGACAACGAGAATTTTATTTCTCGAAAGGTCAGATTAAAATAAATTTTATTTATTTTAACACTACACATTGTTAGGGTTTTTTTTTTTTAAATATGATAAAAAATGTTGAATATAACATAGCTCTGATCCTACACTATTGAGCTATTATAATTACTTCATGTTATGAAATTTATATTCAAATATATATAAAATATCTAAATCTAAATTAATATATATATATATATATATATATATATATATATATATATATATATAACAACATATATATATATATATTTATTTATTTATTTAGATTCAGAATATATATATATATATATTTATTTATTTATTAATAATAATTATAAAGTTCTCATTATCTCGAGCCATTTCGAGAGATTGAATTAGTAAACTTGCATGGCCCTTTACCTTGGTGAGATATAACATTCGTCAGAATCACATTACTTGTGTTTACATTAAAATGAAATACAAGGTGTATCTTTCTTGCAAACTATTGCGTGATCGCCGCATTTGCCTAATGGTTACGAGCCCAGATTCATAATACGTGGATCAGGGGTTCAAATCGTTCGACCGGCGATGCGGTTACGTAATTCAATACTGACAAGCATGATATAAAAAAAACGAAACATGTCTAGTGATAAAAATATTTACTTATTAATTATATATATATATATATATATATATATATATATGTTTTACCTACATACCTATACCTTTCTTCGTTTCGAGAATCGCCAGTATAGAGATAACTATTCATAGCGGTCGCCGGACTCTAACCCCGGAACCCGTGTCATGTTTCAAACACAAATTGCGACGCCTTAGCCCACGCGACCGTTATCAACAACCCAATTAATCAGCGAGAGATAAAAACAATTCATGGCAGCTGTCGTCAGATATATATATACATATATATATATATATATATATATATATATATATATATATATATATATATATATATATTGTGTTACAGAAGTTTTGGATGCCATGCTATCATCGGATTCAAATCAATAAGTGATCAATAGATGATCGTGTTTTGTTGACTTTCTTCAGCTGTTATATATATATATATATATATATATATATATATATATATATATATATATATATATATATATATATATATATAATTGTAGCATAAAATTATTTATCGCAAACAATTAAGCTACACATAAGCATTCATGTTTCATCTCCGCAGGGAATAATCAGGCAAAGCGCACGAACATACTATTTAGTCTAGCGAACTAAGCAATCAGATTCGTTACTAGTTCTTTCTCACGGGTAATTATTTTCATTAGCCAATAGTCGGAATCTTCTCAAACCAAGGCTTGGCCAACCTTTAGTTGACACCCTTTTCATTTCTTTCTTGGATGTGGCGAATCTATTGAAGGCTTGTCAAATTAAAAGGTGACTTATTTTAGCACGTGCGTGATTGGAATAATTTCATTTTCTATTAATTTTGTTATTTGTTGATACTAAAGATGCTGATTTAATTTCAGTAATTTATTTTATTTATTTATTTATATGTATATAGTTATCTTTAATTTTATTATATTCTGTGTCTACAGTTAGTTGCTATTTCGCTTCTACAGTTTACAAAGTTTTGCGGATATTTAAAATTTTTAAAAATCAAGCTTCACATTCAAACATAATCTGCACGAGTTGTCTAAATATCAGCATATACTGGCCAATCGTACTATTTTCCACTCAATTATTGGCATGTGTCTGCTATCTCTTAGTTCCCAGTAATGGTTCGATAGATATGTTTTAAATCGGTGTTTTTGTTATCATAATGTATTTTTATGGTTGTTATACCTAGGTTAAAAATCAAAAGTTCTTTCTACTACGTAGTATTAATTTTATTCAGATTTATTTCGGCAAATATTGTGATTTGGTACAACTTGTACAACAGCTATTTTGTAGTGCACAAATTGCACGAGTTCTACAGTTACCGTCTTTCCTTTCATTATTAACTTACATATTTTATTTGGATGATTTTTAGTACAGTTTGAGTGATTTATATTTCTAGGTGTTATATTATTGTTCTTATTAATGTCAGTGTTATCGTTGCTACATCTATAACGTTTCTAACGCATTTTGTTTTATTGTTTCTTCAGTACTCAGGTTAAATATATTTCTTTGATTATCATTTCTACGTGTTCACAACAGTTGTGGGACAGATTACAGATATTTTTTATTAAATATGTTGTGCTACTGGTTAGTTAAAAATCAGTGTTTTGCAATGAGATGTACGAATGCCTTGCATAGTAAACTTTTAGCAGGTGATTATAGGGTGTTCTTATATCTTTCTTATTATAATAATTTGTATCTTATTGCTTATATTTAATATCGCTATTATTAATAGCCACTTAAAGCTTTGTTTAAAATGTTTCTTAACTTATTAAATATATTTTCGTTGCTAGAGTTATTGCTAAGTGTAACGTCGATAGAACAAAGAAACATGTTCAATGATTGATGAGGGTGATTGGATTTTGAGTTCACTTATATTTTGTTTGAATTATCCTTTACATATGGCTTGTATGTATTTTTCTCATTTAAGTTGAAAGTGAATAAAAAAGTGAGTTATTTCTATATAAGTAGGCCTAATATTTTATGGAAGGTGCCACCCTAAACCTTGTTAGAATCCTTTATTATAGCAAATTCATCATCTCTATATAAGCCGATACCTGTAGTATCAAATAAATTTGTGAGGGTATATAGAATATATCGTCCAACAAGATCTGATGCCTCTGCAGAGTCTATTTCACTACTACTACCACTACTACTACTACTACTACTACTACTACTACTGTTTAATTCATTTTTTATATTTTCCCAGGCAGCGATGGCAAAAAATCCTGTTAGTATATATATATATATATATATAGTCGTCCACAGACACACTGTTTTGCTGTATCACAGTGTTATTAGACAGATAAATGCTTCATGCTGAGATCGAAACTCGACCATTTTCCCGACAGTCGGAGATCCTTTACAACACGATCCACTAGAAATAGTAAATTTCATGTTTATATAAAAATTTTAGAAACCGAGGATTATCTCTTCATTTTTGAAAAAGGGCTTTAGATAATCGCTAATGGTAACTAACAATTTGACTGGTTACTGTGCTCAAATGTGCGCACGCGCGTGTGTGTGTATGCGCTTATTTATATATACTTTACATGTATAAGTAATTATTTATAATTATTAGTAACTATCAATTCGTTTTTCTTCGTGACGAATATGTTAGTGTCCGTATTTGCAGACAAAGAAGGCGACAGACTGAATTGAATACGCTGAGGGGGCGGTGTAGATAAGAGGCAGATTGAATGAATGATGTAAAATAGATTAGACTCAATCTGAGATGTTATATTACATGTTTTAAAAGAGAAGATTAGAATAAAATACGAAAAAGAGACGGAGGCAGAGAGAGAGAGAGAGAGAAAGAGAGTAAGAGAGAGAGTAAGAGAGTAAGAGAGAGAGAGAGAGAGTAAGAGAGAGAGGAAAGTGGGGGGGGATAAAATATAGAATAACATGAATAGAGCGAACGGATGAGAAATAAACACACCAAAAAAAAGAGAAGAGATATAAATAACTGAATGAGTAACAAAGAGAAAAACGAAAAATACACAAGAGTGAAAGAAATAGGAGTGAAAAGAAAGAAAAGGAGTGAGAGAAAAATAGAGACAGAAAGTGATAGAGAGAGAGAGAAGGATGGAGAGAGAGATAGAGGAAGAGAGAGAAAGGACGGAAGAGGTTGGTTTGGCGTTTTGAAGAGTGTGGTGTTTCCGCGATGAGATCGTGCCTACAGACGCCGCTGTCACCGGAGACAAGAGTCACGAATCGAAAAGCGAAGAAATCCGCCAGAAACGGTGGCCAATGGAAACTTGGAAGACGATTGGGCGGAACGTGACACGCCAGTCGACACCGATTTTGTATGCACTGATTCAGCGCGGGTGTCCGCGGGGGATGGGCGGCAGAAAGATCGAGAAATGTATAGAGAGAGGAGGGAGAGCAATCGAGAAAGAGAGAATTGAGAAAGACAGATCAAGAGAGAGACAGATCGATATATATATATATATATATATATATATATATATATATATATATATATATATATATATATATATATATAGAGAGAGAGAGAGAGAGAGAGAGAGAAAGATACAGGGAGAGAGAAACAGAGAGAGAGAGAGAGAGAGAGAGAGAGAGAGGGGGAGAGAGCTCGGCGTGTTGTGTGGTTGCCGATGTGAAATATATTATATTAATAACATCATTATTGTCACGTTCAGGATGAACACGTTAAGTAAACACCATCGTTGCCAGCACAATTTGTCGATTTCTAACAGTTACGCACTCTATCTCTTTCTTGCCGTCTTTCCCCTCTCTCATTCACTCATGTACCATCTTATTCGCACCACTGTCTCCACCGCCTCGCTCTCTCTTTCTGCAATTGTCATACTTTAGTCCTCTCACTCATCTGTCTAAGAATCCATTTTATTCTCTCTGCCTGTTGTGTTTAGCTTTTTCCAATAAATTGTAATATTTAAAACATGACAAGCTTTATTGGAATTGGCGTGACGAGTGCGAAAATCGCCCTGGAATCGGTGCCAAAAATCTCAGATGGATTGGTTCAAAAAATCTTGAAGTTATATAATAAAATTTGGTCTGTCACGCTTAATTTTAACATTTCTTTTTCTGATAGTAAAATATACTTTGGGAACAAATTACATAATCAGGTTTGAAATAGTTCTAATGTAAATCATGTTCAGAATAAATGAGATTAATTCAGGAAAAATAGTACAAAAATAATTTGAATCTTTGTTGTGTATCCGCTGAAATATTTAGGAAAATCTGATCTGCATAATCTATTGTAATACTAACTATGCATTTATCGACGGTTGTTTCTGTAAGGCTTTGCTCCGATATATTTAAAAAACATAAAATACATGATAGCGTGTAGCTTAGTTCAGGGATTGAGTTATGTTTAACACGTCTGCTTTATTTGTGATAATGAGCCTTAATTTATCAGTAACTTTACAAGTCGCCTATCTATCGTTTAGTTTTTTTATGTATTACTCAATGTTGATTCAATCACTTTATAATAAGTCTTCATGTCTATGCTAGCGCTCAGAGAAAGGTGTGTCTTTTTTTGCTGCCAGCATATCTAATATACATGCATGTGCCTGTACACACCACAAACACAGATGCAAATTATATGGCAAAATAACAAGTCTCTTTAATGCTATATAAAAAAAATAATGAATAGTGATATTCCATATAATAGTAATAATAATAATCAGGTCACATCTGAGTACAAAAAAAGAGTAAGAAGTATTATAAAATCACAATTCCACAGTCGAAATACAATCTATGCTATCAATGCCAGAGCAGTAACTATCATTCGATATACTGTCGGTATACTTGACTGGAATGTACATGAACTAAAATGTTAAGATATCAAAACACGGAAAATGGTTTAAAGTTATTGAGCTTTTGCAAAGAAAACAGAAGCAGATTAATTATATCTATCAGGAATAAACAGTGGTCGAGGTCTACTTTGTGTTGAAGATTTTGTGAATATAGAAGAAGGTTGTCTATATAAATATATTTTTGAAATTAAGGAGATCCTTCTTTGTGAAGTGAAAAGAGAGGAAATACTAAGAACTGGGGTGAAAAAGAATCAAGAGAGAGAGAGTAAGAGAGAGAGAGAGAGAGTTAAAATAATTCGGAAAGAAACTATACAGTGTATTTTTTAACAATGCTGCATTTAGAGATAATGACAGCTGGAATTGGTTGGTCAGGTGTGATCTCAAAAGATCTACCGAGAGCACTTTAATGGCAGCCCAGGAAAAATCCACTCGCACTATGTCCATCAAACATTACATTGACAAAACTGAAGAACCACTGATATGCCGATTGTGTAATGAAAAGGAATAAACCTTAGCGCATACTGTATCTGAATGCCTAATACTAGCACCACACAAATATAAAAAATGGAGACACAGCAAAGACGCTCAGCTACTACACTGGAATATATGCACACTTCATGAATTGGTCCACAATGAGAAGTAAGATGAGCATAAGCCAGAAGTGGTACAGGAGAACGATTATGAAAAACTTATTTGTGACATACGCATACAATCTGATAAGGTTCTTGAACATTTAAAACCCGACTTAATCTTTCTAAACAAAAACAAGAGCACTTGCTTAATCATTTATATAGCCTGCCTCTTCGATACCAGAGTGCAGGATAAATAACGCGAAAAAATAAATAAATATCTAGATCTAAAATGGGAATTTGTTAGACTATGGAAATGTAAAGAAGTAAAAGTGATTCCGATTGTAATTGGAACGCTTGGAACCGTAAGTAAAATCCACCATAAATGGCTTAAACAGATTGACGAGACAATTTCATTTCAAATTCTGTAAAAGGCTTGCCTGTTGGGAACAGCGAAAGTGTTTAGGTACAGCTTTAATGTCTAAAGTCAAGGGAATGGACTTGATTTTCAAAAAAAAGAAAGCTCCAATTGAACACATCCATAAGTTGAGACTACTATGAAATAATAATAATAATAATAGTAATAATAATAATAATAATAATAATAATAATAATAATAATAATAATAATAATTTCTATAAATACAAATATGGTATGTGTTCTTCAAAATTGTCTGATCTATTCCATTCTTCCCTTGTTCCAGCTCGTTTGACTCGTTGGTCTAGTAGTAGTCACCAATTCGTTTTTTTAATACAACTTCCTATTCCAATACCTTATTTCCAAGAACTGTAGGCTTGCGCAACTCTTTTCCTGTTGACTGTATTCCTCGTACCTAAAAAATTTTTTTCTCAAAACTAAAGTAAATAGGGATCCCTTTCTTTGTGATGATTATATTTTGTTCTTTTTTGCTCCTACCATCAAGTGGCTTCATACCTTCTCTGAAGCGACTCCCATAGAAGCAAACTAATAATACTCCCATCAAAACACACACAAACACACACAATGCATGTGCAACAGTCTCGATTGATATCACACAAAAGTCGTGCAGTATCAAGATGGATGGAAATACCGCGGATAAAGAGCACTAATCAGACCTCCACTGGAAGAGTGCAGATAGTACTGGGATCTTGGAAAGGCTTATGCTACCCACATCCTAGAGAAGACCGATTGTCATTGCCAGCGAGAGATCAATGGTAAGCGGCAGTTTCGATTACGCAAAATCATTTGCAGTGGTTATCGAAATAGTTGGGGATCAGTGGAAATCTGAAGAGACGTGTTGTCACTCAGATTCCAGGGTACATCACCGGTTATTTTTAGTGAGCAATCACAGATGATGATATGTGTGAAAACCCCTAGTGAAATAATAATAATACTATGAAAAGTAAAAGCGACTTATCATTTTTAGTTATGTAGGAAGAATGTCTCAAAAGACTTGTGACAGTTTATGAATTTTTAGAATGAAATCAAAGTAGAATAAATCGGAGTAGCTGTTGTGACAAAACGGGTCACGGGTCCACCTAGCCTTCCATATTTTTTAGATTTTATCATATTAAAGTTGACATGATGGATTCAAACAATAGATGTTAAAAAGGCATAATAAATAAATAAATCTTAATATCTAAAAACTAAATAGTCATAATTTATGCAATTGATGCATCGATTATTATATTGACCCTTGAAATGTGCTTCTATTTTTTTTTCGATTGATTCAAGTATTGAATTTTCCTTTGTTTGTAACGTTTGTTTGAAATATCATTTCTAGCGTAAAATACGCAAATTGAATGGACGCATCTAAAGTCTGTTTGTTCTTGTTTTATTACACCGAGCGATGCCTGTTAGGAATTCATTTCTTTTTCACATCTGTATTTCGTTTCAAGACGAGAAAAATACTTTTTATCAATTTTCTGATCATTCTTATAATTTTTGCTGAGGATGGGTCATCCTACCTATGTTCACACGCTATTTTAGAGACTCCAATCTATATTTCTTTACGATTCTTACTGCCATTTAAAGCGCAATTGTCTTGATCTCCATTGAACTTGGTTGGTCAGGTATATTCGCCAGGTAGTTTAAAAAAATTCTTTTTCATGAACCTGGTAGCTCCTATAGCTATCGGAATGATGGACATATTCCCAACATACCACTTTATTTTCATGTCGTACTTAAGAACTTGGTATTTAGTTATCTTTTCCCTCTCAGCTCTGTTTAAGCTAGCATCATTAGCGACACTGACTTCAACTAGGGTTGCTACATTCTCCCTCTTGCCCCAAATCACTACGTCAGGTTTCCCAGTTTCGTTTTCTCGGTATGTCGCCGTCAGAATTATATAAATAGTTATACTGGATGGTGTATGACTTATTTCAAACAATTCGTAGTGGTATACTGAATATTATTATTTTGCATATTGTCCAGTTAAGATATGTACATACTCCTTTGTGTCACATTGTATAGTAGCCGTCCGCCAGTAGAACCTTACAAGTGTATGTCAGGTGACTCACACCTGCACTTGTTGTGGTTACTAAAACCACTGACATTTTTTTAAACACTGGACATAAAGCCTTGATCTTGAGCTGCCATGGCTTTCCTCTTATGATCATAGTGGAGCGATATGGAACTCTCTGTGTTTGCAGAGATGAATTTCTTCTCTCACGTTCGAGGTAACAAGTTAAGAGAGAAATCTATTTGAATCTGTTACATCAAGTTAAATGTTAAAATTCGTAAGAGTTACAGCTAGTTTAAATGGTAGCAGAAATATTTGACACGGTAAGACACGGGATGAATAGCTTGTACATGGGAAATTTCATAGTAAACTATGCCTTCTAGCTTCCTTCGTTCCATCGACTCGCATCACACTGATCGAATTTCGTTCCCATTTACGTATAATTTAGTTCAGTCTCTCGTAGTCATGAGAATACTAACATGTTTGTGTTACTACTGAGTCACCACTTTATCAATGATAAAGGGTGAATAGGATGCAATTATTTGTCTATTGAATGATGAAGAATATCATAAGAGGACTTAAAATGATGAATGGAAAGAAAAAAGGACAGTTTATGACAAGTATTTGTTGACATTCGATTTAAAGATTCCCATGCTGTAGCCTGCAGGGAAGCAGTCACTTGGTGTTGTGTTCCAGAAATGAGATGTTCTTAGTAAGAAACTCTGTTTATGCAAATTCCGTTTGCTGTTAGGCAAAACGAAGAAAGAAAAGTAAGTTATTTTCAGTTGTGGTAGGGAGACGAGTTTTTGATGTGAATGTCTTACAAGAAGAAACTTGAGATTGAAGCTCAGGCGAGCACCTTCCATGGAAATAAACACAGAGTAGAGACGTCTAATATGTGAGAAAACAGCTGTACAATTCAGTTATAACAAATCAAAAGTATATCAAAGTATACATGACGAAATTACTGAAACTTTTGTAAAATTCCGGTTATTTCGATTATAAATTTGATTGGAGTAAAACGCTTTTTCTTTTCTTTATTAAAAAAATATAGTTGTGCACTAAACGGAGATTTGTGCGTAAGCTATTCAGGCGTAGCTAATCCTTGATATAATAACACGTGCTGTGCCTCTCTTTAAATATCTATATGTCTAAATAGACGTGCCTTTGCATGTAACACCAAGGCAGATAATACCCAAAGAGAAACGTTGCCAGAGAAAGAACGTTTCATTTGATGACACATCAGGTCCGTATTGTTGTACGGAAAAGAAACTAGATAGTCATATGAATAGAGATTCTCTATCTTCATCCTGCAAGATTCAATCCCAGTGGCAACAAGTGGCGTACTCATTTCGTCTCGCTTTAAATAAATTAGATATTAAAATAAACTAAAAACACCCCAAAAAAAAACATAAAATGTAATGCCTGCTCGCCACGTGATGAAAACCCATACATTACATATTTAGATTGTTTGTTATTCCTTCTTTCGCTATTTCTCACATTAACTCTCCTCTCAATTTACCCCTCTAAAAGAGAAAAAACATGAATAATCGGTCAGGCAAAAAAACTATTTGTACAATATCAATATAGAGATACACATTTCTATTCAATATGTAATCCGATAGTTCCCCCAAAATGTCCTCCTAATTTCTTTTTTACCTTTTTTCTGATTCCTTCCAATTCATTCTACCTAGCCAAATATTCTAAATGTTGTAACCCATTGCTATTCTTAATCTGATCTAGTATCTTGTTCAAAATTGCAAATATATATCCTATTAAAAATAATTTTCAATTTGCAAGTAGATCTAATTTTTTTCGTGTGCCCTGGCAATAGATACTGGTACCCATGGAAATGCCGTAGCTATTTTTCTTATGATCGTTTTTTTTCTGTTTGGTTCTTTATTTTAAATACGGTATCATTTGAATAGAGTCTGGCGCGATAATTACTCGTACGATAATACGCTGTACATTTCTCAATTCTGATGACCTTAGATGCGTAGGTCTCCTATATCATTTGCAATTCAGATGTGCAAAATCTGACACAACATGTTACCGTATATGCTACAAGAGTGAGAGTGACTACTCGTTAGCACACACGTCACATCTCATACACAACGTGATATAATTCGGTACACAAAGTCGGGTAATATCAATAACGACAGAAGGAAGAAGAATATATATATATATATATATATATATATATATATATATATATATATATATAGAGAGAGAGAGAGAGAGAGAGAGAGAGAGAGGGGAGACAGACAGACAGACAGACAAACAGAGAAAGAAAGAGAGAGAGAGAGGGAGAGAGAGAGAGAGAGAGAATGAGTGAGAAAGTGAGTGTTGGTGGAATTGATATTGATGTACGACCCTCTGATTAAAATATGAAAGTGATTTTCGAACGTATTCTTTTATTGTTTACTTCAGGGAATGCGGCAGCCGATCGGGCGACACGTGCAATCGGCCGGACGAACGAGTTCACCGAGAAAACTGAATAGATCAATTGATAAAGTCAGGTTATGAACCTGGAAAACGAACTCGCACACTCGCGTTACTTCTCCTATTATTTTGTATTCGAACGTTGATGACATCAGAAAAGATCAATGGGTGATGCCAATAGCTGTGGATCTGCATGTTTGACTTAAAAAAAAAAGATTAACAATTGATATCTACAAGCAGGACACGTTGCCCGGCGCTGCTCGGGAGGAATATAAAAGAATGAATTAAACAGCCGACAAGACACAAATAGGTCACGTAGGAGAGTTGTAATGTTTAGGCAAAAGGTCGGCTTTTAATGGTTGAAAATATATGTACCGACGAAAAAGAGTACTTAGTATTGGAACAAAAATAGACATTTCCCCAGTTTCCTAAAGATGTCTACTATATAGGTGTGGTCAAGTTTTAACTGTATGATTCAACTTGCTGTAAGTATGTGTTTTCTACTTCTAACTAATTTGAACCCAAATCTTTTAGTATTACCCTAACCGTAAACTCAGCATAACTTAAAGTTTATTTTAGATAAAAGTAGGTTATCTCACGGTGGCCGTGGTTATATCCCGTTCAAATTCTGTAGAAGCGCTTTGCTTTAGGCTAAAGGTCACTCGAACCCTAAGTTTTCTTTCGTCAAAAGTCGTTACTAACAAACGCCAAAAGTCACTGGAAGTCAAACCGTAGTTGTATATCGGCAAACGTCGGTTATGTCACGATGGACATGGTTAGGGCCGGTTCAAATTATATAGAATCACTCTTTTGTTTTGTGGATTTAAATTTGCAATTAAATCATTTTCAATAGGATTTATTACATTTCGTGTTATTTTACGCGCTATTGCATCATCTATGTCAATAAATATTCGATTGCTAATACGAAATTTAAAAAAAAGTAACTCACTTAGAGATTGTTAAATAATATTATTAAAAAAGAAATATTCAACACTTTGGTATAATAAAAGTGCATTCGAAAAATAATACTTTTCTTTGGTTTAAGAGCTCAAATGAACCATAATAATAGTTAAAGTTAGATTCAAGCTTAATTATTTGGGGGAGGTGCATTCGGACTTAGGGTTAGTGGTACTGGTCGGTATAATAGAGTGTTTTGCAATGTTGAAATCGTTATCAGGGCACTCGAAAAACGGTAAATTTGTAGATTTACACCTTCAGCTACTCTCCCCAAAATATATTCTAATTCGTTTTGTCGATTACGTGTAAACCCCTAAAAAATCTGGTCACACAAAACAATAATTTTCGAATTAAGAGTGTAGTATCAATTTAATGTAAAATGATTCCCCCCCCATTTACGGACCATTCTAACTTTTAAGGGAAGTAAACTAAGTGTTTTTACTATTAACCGTAAGTCCAAGTGACAGTGTTGCAAAACCATACATAATCGCTCCCCTCAGTTCCCTTCCCACACCTCACTGAATATATCTCCCATAGAAAAAAGTAATAATTTCAGTTAACTGATATAAAACGCTAGAATGCGTCGGAAATGAGGGATCATTCAACGTAAAATTTATGCGCGAAGCTGATCCCTAATATTCGTCTTTTGTTTTTATTATTTTTCCCTTTCCACCAAGTTTTTTAGGATGTTTACTATTTACACGTAAACGCTTAATAAAAATAGAATCTCATTTTGGAGGGTGGGGATGATTTTTGGAGGTGTTACTCGGAAAACGCATAATACCACCCAAAATCCACACGATTGGACACGGGAGTGATTATATAAAAGTACCATTTTTACATCACTTGAATTCATATCAGTCTTTTAAAATAAAAAAATTATGTAAATGCAACATACATTTTCATCAATTTTAGTATAGGGACCGTTGGAATATCTCGCGTATTTCGCTTTTTTCCTTCTGAGAAGCGACATAAATTCATCAGTTCAATTGAGCTCATAAAAACGTTAATTACTAAATTATTATAAAAAGAAGATATGCCTAATGATAATGTTAACACAACAATGCATACATTTGAGAGGCAAGTTTAGTAGTTTTTGTTGTTGTTAGAAGTCCCCGGAAAAGAGGGAAACAAAACGAATGTTGGTGTTTAATTGTTTGATTATATATAAGAATGAGAAGTAACGTAAATCAGTTGATGTTTAACAATATAAGTATAATGCGAAAAGAAAAAGAATACTTATCTGCTGATTGTGTAGGGAATCATTTGTTTGTTAAAGTTTTATTTTCGTGCAAAATCTAACGTTGTGTTTTGGCGAACGATTTGATGAGTAAGCTCTGATTGCTTTTTGTTTTACAAATTATGAAACGGTTCAACTTGAGCGCATTTCCTTGTGAAATAATTGCCAAACGGTGTTTTAGGAAGGTAAGAGTTATTAAATCATAGAGAGAAAATAGAGTGCTACCTTCTCTTTGGAGTATGCTATTAGGAGAGTGAGTTGTCTTAGATAAATCATAGGAATTAATGTTAAGTTTTTAAAACTTGTTTAACTTGCTAGGAACACGGTCGAAGTAAATAGATGTATGAAGTGGTGATTTTCGAAGCGAACCCAGTAATTTGTTTGCCTACTCTAGGAGGATTTCAAGGGGAAAATAAAGTCTACTTCATATACATAAATACACACACACACAAACACACACACACACACACACACACATATATATATATATATATATATATATATATATATATATATATATATATATATATATATATAATGATAATAATCCAGGTAAAACATCCACAGGGTTGTAATCCGAAGAATTTCAACCGGGTTTATAAAAAGTGCTCAATATAAAATAGAGCTTTATATATGATTATTTTTATTTACACAGACATGTACCAAAAAATGCGACACTGGCATGTCGATGTTATCGATCAATAGTTTGTATAAAATAAGACTATATCAGGCAGAGTTAGAATCCAATCTTAACCTTAGATCATATTTGGAGAGAATGAAATGGAGAAAAAGAAGAAGAAAAGAAATTAAAAATTTAAAAATTTAGGGAGTCACATGATTTGGGACCGTTAAGAATAAAAAAGTTAAAAGTTAAAATCTAAAATCTAAAATATAAAATATAAAATAAAACAAAATAGAACAAATAAACTAAAGTAAAAAGAGAGATATAAAATAAAAAGGGTAGAATGAAGATAGATAGATAGATAAATAGAAAGATAGATAGGTAGATAGATAGAAAAGGTGCCATCGTCTGTTGATTCAGATATAGAGTAGAGAGAGGAGAGGGAAAATTCGACAGTTTCTTCAGCTTGGGCGAACAACGTATTCTCAAATCAGCTGTAATTCGTAGAAGCTTGTATGTGTATGAGTGTGTAGACGTGTGTGTGTTCTCAAATCAGTTGTAATTGGTAGTATCATATATGTGTATGAATGTGCAGACGCGTGTGATGGGGAAGGCAAGGGTTGTTAATCAATTGTGTCACTAATTCTATATTTACACTGTTTTATTTTTCTTTAGACCTTATCAAATTATCATTAATTAATTAATAGATCAAACAAATATACTAGTAAATTATTTAAGTTCACATAATTAGTAGTAGTAATAATAATAATAATAATAATAATAATAATTAAAATGATATAAAATAATAATGATAATGATGATATCAGTAATAATTTAAAAGTACTAAATACCGCCATTATTAAGTATTAATAATAATAATAATAATAATAATAATAATAATAATAATAATAATAATAATAATAATAATAATAATAATAATAATAATAACGACGACGACGACGACAACAACAATACTAGCGGTCAATAATAATTAAGAATTAATAAAAGTAATAGTCAGGTAAAGAATAAAATAATTAAGAGATATTAGAAGGTAATAATAATAATAATAATAATAATAATAATAATAATAATAATAATAATAATAATAATAATAATAAATGATAAAAATAAAATTAATAATAATATAGAAGTAGGTAGCAATAATACAAACATAATGGTTGTAAATATGGTAATATGAATAATTTCATTAATAATAGTAGAATTAGTGGTGGCAATGATACTGATCATATTAAAAATGGTAAGTATAATAGCTATATTAATAGTTACAATCATAATGGTAACCACAATACTCATAACAATAGTCATAATGCTAGTAAAAAATAATAATAAATAATAAATAATAATAAAATAATACAAATAGTGGTAGTAATTTTATATTTTATGTTTTATATTTTAGATTTTAACTTTTGTTATTCTTAACGGTCCCAAACCACGTGACTCCCTTAATTTTGAAATTTTAAATTTCTTTTCTTCGTCTTTTTCTCCATTTCATTCTCTCCAAATATGATCTACGGTTAAGATCAAATTCTAACTCTGCCTGATGAGATCTCAGTTTATACAAACTGTTGATCGATAACATCGACATGCCAGTGTCGCAGATTTTGTACATGTCTGTGTAAATAAATATAATCATATATACATATATATATATATATATATATATATATATATATATATATATATATATATATATATATATATATATATATACTAGCAGAATTCTTTGCCCATCGCTGCCCGGGAAAATGTTAAAAAAATGAATTAAACATTAGTAGTAGTAGTAGTAGTAGTAGTAGTAGTAGTAGTAGTAGTAGTAGTAGTAGTAGTAAAATAGACTCTGCAGAGGCATCAGATCTTGTTGGGTGATATATTCTATATACCCTCCCAACTCTTTTTGATAATAGAGATATCGGCTTATACAGAGATGATGAATTCGCTATAATAAAGGATTCCAACAAGGTTAAGGGTGACAACCTCCAGAAATATTAGGCCTACTTATATAAAAATAACTCACTTCTTGATTCACTTTCAACTTAAATGAGAAGAATACATACAAGCCATATGTAAAGGATAATCCAAACTAAATATAAGTGAACTCTAAATCCAATCACCCTCATTTGCATTCAAATGACCATAGAAACAATAATACCATAACCATAAATTTCATCTGCTCTTTCAATTTCTTTATCTTCATATATCGTTGAACAACCTCAACCATAACATTCATTTGTTCTTTTAACTTCTTTATTTTCATATATCGACGAATACCTGTAATTTTTCCTCGTCTCACAAATAATTTTCTTATACATTTATGTTTTTATGTTTATTTTTTCAAAATTCAATATCTTTTCTACATCTTACGCGCGTTTCACAGCAAAATCAATAAACATCCATAGTATTCATCGTAATCTTATCATCACCAGATAAATTGTCGATTAAATAGTAATATGTAAAACACATCATTCCAAAAACGTGAGAAGAAGATGGGAAAAGTTTAAACAGAGTTCGAGACAAAAGGTGATGCAAGTCAAAATACATAAAACACTTACATGGAAAATGCTGATAAAATCACGGACTCAACGAAAATCTTATTTCCAAAACTTGAAACGACTCTTCGAACGATGACTTACAACTAAATTAAACATAAACCTCCGTTTAACGATTTACTATGAAAAAATTAAAACCCCTAATTTATTAATAAGAAATTACCCGACGTTAGATAACAGTTTACTTAAAACTAATAATCCTGTGTATGTATTCAAATGCCTAATGGGAGAATGTGTCTCCAAAAACAGTACATGTATCGGTATGACTAGAACTAGTATCTCTTGCCGCCTTACATGTCATCTCTCCTCCCTCATAGCTCCATTTACCAACATCTAGTTGATCATGACACCTCTAAAACAGATTTCAGAAACATATTAGTAAAAAGCACTGCCATCCTCGCGGTCTTAAATTGCAACCTGCGCCTCCCCTTAATCGAAGCCTTACTCATTCGAACAAACAAACCTACCATCAAGCAAACTCATTATGAGAGGGGGAGAGAGTATACTAAAATGCTTTTAATAAAAGTAAACAATAAAAAATGAAACAAAATATTGTTTTAATCGACTTTTTTAATAAATTCACCAAATTTAATTTCTGTAACACCTCACGTGCATGATGAAGACCCATGGGAGTTGAAAATGTTTGCAGTTTTGGCGAGTTCCTGTTCACACTTGAACAGAACATAAGATTGTTGGTCCGCAAAATTAAAATGGATAAAATAAGAAACAAACAGGAATTGTCACTGTTTTTTAATAACATATATATATATATATATATATATATATATATATATATATATATATATATATATATATATATGTGTGTGTATGTGCGTGTATTTTATTATTTTATATTTAGAATTGTTGATGGTTACCTAACCTTAAAAAAAAGTATTAAATTTAATGTATGATCTAAGGGTATGACACCTGCTTACAGGTAATAACCTGCGGGGAAATATATAAAATGAAAGAAAAGATATCAGTCTGTTATATATTTCTTCATTTACAGCTATTTTAATGTTTAGTATACGACCACTGTATTAAGCAGTATGAATTGGATCAAGTTATCATAAAATATCATGCATTTAAGTTTAGTCTGCCGATGGGGTGTTATAAATATAACACTCTCTTAAGATAATTTTGTATCCATGTATCATGCATGAGGATTTATGAAAAGATATCGTTGCTGCTAATGAAGTACTAAATTTACACTCAAATAATGAAAAGGCAAAAAAAAAAAAATTAGCCATGCGCCAGACCTGACAATCCTCTGTAGTAAAATGGTAAGTGATATGTGTTTGTTTAAGAAAGCAGGAAATTTCTTCTCTTAAATTATATTACTTACAGGGACTTTTCTGCTTAGTAATTAAGTTTAGATATTAAGCGAACGTATCAAGAAAGTGATGGGATAAACAGGAAGTCTAGTCTATCCTCTTGGAATTTTTGAGCAGAAGAAGACATACCTATTTTCAGAGAGCTTCTCTCTCTATTTCTCCGAAGGAATAGGTGGTATATATTATATTACTCTACACCATAACATTCCTAAGAGTAATTTAAAAAAAAATCGGAACTGCTACTTACGAAGAAAGATACATAGAGCCTATCATAAAAAACTATTAGAGTTGTTGATAACAACATAGAGAGAAAGAGAGAGAAAACACCTCTATTCTACTGTTGCTATCGCAGGACGAAAGACGAGAAGCAATTCAAACAACTCTACACACATTATGACTACGGCTGCTACGAGGAAAGAGAGAAAGAGAGACATGTAACCTATACACACCGTTACACCTATGACTACTCCTGCTGTTTTTACGGGCTAACTACGCGACACGGCAATATATTTGTGACAGTGAGTAAAGACAGACAGACAGACAGACAAAGAAAGAGACAGATACATCAGCTGTCATGTGTCGTACTCACTGTCCGCCCATCCCGTCACTGCAAAATTACACCATCTTTTCCCTACCCATAGTCGACCATGCGTGTCACGACGTTTCCCGTACCTATTCCTCGGCGAAAGGTGCTGGCAATGTTCCAGATTGTACGTCTTCGGTGGAAGAGGAAGACGAGGATAGAGGAGACACTTTCCTCACGTACCTACAAAGCTTCCTTCCGTTACACCCGGAGGATCTTACAAAGAAAACGCCATCAAGCGAATCGAAACAAGAGATTTGATTCATGGTCGTCGTCGCCTGACTAAAAAGCAAGAACCTCTTTGCGTAAGATGCGTTCTTTCAATCTGCACTAAATTATCAAAATGATATTCCAGACGTAAGTATGACAGACCAAAGGAAATGACACTTCAAACTAAACTATAACAGATCAAAAATACTATTTAAAACTTAAGCGTGAGCGACCTACAGACGGACAAAATCTCACAAACATGTGCTTCAAAGGTTCAAAAAGAAGAGGCGTACATTCAATCTGCGCGTTTAGCGATGCAATTTATTTCAAACTTAACAGTTTAATGCCGTGTTTTGATTAGGATTGATAATTTGTTTTATTTGTATTATTTTGATTATAATTCTCATCTTGTTTTTTTTTTACTAATAAGTGACCACTTATGAAGGCCAAAGGTCATCCGAAGATAATGGGTAAATGAGATGGAATTATTGTAAGTTTAAAAGTGAATAATATTATGAGAAGATTGAAAATGATTGATGGAATTAAATAAAATTGATTATTTATTAAGACGGTTTTTGACAAAGACCTACTGCCATTGGATTTGAATGCAACTATGTTGTAACTGCAGGGGAGCAGCCATGTGGTAATATTCCACAGAGGGGAACCTCTTGAGAAGTAGCTCTTTTTTTTAGGTTTCACTTGACGCTAAGCACATGAACCAAGTAAGGAAATTATTTTTTCGTTGTGGTAACAATACGAGTTCTTGCTATGAATGTCTTACAAGAAAGAAGCAGATATTGGAGCTCAGTCGAGGACGTTACATGCCAATAACAAAAGAGTATAGAGTTAACGATGTTTCTCATCTGAAAAAGGGGTTGTAAGGATTAGAAGAGATCACCCTAACTCGATTTTGAAGTCGGTTTTGAACTATCTAGGAAACGAAAAGTGTTCTGCCCCCCCACCCTCTACAGATGTAGCAGCAGTACTCTGTCTTACGACGTATCTGATTCTTATACAGATAGAGGACTGCATCAAAAGTCAGCTACTTTTCTGGATGTAAGTATTCCATTTTAGAGGTGGAATCAAGGTCAGTCCTAGGAGCCTAGCAAAGCCAATCATTCATTTCATCTAAGGCAAAACAGTTAATCAAGCATTATGCGTGAAAGAAGAGAAGTTTTACTTAGAGGTGTTAAAAGTAACAAGCCACGTTTCTCCTATTGTACTTACCACGTGCCTTACATCAAGAGAGATGAGAAAGAGAGAAAAAATGTGAAAAAAATTAAAATCAAATGTAAAATAACATGGTCATTTGAATATAAAATGAACATGACTTATATATGCTCTGTTGTTACTGATTGATGATCATTGAGCTTAATCTTTGAAAGAGACTGCTAATTAAAAGGCACCGATAGTATATGCTAACGCATAAATTGCTATAGTTAATATATATATATATATATATATATATATATATATATATATATATATATATAAAGAAGTGAAGCTACCAACATTTGGAAAAAAGCTTTTTTCAAAAATTGTTTATTATTACATTATCCCTTGATTTTATGATTTTATAATTTTATAACGCGTTTCAAGTATCTAGGCTTTCTTCAGATATTTTTTTCTATTTGATAAAATGTTTTTTATTTTCAATAGTTTGGCATTTCTGCATATGCGTGTGTGTGCGTGTGTATGTGTTTTCATATCTTTTACTTGTCCGTCAAAGTTATGTGGTTTTAAAGCATGTGTGTTTCTGACTTCGTGTATGGTGATTGGAGACATGTTGGTCAGTTTCTCCAGTAAGAGGATTACTTTTGAAGTTTTATGACTTTGTCGTCACTGTGTCTGTGCGTGTGTGTGGTTAGTTTTGGTGTGTGTACGTAGGCGTGTCCAAACGCATACATATGTTTTTATTTTTGTTCATACATACATAAACACACACATCTGCATATACACACACACACACATATATATATATATATATATATTATATACATACATATACATACATATATTCACATATATACATAATACTGTAACTGCAATATATACTATGTCTCAAAATATTACGTTATATTGATTTCAAAATTTTAACTATTGGTTTCCTTTTTTTTAGGACTGTCTGTCCGTACTTTTATAATTTTCCTTTTGTCTAAAATGTCTAAACACAGTTAACTTGCGTACTTATATACGTGGCTATTTTGTTCGATACGACATCTCGTGATATTTTTATTGGCTTCCTTTTGGATTCCCTCGATATCACTTGTCTGGGTCGCTAGCTTGCATTTCATCCATCTTATTCTTCAGTTGGCTAAAATAATGCCTAAAAATGCATTTACTATTTAAAATATTTATTATTTAATACAGTTTCACAACAATTTATTATCGGCATGTTGCTTCATATGTTTCTGATATGTTTCTCATTGAATTGTGCTAATGCATGTCGCAAAACATAGTTTGATGAAAGATAGCCGCTGACCAATAATATCGATTATTAGCTGACTCAAAACACAAGCCTGGATGGTCTGACAGAAGTAGAGGCCAACACAATAATAACATCTGATGTTTTGGAAAGACACAACTAAAAAATCGAGATTAAAAAAGGAACAAGTACGAGACGCAAAACAAGAAAAGGAAATAAAAATTCTGGACAAGATGAAAAAAAAACCAATGAAAGAAAATGTATTGTTCTAATCGTAACGATCACGCCCCGCTCAGGAGAATAAAACAATAACGATACGGCTATATATTATCAGTGCCACCCCTCACCAATAAAATGAAATCCAATATTCTAATCGTAAGTACAACTCTCAGGTTTAGAAAAACTACAATGTGCCTGGGTATAGTTATATATGGTCAATGAACAAATAATACAAACATGTCTGATGTTCTAATCGTAACTCCCATTCTACTGTTAAGAGGAAACAACAAGGCACCAACGGTATGATCATATATCTTCAGTGGCTACAAAATGTAAGAAAATCTGATGTTAAATCATAAGTACAACTAGCATGCTCATAAGAAATAACAACAGACAAACGTCAGTAGCCAGACATAATCGAAAAAAGTGTAATCTAATCGTAAGTACTATACACACGTTCAGACGATACACTAAGCTACTAGTTATGTCATATATCGCCATCGGTGGTTAAATGAAAGTGGTGGTTAAATGAAAGAACGTTTAAGAGAAATACCAGTGGATCAGCCATAAGACCATATATCGTCATTAGCCCACATTGTCAGGAAAATGGATATTCTAATCGTAAGTATCATACACACGTTCAGAAAAGACAATAAGGATCAATGAGTTCATACATCGCCAGTGGTTAAAAAATGAAAGAATAGGATATTTTAATCGAATGTTCAACTCACACGTTCAAAGAAAACAACAGAAATCAACATACTGGTCATCTATTGTCAGTGGTTACAAAATGGTAGAACACCTGATATTCTAATCGTAAGAGGCACTCTCACGTTTAGAATAAAAAAATAAGGGGCCAACGATACTATATATCTTTAATGGCAAAAAGGGAATAGAAAACTTATATTCTAATCGTAAGTGATACTCACTCATTCAGAAGAAACGACAATGTGCCAACAGTATTGTCCTATATCGTCAGTGATCGCAGAATGCAAGACACCTTCTGTCTTAATCGTAAGTGCTACGTTCAAGTGCAGAAAACACAGCAAAGGAACGACCTTATGTACATATGTATATCATCAATGACGCAAATTAAAGACAATCTGATTTTGTAATCGTAACTATTACTCTCCCGATTAGAAAAAAACTATGGGGCTATAGATATGGTAGTATAACGTCAGTGACCACACAATAGAAAAAGTCGTATGTTTAATTCTTAAGAACCACTCTCAAGTTAAGCGGAAACGACCAATTGCCAACGATATGGTCGTATATCATCAGTAGCTCAAATAATGGTAGAATATACTATTTTATAATCGTAAGTACAACTCGCACGCTCATAAGAAACACGTACGAATCGCATGGTTATATATCATCAGTAGCCACTATATAACAACATCTGGTGTTTTAAATCTTGCTCGTTCAGACGTGCAAAGAAACGGGCAACGATATGGTCAATGACCCCAAACTAAAAGAAAAGCTGATATTTGTATCGTAAGTACAACGCCCCTGTTACTAATAAACAAAAAAGTGCCAATGACAGAATCGCTGGCTACTAAATATAAGAACATCTGATGTTTTAAATTGTAAGTTTAACTCGCTCGTTACCAACAATATGCTCATATATCGCCAGTGACCCTAAATATAAGAATAGCGTTCTAATCGTACGTAAAATGTGCATGTTCAGTAGAAAAAACAAAAGGCTAATGATATGATTATATGTCGCTAGCTGCCCAAAAGATGACATAAACTTTGATATTCTTATTCTAAGTATCACCCTCTTTTTCAGAAGATAAGCAAAGTGGGCAACTATATGGTCACATATCATTTGTGGCCAGAAAATGAAAGAAAACCTTACATTCTAATCGTAAGTACAATTTCAAGTTCAGAAGACGCAACAAGAAGTCAGCGATATGTAAACATATGATCTATTGCAACAAAATGAAAACAGTCTGATGTTCTAATCGTAACTACTACTCTGCCGATTAGAAAAAAACACCAAGGTTATGAACATATATTGGCTGCAAAAAAGTACATCTAACCGTAATTACTACTTTTGCAATCAGAAAAACTATATGATCATATATCATGAATCGCCACGAAATGTAAGAAAATCGAATGTTCTTATCGTAAGTACAATTCTCACGCACTGAACATATAACAAGGGGACAATGCTATGATTATCTAACGTGAGTGGCCAAAACTTATACACTTGCACAACGTGAAATTTTATTGGGTTACATGCCACGTGTGTACTTCGTAGCTCTTGAACAGACTATGAAAAAATCTTTTAAACTGACTAAACATATTACTTTGCTTGACCAATCACTACATCATGGCTATCAAACTCATTCAGTGTTGACTAATTATACCTCACATAATTTTACTTCGTTGATCATTTCATTATTTTTATAATATGCTATCACGCTCTTATCGTTGCCTCTGTCTATCTCCCGGTATCTCTTACCCCCTCTCTTCCTCTAGCTCACTTAAAAAGCAAAGATAATTAAAGAAAAGAAACGTCTATACGATTTCATCCATTCAAATCTTATTCACCGATTGACCTTCGTGGGAAAATATAGGCCGACTAATATTCGCTCGTGTTCTTACTTTATTCATGGGGCAAATATACACCTTTTTAAAAATTGTGTCTGTTGTTTCTGTTGTTCGTCTTTTTTGTGTAAGATGACGCAAGAGAATTAAAGCTCCTTGGCCCCTCGTCCCCCTGGGGCGCCGTCTACACCCCTGCTGAAACTGGAGTGTTCGGTTGGCAATCTTTGCGTTTGATCATGGCAGCAAGGAAAGAGATTCCCGCCATCAACTTTGACGATCAGATCTCTTTCGATCGAATTTAATTGTGTGAGCGTCTTTCGCTGATGTTATCAAATTAGAATACCCCCAGGGGGAAAAGAAGAAAAAGAAGAAGGATGAGTGGGAGAGGACAGGAGGGTGATAACGGAAAAGAAAAGAAGAGGCTGAAGGAAAGGAAGACGACGTAGAAGATGTAAATATAGAATATGTAAAAAAGAAATGATTAAAATAAATAAAGAGAAAATAGAAATATAGAAGAGAATAGATTTAGAGAGCGTGTGTATAAGAAAGAGAGAGAGAGGAGATATATATATATATATATATATATATATATATATAGAGAGAGAGAGAGAGAGAGAGAGAGAGAAAGAAAGAGAGAGAGAGGGAGAGAGAGAGGGAGGGAGAGAGAGAGAAAGACACAGAGGGAGAAAGATGAAAGCAAATACAAAAGCGTTTCAGTAGAAAACAAGATTGGCGCACAGAAAGAATAACGTAATCTCTTGAAATTCATTAATTCAACTGGCTATTCTATTTCAAACTTATGCGTGACAGATCAAGATGCAACGTGTGAGGGATAAAAATCAAGATTTCATAGGGGTGCGAACACACAGCTAATCACCTGAAACCGACCGTCATTAAGTGCTTCCCATAGCGATGCGAGGACGCATCTAAAACAAATGAAAAATATGTTTAGCAACCAGAGGGAGGGCAAGTGAAAATGCTAAAACCTAGATGGTTATGAGTACATATATACACAAAGATAAATAATCAAACATAACATAATAGGACGTGAACAACAACATAACGTTAAATACACACGCACTAGACACATTTAACCAACGCTTAGTCGACATACTCTCAATGAAGACATAGGACAATCTAAATTTTGCATGTAACTACACCGCACCGAGACTGTTTAATTTCCGATTTTTACCACCATGCTCATCTAATTAACCCTGTTTCATAAGTCCTGATGAAGAACGCAGGCAGTTCGAAATATATAATTATAAAAGAATAAAATACATTGTTTTTATGTTTCAACTACCACAAATACATCATATATATATATACATATATATATATATATATAGAGAGAGAGAGAGAGAGAGACAGAGACAGAGAGAGAGAGAGAGAGGCTTTTCATTTTTACAAACATTATTGACTACATATGTGCATAAATATTTTAGCTGCGACGTTATTCGAAGTTAAGCTTATTTGTTTCATTTTACCCAAACTCAGAGAAATAAAAACATTACATTCTTGCATATCATGTTAATAATAATAATAATAATAATAATAATAATAATAATAATAATAATATAACACTATTTTTATATAGTTAAAGTAAAATTCGCATGAGAAAATACTGTTTAGAGTTAACTAAACGAATCAATTCCAATGACCGACTGAAAGAACAATATTCAATATACAATAAATCAAACTTGGCAATATATATTCAGATATTTATAATAGCATTTAAATCAAGTTTCGAAATGAAAAGCATTAAACAAATATGAATTTTACATATTATTCAAGAGAACGAACTCTATAAAAGCTAAGCATAGTCAGAACCCAGGAAAACAATAAATAAATAGTATGTGGACATAGTGAATAAATGTTAAACCTCATCATAATTGAATCAAGAAAATTAGCGCAAAAGGCAAATAAAATGTATATTATTGGGTTGGGTTTTTAGTCCACTGAGAACTGTGACAACAATTGAAATTTGAATATCCAGACAAATGGTACAAGTATAAACAGGAGCCAGTATTGGAAAATGAAAGACCTCAAATTCTGTCAACGTTGAAATTCGAACAAAAATATCCAAGCAAGAAACCCTGCCAAATAATACATTACGCCTTTATAATAGAGTACAGGGTGCAGATTAAAGAGACAGAAAATCTAAGCATATACTTAGAACTTGCCTGAAGTATATATAGAACAGGAAGAAGAACAATTAAGAGTGCTAGGAGCGATTCCGAAAAACCTGGAAAAAAGTAAAAGAAATTCGAATCAAAGGGATGAATTGACACCATATAAAGCACGACATTATTAAAAACAACTAGAATGTTAAGAAAACATATTGAGTGCGGATACCAACTGACATAATCCGATGACGTCGATTAACCCCAAATAAACTGAAACACAATAACAAGGTTATCCAAAAAACGAGGAGCAGAGGAACCAAGGAAACTGAAACTACAATATCATGCCCTCCTCCCAAAACACACACACACAACTTGTAGCATCATCATTTGTTTACATGGCAAAACTGGTCGTAAAATGTCAAGGACGATTAAAAGAGCAAAATAGGGAACTCACCTCAAGCTCTCCTCTAGAAAGACGCGGAATCTTGGATAAGTTTATATTGCGACTCAAATCCCAAAGAAAATCAACGGTCATTATTAGCGATTAATTAATGGTAAGCAGCTGTTGCAAAAATACAAAATATTTTGCAACAATTATCGAAAGAATCGGAAAGTATCAGAAATCATAGGAGATTTGTTGTCATCCTGACGCCAGTGAACACCACTTATTTTTATCAGTGATCGACTACCGATAATGACATATGAAAAATAATAGTTAGTAAAGTATTATTTAAAACATCTGACCCCTTGAAAATGCAGTCGAGCCAACACTGATCGGTACCACACACAGGTGATTCTGAGAGAATGGAAATGCCGACATGAGATAGCTCCTCGAAGACATCATCTGGAAGGGTTACAGAGTACTATAATCCGGAGGAAGCTCGATGCTTGGAGAGAAACCCTGGTCGTTATGAGCGAAAACTCTAATGTTTTCACTTATTATTTATGAAATAAAGTAATTATTGTTGTTCATCTACAGAATCGTTTTTATCTGAATCGTCTCTTCATATTTGTGTCCTACTACTCAGAAAATAGTACGTTTTTTTTCAAAACCGCTGGTGCGAGAACATCAGTAGAGTTGCAATGGTGGTGGAAGGAAGCGTGGGTTACTGGATTTTTATTGTCACTCAGAACTCAAGGAACACCACCCGTGTTAAGCGGTGATATATCTCTGGTAATGAATGGGTGGGAAATCCTAGTTAGTAAGAAAAAATACAAAAAGGTGATCTATTGCGAACTGTGCAAACAACTACAGATTGAACAGATAAACAAACAAAAAAACAAATAAAAAAACGGTATTTAAAAAAATCCCCTGGGATGTTGAAATATAAATAGACAAACAAATTCAAGCAAGTGATCTTACATGTTAAAAGTCATTCAGAAGGGGCATCTTCCCAAATAGTAAATCTCGCCATCTCTCCTGATCAGAGGGTGTTGCTGAAGGAAGGAGAAACCCAATTAAATACATGGAATTTACAGAGAGCGGAAGGGGCATATAAATTGACGCTGTACACTGAACTAGGAACAGCTGTTAATAAGACTAAATAAGAAAACTAGAAGAAAATGAAATCAATGGAAATATTTACATCATATAGATCGCGGGAATCAACTAAGTCTCTATAACTACTACGCTCTAGTCTAATATTTATCGACTTTTGTGAGACCATGTTACCTATTACACACGGCTGTACATTGTTTGCGAACGGACCTCAACTCTTTTGCGGACTCTCAAAGTACATTGTTTAGATACGTTTCCCCTCTTTCCACACTTCCAGCATTCCGTTTCATTTTTACATATTATGGGTCTACTATTGTCTTCTCTAACAAATGCTCTATATCGACGCTGTCTATGGCCATGACACACTTCTATTGTTTCGAGAGGCCTGTCTGCTGGATGTTTGTAAAGTGAAATGAATCCCTTAATCTATATCCTTGGTAGGCATCATCTAAGTTGTCCACTTAAACCCTAAATGTGACTAACTTTACATTCATACCCTGCATCAACTCTATAAAGATATATGTGGCTAATTTCCTCACTATTATTAGCTTATTCGGATCATCTTACTACACTTTCTGTTTGCTTCTAGTTCTTCATTAATACTCTGGCTGATCCTAGCCAATATCATTAAATATATATGGGCGTTGCTATCTATCTCATAGTATTCTTCCAATCTCTTCTACAGACCTTCCCAGCTTAGTTGATAATTTATTCTAACTATCCTATGAATAAGTCTGTAGTTGTAATTAACGTAGACTTATATTTTTCTTTTTAGCAGTTTTCGTTAAGAGAAAAGTGCGTTCCATTTCGTCTACCCTATCTCATACTGGCCATCATATTTATATCTCAATGCTTTATCTCACTTAAATATGAATTTGACTCGTAACGAATTTCTCTCGCTGCATTGTTAACTTTCGAACTCATCCTCTGAAGAAACTTTCTAAACAACCGTACCTGCTCCATATTAAAGTTTAAACTTTTACTTGAATTTTTCCCCATCGTTAAAATTTTTTCATTTTTAAACATTACACAACACTAAGATGCGAGTTGAAGGGAATACATTTACTTATATTTTATCTGGGTCTTCTTGGCCTTTTGGTTAAGATCAAAGTGTAGTATCTGTTCCGATGGATGCTACACCCTATAGACCGGTACCGTCTTGCCCCTCGAGCCTAGATTTCTCCCGTCTGTGGGTTTATCCTGTACAGTTCTGGCAGGTCCACCCTCCCAGGCTTTGTCTTCTCACCCTTTGAGAAAGTGGGTAGTTTATTGCTTATCGCCTGGGGCGCCCCTACCGGGAAATGCCGACGGGGCTGCCCAGGTATTTTTTGACGATCAGAGCGCTCTTCTTTCTCTAGGGCGCTGGCTTTTCAAATCACACTTTCCCGACCTTGTGTCACATCTTACCGCTGTGGGAGGAATATAAATATCTACGTGGTATGGCAGTTCTTTTGGTGTTAATTGTTTTTCTGGGTTTGTTTTGTTGGTTGTTGGGATTACTTCGTTATTTTTTGTTCTCCCTGACCGGATTTTATATAGTGACTCTTCCTTTGATTGTTTTTCGTTTCCCAGTTGATATTTTGTGCTTCGTAGACATTTCTGTTCTACATTGTGACAGTGGTAATTGAAAGGTTCTCTCGATAAATGTCTTGGTTGTAAGGCACATATAACGTTACCATCACATTAATATCACGTAAAAACACGTTGTTTTGTTATCGGTCTTCTTTTTTGCCGTTGCTTTTGTTGTTGTTGTCGTACGGTTAGAAGCATGCAATACAGAAAAGAAGCACATACATGTGTTATCCTTGGTTTTTAATTAATATTCAGAAACAAATAATTTTCTTAATATGTTGCTAGCATCGATGTCTCCAGGGCATGTGCATCTCTTATTTACACAACTAGTTTTTGTCACGAATTCAATTTTACTCTGTCTTTTCTGTTTAAATATCGTTCAAGTTTTCCCAATTTCATTTAAATATATCGGATCCTTTGCTGCGTATTAATTGTTTAATTGCATTCGCAATTATTTTGCCCAAAAGAGTTTTCATTGGTCTAAATTCGCGGATATTTGCATTATCTACAACTTTGGAATTTATGTTTAAATATTAGAATGGATTAATCTTTTTCATTTTTCTTTATCTGTGTCATTGATATTACTTAATAAAAATTGCGTCAATTCTTTCTTACAGCAAAACTATTTTCCTTTCCCACTATTTTGCAAATGTTTTGTAACTGTAATTGTGCCAATATATATATATATATATATATATATATATATATATATATATATATATATATATATATATATATATATGCACGAATGTCCAAATTTATATCAAACTTCGATTGTTCAATGCAAGGTATATACTGTAATAAATTATGTTTTACTAAAAATTTACTTTTAGTTTCATATTTATTCTATATATATATATATATATATATATATATATATGTGATTTTATGAAGGCTTACCAAAGCTTTCCTTTCAAGACACCAATGATCACCATTAAATATATTTTTTCTTACAAATACTATTTATTCAAATTAAATGTTTTTTCAAGTAATTTTTTCAAGTAATTTTTTTTTTGTCAACTTTACGGGAAAATATCACTCTTACTCGTTAAATGACATGAGACTTTATTATTACTAATTTAAAATCCCGTACAAGATGCTTTTTATAAAAGTCCAATTGTTTCTATTTTTAGAAATTAAGTCCGTGTCGGCATGCATGTTTTTAAAATTATTTTTTCCTTAATTACTTTTCCCCATTCCTGCCACCAAATTGTTTTATTTATTTTAATCTAATTAAAAACTAATTTAATTTAACCTAATTTAATTAAATAGTGATAGCATCCAAGTTGCTATTTCTTATTTTTCACTTAAAATTACTTGAAAAAATTACTTGAAAAAACATTTAATTTGAATAAATAGTATTTGTAAGAAAAAATATCTTTAATGGTGATCATTGGTGTCTTGAAAGGAAAGCTTTGGTAAGCCTTCATAAAATCACATATAAATGCTCTGTACTCTGTAATCGAGTATCATCGAGCTTGTTTTTTATTGGAACAACCCCGGTCTTCACTGAATGATCTATTTTATAAGTGAAAAATCTAAATCTATATATATATATATATATATATATATATATATATATATATATATATATATATATATATATATATATATATATTGTTGGTGATTTTATTATTCCACTAATTGCGACAAAATATATGCTGTTTAATTAGCGCCCATAATGAACGCCAACTTTTCAAGCGACAATGGAATCCAAATGCCTAAGATGTTAAATTCAACCCCAACCTGAAATTGAAGATGTATAAGAGGGAGGGGGACGGAGATGGGGCTCAGTCTATAGCGAGAACATGAAAGGGGAGGGGGAGACCCCAACAAGTGATATTTCAGACAGTTGAGTTGGATGATCTCTAGTGTATGGGCGATCGTGACCTCAATTCCAACCAGGTTGGGGGGCATGGTGGGTTTAATTTAATAATGAGAATAGAATTATAATTATAAAGTTATAACTGTCATTTCTGTTGTAATAGGTGATTATCGTGTAGGTAAACATTTTTGATAATTTTAATTTAGGTATTAATTTCTACTTTTGCATTCTATTTTAATATAATTATTTATGGCTTGCTCAGTAACGGTAGTGAATTTTGTTGTGATAAGATTTTTTTAATTGTGATTATATTATACTAAAATTAATGCTAGTGAAATCATTATGTAAAAGAAGTTCAATGGTGTTACTATTTTTAGTATTAATAAAATCAATTATAATAACAATACTAATAATAATTCCACTCATCCATACGATAGTCGCAGTGAAAATAACATTAATAATAATAATAATAATAATAATAATAATAATAATAATAATAATAATAATAATAATAATAATAATAATAATAATAATAATAATAATAATATTAGTATATTAATTATTATTATAGGCTGAGCCCCATCTCCGTCCCCCTCCCTCTTATGCATCTTCAATTTCCGGTTTGGGTTGAATTAAAAATCTTAGGCATTTGGATTCCATTGTCGCTTGAAAAGTTGGCGTTCACTATGGGCGCTAATTAAACAGCATATATCTTGTCGCAATTAATGGAATAATAAAATCACAAAGAAAAAATATATTTTGCTCTGAATTTTCATTGAGCACTCTTATAAAACCCGTTTCAAATTCCTTCTAATTTATACCCCCTGGATATTTGTAACAAGTTAATTACATATATATATATATATATATATATATATATATATATATATATATATATATATATATATATAGTTTCCATTTATTACTTCCTTCATCAGTAGAATATATAAGTTATTGTATTTGTCAACACATCTCTCATTATGCTACAATCACGGTGACATTGAGACCACCACTGAGATTGACGTTATTATGTAGTGGCCATCACCGGCATCATAAACCCAATTAATATCGTATTCGTCGATAGACACGACTTTCTCATACACACCTAAAACCATTTTGTTGAGGAATTTTGATTTGATATGAAATAAAAGAGTTAAAGCGATATTATTTTGATTTATTATAAATAAACATATGCATTTATTTTCATGAGGATGCTAAAACGTAACTTTTATGAATCGACATGTTTAAACAGTTCTGTTGACGTTGACGTTACTTTCCAAGTGTCTATTTGGATGATGTGAAATGTAGTAAGTTGGAACCGACAGGATTCGAAAACGGCACGGTTGTGTAGGTATACACTTCAACACCCACTAACCCTAAAGATATATTTGAGTTGTATGTGTCTAAAATAGTTAAAAATTATCCAAGTCTGAACTTCCATGGTGAGATTAATTTACATCTTTTATATTAAATGAGTTATTTGTTCTAACGTTTGTTTGTTTTGCTTTTTCGACAATCTGAAAACAGAGTTAAATCGATATAATTTTGGAAAGTGAAATTATATAAGAAAACGTTTAGAAGTTCGGAATCCGTCTAGAGCAACAGTCTTATTAAGGTAGAACGCGACAGAAACCAGTTTAAATATTAGTGGGGCAAGGCGAAATCGCCCTTTTACGATCAGAGTCATGTAAAATCCTTTGCTGCCCCTCCATTTAGGTAGGTGTCAGAAACGACTGGAATAAATTGGGCACAGATGCTGTCCTTTGTTCACAGGTATTTCAGTGAGACACTGTTACGTTAACTAAACTCATTTCGAACTGAATTAGATTAACATAATTTTGAAGGTTGTAGTCGAAGACTTAAAATGTGTCCGTCATCACGATTCTCATTATCTTCAATCCGAATAAAAAATGATGGTATCGCTTCCAATGTACACGAAGAAAACATCACGATTTTCGCGGACATGAAAAGAGGCATAGCATTGCTAGAATTTCAGCCTGAGGGAACGGAACGGACCCCTAAAATTATATTGAACTACCTCACGAAGGGGGGTGTAATTGGACATTAATTGTGAGTTGCTACGCTCGTTTTTTAGGGCAATAACAAAAGGTCGCTGTCCAGTCTCGGCGACATCGAACTAGCTGACCCTCTTTTTTGATGTAACGTCTATTTCTGTCAGAGCGTCGGAATCCCCAATAGTTGGACATTCTTATAATTAGCTTAAAAAGTCAAAAAGCATCAAGCAGCGTCCGATTTGAAGTCCAGGAGCGCAAACGGAAAGAATAGTAGCGAATCATTCGATGTTATGCCATCCTCAAGGCCACACTTTATTATAGCCTCGCTTTGCCAATAGCTGGCATGGAAACGCTTTGTTTAGCCGGACCCAGAGTGCATATTCTTTGATTCCAATGTAAATACCCCCATATATTTGTAATAATACATTCATACACAGTGACACAACGAATAAACTTGATAAGCAATAAACACTTCTAAGTGACAGTCTAAAGAAGGATTAACCCTCATCACAAGCAATACTAAAAATAATATTTAAAAAAATATATTTAAGACTTTTATCCAGTCATGGTTGGCGGAACGAGATCAATATACACCGTGGGTTAAATAAAGGGTCTAGTTTGAAATTACGTTTAGATTCCCGAGTTTGACAAGACGGGCATAAAGAAGGTCGAATATTACATTGTTCAAAACATTGTGAGAATAACACCCAATATGAGAAGAGTAGTCCGAATAATTTAATTAATACAAAATATAACCATTTTTTAATGACTTATTCTGAATTTTCTAACTTTGCGCAGTCGAGAGATACGCACCAACAAATAGCGTGGATGCGAGTTATATTACTGATGACTGCAATAATAAGATGAAACTGTTAAAATGTTGGGAATATAAAACAGGACGCTAAAAAAATAAGAGTCCACCACATCTAAATTATATAAATAACTGACTGGCTCCTTTCTGTCTCGAGAAACGATAGTCCATAGTGAAGCAAAGGTTGCGCAATCAGCTTCTTCTGGCTCAGAATTGCTTAAATCCAGTAGCATGGAAAATTACAATATAACCGGGAGCAAATCTGGCGTAAGCAAAGAAGGATTGGTGTTTACGGAATTTTCCTTCTGCAAAATATTAGCCATACGTATGGCTAAAGTGTCCAGTCTACCCTAATATTTTACCTATAACTAAAGTGAGAAGAATTAGATTTACAAATCTCCTAAGCGGATAAAAGAAATGACTTTACAGTGACTTCCATTTCAAAATTCACTTCCATGTTTAAATTCATTACATCATAATCATCCGCCGAATTACTAGCGCAACGTTGTTTAACTCTATTGATCCGACAAGAACAAGTGTTTCAATGTACATATTTAGTAAATAGAGAGCAAGTAATAACAAGCTAAAAATATTTCCACTTGAATAAAATATCTGATTTTATAAAAATGTGATGAAAAAGTAAGTTAAGCCTGATACATAATAATAGTAGAATTTTTCTTCATTAAAAACACGTTTTATTTATTCAAGCGACCAAGCGGATAGTTAGTTTATGTCTACGGTAATGGTTTGACGTAAATATGTTGTTTGTTAAAAAGGTTCAAGCTTAATAAAATATGTTATTTTAATCACGTAATTTTTTGTATAAAGAAAAATGTTTATTTCTTTGTTGTTGCTATTTTTTAAAAATATAAATCAGAAAGAAACAAATAATCCTTCAAAAAATACAAAGGAAATAACTAACTTTTAAAAGTGAGTCGTGTTCGTAACTTGAGAAAATAAAAATCAGCAGCAGACTAATGGACAACAGGCAATGTTAGAAACAAACTTAAGGACAAGGTTACGTTGGCCCGGCTAATTTTCAGATTGACGTAACAGATTAGAGAGGTGGGATGCCCGCATCTAATAACTAAATTGTGTTAATTTGTAACACTCGTAACTCGGGAATTGTATCTTGGTAGGCCACGAGTCACATTTACTTGTTGGAAAAGTGGTTGTCCATTGTATATAATGTTTAAGCCCATGTTGTATAAGATCCTTAAACCCTAAATCCTGGTGCCGTCCTAATGGGTAAGTCCGTCGTTGGATGAATTGCGTCATTGATTATCTCAAAAGAATAATTAGCTTGGTTGGGAGAGGGCATCGCTGCTGAACTTTAAACACGTGGTAGAAAAAGCGAACAAGCATCTTATATAAAAATATAAAATTTATTTCGGAAGTATATTAATAATAAAAATTCAAATATAGGGTTAGCTGGTTTGGCAACTGCTATCTTGCTTCTCTCTCGTCACAGTCAACAGAGAGAGAGAGAGAGAGAGAGAGGGGGGGGGGAGAAATAGAAAGAAAAAGAGAGAAACTGAGGAGGAAGGACGTTTAACAAAAAATAAACAGAGGAACGAGAACACACATCTAAATGAAAGCGCGTGAGAGATAGATAGAGAGAAATAAATAAATAACCGAGTCAATCATTATATATAGTTCATTTACGTTGGTTTCGACTTTTAACCTTTAACCGCCCACCTGTCAACCCTTCGTTTGGTGAGACTAGACTGTCATTTCAAAGCAAGTTGAAGGTTGATTGGCGTTGCACTAAATGTCTCTGGATATTTACCGTCTCCCGAGGGCAATATCAGGCATAAGGTCGGCTTTTGATGTAAGGAAATCCAGCTCCAACAAAGGGGTGCCAATCTTTGTGTCCAACAGTAGCCCCGAACTAGCCGGATTACAGAGATCAGGAAAAGCAAAATTGTACGATGGACAGCATTCAACCGTGCCTAGAGTATTGTTTCCACACATAGGCTAGTACATCAATCACTCGCGCCTCGAATTTGTAACCGTATAGGTACCGCACTATCTGCCATGCCCTAGCCACAGTCGCATCGCTGCAGTGTTGCATTCATGTGCTTGTTTTATAAATACTTCCACGGAATGTACTCCGGTGAACTTACTGCACGTGTACCGTCTCAACTAAAAAAGCCACAAAAAGCCAAAACTTCAATATAGAGGACCCCAGATACCGGAAATCTTTTTACTTTAATAGCTTCTTTCAACAGACAATTGTCCTTGAATTTCTTCTCCTGCTTTCTGTTGTTCATTGACCGTACCAATATGCAGAAATTTAAATGTACGAAAATGTGTTCAAAAATCTTGCTCCTAATCCTATTCAACATGTTTCCTTCATATACACCTGGTGCCTATCACAGTAGTTTATTACGCTTCAGTGTCAATATGCCTTGTTTGGGGCAGATAAAAGTTTAAAAACAGGTTGCTAATATTGCTGAAAAAATTGTTGCATCATTCTACCGCTCCAGAATTGACCTAACTCATAAAGAATAATCTACGCTTAAGGAATCAGTACTGTTACCCCATCTGGGGAGGTGTCTCGCAGAGCCCTTTCTTACTTTGACAGAGTACAACATCGACTCCGCAATCTACTGGGTGATAATCTCTTTTCTTCTCTCCAAACCCTTCTGTATAAAAGAGACGTTGCTAGTTTTTTTTTTCTCGATTACTATTTCCATGGAAGGTGCCTGACTGATCTCGAATCTCTGTTTCATCTTTGTAAGATATTCGCAACACTCATTCATCCTTCTGTCCAAACTGAATTTCCACGAACAAGGTCTTTTTCAAAGAACCTCCAATCCGTGGAACACATTAACATATAATCGATTCCCTACAGACTACAACATGATTGTCTTCAAATCAAATGTCAGCCAATACATGTTATACATTGTACGCATAAGTAATCACATATTGTCACTTCCATAATTTTCAATCCTCTAATAATATTCTTTATCATTCAACTTATAATCCATCAATCTCATGAACACCCAATCTCAGGTAGCTTTTGCCCTTGATAAGCGGTGACGTATTAGTATGAATAAGATATATTTAGACCGTTTTCTGGTGGAAAATGACGTTGTAGTCGTCGCCAT
This sequence comes from Sepiola atlantica, assembly GCA_963556195.1. Lineage (NCBI taxonomy): Eukaryota > Metazoa > Mollusca > Cephalopoda > Sepiida > Sepiolidae > Sepiola > Sepiola atlantica. The sequence continues at coordinate 73,710,078 of OY744520.1, forward strand.
CACCACTACCGACGTGTTTTCATTATTTTTAAACCAAAGAAGCTTGTCTAAATTGAAAAATGAAGAGAATAAAAGGTTTTTGAACTAAACAATTAAAAAAGATCAACATAAAATAAACAGCGTTGTTGCTTGATTCTTTTCTTCTTCTATTGTTTTCTATGTTATGTGTTTTTTTTTAATAGTATAAATATGCCGAGAGCTTGAATTGTCACGTCCAGACTGGGCTCTTAGGGTTTCCCGCATGCACTATTTCTTACCCCGAAGCATAAATCTAGCATTCACTCATTAACAGATACACCCCCCCCACACACACACACACACACATATATATATATATATATATATATATATATATATATAAAAAGTCATACACATACAGATTGTTTTGCTGTATCACAGCTCTTCAGTGCCGCTAGACAAGCTAGATCCTTAAGCCGGTATTGAAGCTCAACCGTCGAGCCTCTACCGCCGCGCTATCATACGACACTGGTTGAATGTAAGTAATATATGCAATGTAAACATTGGCAAGTGCCGGGAACTCGAATTAGTTTTACCCAATGAGCTATGCCTTAAAGCTAGTAACAGTACAAATAAGCTCTACCCAAGAAAAATAGCTTTATATAGTCATCCACATACACATACATACTGTTTCGCTGTATTACAGCTCTTCAGTGTGGCTAGAAGGCGCGGACTCTGGGTTCAGCGTGTTGGGTTCAATTTCTGTCGGGGCTACTGCATCATTTTCACTATCAACCTAAGTATTAATGTATATATCCTCCCCACGGATATTTATTACATGGTAGCAATGGTGAAGATTTTCAAACTTCGTTATTCAACTCGTCTTGAGGTAGAAACACTCTGTAAGTACACAAGTCTGTATCTGTTTATCTCAGCATTGTTTACTATTATGAATGGTTGTTTACATAAATCAAGTGCTAGTGATCGCAGGGGGAGATAACTCATGCTTTACTTTAAAAAGATGTAATATTCGATATATATTCCGACGCACACACTCGTTTTGTTTCCAAAAAAATTACAGTTGGAGAGACGTGTTCTAGCGGTGAACACTGAAGAGGAAATGGTGAGTCTTCAAGATAGTTGTTGATTTGGAGTCTCTTTGGAATTGTGAGACAACATCATGGGGATTAGTAACAATGATTTAAACTAGTCAAGATCCGATTATTTAAGAGGATAAGAGTTTGTTTACATTAGACTTCAAACGACCATGTTGTAGTCGGCTGGGAAGCAGCTCCGTTATATTGTGTTTATCAGACAGGTAGTTCTAGGGAATAAACTTTGCCTATAGGAGTTCCGTTCATTTTTCGGTACACAGAGTGAGAAATCGAAATAATTGCCAGTGGTTGTAGCTAGACACATTTTTTGTTGCGAATGTTTCACAGGGCTAGACTAGAGCTCAGACTTTGTCGCGATAGCAGATTTCTGCATTCAAACTTTTCCACTATTTGACCATATTTATCTTAAGATAATCGAATAATTATCTAAGATTATTTCCATTCAAAGTGTACATTTTATCTAAAAGTCGTTGCTTGAGAAATAATTGTGGCATGTGGTCGCATTCGACCAGCATTTCGCCTTTCTGCTCTAGAACTTGCAATCAGTGTATCTCTCATAATTGCAGGTCAGTTGTTTCGTGTTGATCTTTTGAGTGTTCAATTGCACCGAATCGCTTTAGAATTCTTCTCCCAATGCCAGTACACTCTCTTTCCTTTTTTTGTACTATCTGGCGAGTTACAGTGCTGTCCATATGAAAGCATTTCATCTTTTTTTGCTGTCTTCGATTGGATCCTGCTTTACAGCGTTTTAACATATGCACAGCTTACCTCTTCCAGCTCTATGGTGTCTAATTTTTAAGGCATTCACTTTTCTTATAAGCAATCATACAGAAGCAATCATACAAAAGCAATCACACAGAAGCCATCGTAAGTGCAATTATTCTGAGAACAAATATAATCTTCAGTTTTCTATTTCGTACAAATAGAAACAAATGTGGGTTTCTCTCTAGAGATCATCATGAGAAATTGCGTGTTTACAATCTTTGGTTTAGTTTGTATGATTTGACGGCAAATAGAAATTTCTATCGAATGCTGAAAATCAATACCTATTGCGATTGATTTATTGTAGACAATTAATTGAACACACTTTGATAATTTAGCCATAGCAGGATTATGATTACAGATTAATATTTCTCCAGTTGTATTAGTGTATAGATTACCACGGTATGATAAGATTACACTCATTGTGCGGATGAAAAAAGAACTCTTCAATGTCCCTTTAAAATTTTGTTTCTAATTTTTAAGAATGAATATACTTCCCTTTCTTCAATTTCTAAGGCAACCACTACTCTCGTAGCGACTGAGTTTCAACTAATTCATCTGATATGTCAAAATACGCACTCTCTCTAAAAATAATAACAACTAAAAAAATACAATAACTTATTTTAATTCCAAAATTTTACATCGCGTAAAAAAGAACAAAAAGACCCTCGTCTATTTTCAGCTAAATAATATATTGTGCCATGTTAGTTTTTCATTCGCTCTTATGACAAAATGTTATGGAGTCTATCTATCTATCTATCTATCTATCTATCTATCTATCTATCTATACGTGAAGTAAAACAACCCTATTAGTGTCGATAGCACTAATTATCAAGCAGCATATAAAACCGTGTTATTTTTACGAACATGAATCCGGTAACAATCACATAGACACCGTGCACCGCAATAATGGTACCGCAAAATGCGACGTGATTCTATTTGCTTATTTAAAAAGGGCGGACGCTTTATCTCTAACGAGAAGCAAATACAACCCATCGCAATAGGGCGTCATAGACTAAAAGATAACAATGATGTATATGTGTGGGTATATAAATGTGTGTATGGGTGAGAATGTGAATTGTAATAGAGAGTATATATATAGGCTTAAAACGTATATATACACATGGATATATGTGGCTGTATATATATATATATATATATATATATATATATATATATATATAAGTTTCGTGTGGCTTAGTATGTGTTCAAAGCAAGAGTATATATATGTGTTCTGTGTTCAACGATTGCACACACACACACACACATACACACACACACACATATATATATATATATATATATATATATATCAGTATTTATATATTTATATAAAGATGTTTATATGAATGTGCACATGTGCTTAGAGAAAGGATATGTGTATGTGTTTTAAAACCGTATATACACGCCCGTATATATACCTCTATATATTTGTATTTGTGCATATACGAGCTTTATATAGTAGTATGTAATATGTATGTGGGTTAACATCGAATACATATATACATACGTATGGAAATATGCATGTCTCTATGAGTAGGTATGTTTGTTTATAAAATGATGCTACATATATATATATATATATTTAAAGCACACATACATATATATATATATATATATATATATATATATATGTATTATAGATTAATATATATATACATATAAATCTGTGTGTGGTGTGTGGGTGTGTATGTGTGTTTAAAGCACGAGTGTCAAGATAAGGGTCTTCGTCTATGATACTATCTCTCGACTTCGACTCATGTGTTCGTTCTGAAGTCACTGTGAAAATAAAGTACGGACGTAGATAAAATAACAAATAAACGACATAAAAACTAAACGCCAAAAATTAAAAATAAACGCCGGCAGGTGATCCTGCCAAAAATCCGTCGTCGATGCCCCCCTCGCCCCTGTACTAGTCACCAAGCAAAACGTCATCTATTTCACCTCGAATGGCGACGTGTGTTGGTGTAAAAGTTAAGAAAGATAAATACGCTTATATTCGCACCTGCACACATCACACGTCTCTCTCACTTTTTCAAACTCTCTATCTGTCTCTTTTTGTCCCTTTTCTTCTTTTTCTTTATCTATCTATTTATCTATTTTTATGTAGCTCAGTGGTAACGGTTTTCGACTACTGATAGAGCGATCGTGTTTCAAATAACAGTTTGAAGCACCTCTCGTTTTAGCTACTTTTACGAGCGGTGATACAACGAAACAACTGTAGATAAACAAATAAATTTATTCCCAACATTTATGGGTTGAGCTCTCTGGTAAGGAATATAACTGGGTACAACTTAGCAGAAATGTGTAGCTCTTCGTAAACAGACCAATATAGATTTACAGTGGTAACGGTTCCCGACTACTGCTCAAGCTATCGAGTGCCGACTCATAGTTTGAAGTAGTCCAATGTCTCTAGCTCAACTGAAGAATTATAATACAGCGAAACCGCCCTCTGTTGATAAACAATACACACACAAACACACACACACACACACACACACACACACACACACACACACACACACACACATATATATATATATATATATATATATATATAGTCATCCACATACAGACTGTTTCACTCTTTCACAGCTCATCAATGAAAACAAATGTTTTATATAGTTCAAATCGATTCTAAAGAGACTACATTTCCAAAGCAAAAGTAAAGCTCAATATTCAACTATTTAAGAGTTATTTAAACATGAATTATCTATTTATTTTAAACGATATTTATTTATTCATATATATATATATATATATATATATATATATATATATATATATATATATATATAGATAGATAGATAGATAGATAGAGAGAGAGGGAGAGAGAGAGAGAGAGAGAGAGAGAGATAGAGAGAGAGGGAGAGAGAGAGAGTCAAGCTGAAAAGAGTATTATCAGATCGAAATGGAAATTTGACATTTCTCGCTAATTTTGGAAGTATGGCAAAACAAATGCGGGGAAAGCAAGGAAAGAGAAAAAATCCTTCAAAAGAGACACTCGTGTTGCTATCGAGCATACATGTAATGGTTTAGTTGATGTTTGCAGAAATTTACTTGACAGTTGGTTCGATTTTGTCATTTTTGAAGAATTTACCACCGACTATCTTGAAACTGAATTTTGTAAATTGAGACAAGGTTCTGGTGGTACTTATTTTATTATCGTACAAAATGTTATTTAGAAATTCCATATTCAAAAAACAAAATTCTTCTACGGTTGAAGATCGTGGTGATTTAAAAGTCCCACTGGATACCACTGTTCAGTGGGTGTATTTTCTATTGCATAATGTTCAGTGCTGTCAAATCAAAGCTTTGCAGAAATTCTTTAACAAAGATGGTTTTATTGGTGTCTGAAATGCATCATTCCAATACAAACAGAGTGCATGGAATTATATTATCAAATATATTTTTCAAGAATCATTGTGGTCTCCCAAGTCAAGTAAATAACCCAAAATAAAGGTTTTGAAGTTATCTTGAAATTTAAGCAGTCTGATCAATTATAAATAATTATTGATCTGTAATAACAAAGGAACTAATTATTTCTGCAAGAGCCTGGTGTAAAACACATGTTGTAGTCAAAATAGTTTTCTTATTGAATTAATCTGTTTGTTCATTTTGCAGTATGATATCAATATGGATTTTGAAGTTTTTGTTTCTAAATTTTCATAAAGTAAAATCAGTTTCTTTTTTAATTACTTGTTTGTTCTTTTCGCTTTATGATCAATGCAAAATAATTGATCATTAGAAACAAAGGACTCGTTGATTCTGTGATACGGTGCCAATATATATGTCAAAGCTCTCTTTCTAATTCATTATAAAAGGTAAACTCACTTTCTTTTTAAATACAGGATTTTGTTGTTTCTGCTTTACAATCAGTTAGAAAAGGTAATTGAGTATTAGAAACACAGGACTCACTATTTCTGCAATAACATTGTGTACAAACATTTTGAAGAATAACATAATTTTTGTGGCTTTTGAGTTTTCTTTTAGGGTTGAGCATGGACATTTTTTTTCTGTTCTATACCACAAAAAGAAAGAACACTCTTTAGGGTGGATTCTTGATGATAACAAGTCACTAGTGAGACATTAAAATAAGAAGTTTTAATTACTACTTTCAGATTTGAAGGTGAAGAACTTTCCTTAGGAATTTTTGTAAGTACTGTCTTCCTTGTTTTGCCACACCATTCTGAGTATCGTAACTCATTGCTTTGACCCCTGTCCATTTTATAGGATAACCTATGGATTTTTAACTAAACCTTCTATTTAATCTATGGACATTGTATTATCTCCTTTCATCATCCATTTCAGTGAATCTGTTTATTTTTTCTAATTCCATCTTCCATTTCAGTGAATTTGTTTGCTTAAATTAATTGATTATGAGGCATCACTAGAGCTTTGGATGCTGACATTCTTGTTTGAACTTTGTTCTCGGATTATTTTATGATGTGAAGTGAAGACTATAGCCAAAATATTGTGTTGATAATAATCAATATGGGGACAGTTTACATTTTTGGTTAGTAAAACATCACATTTGAACAAATTATGTTCTCTACTCGATATCATCAACTGGTGCGGCTCCTTTTTTCAACCACAATATACAGAGCATAATCTTTTTACACAAGTACAAATTCTCTTTTAAAAATCCTACATTGAAATAACCTGTCTCTTCATTTATAGGAATTCATCAATAATTGTCAAATTTATCAATTAGTTCATTATGGTTTTTGTTATTTGGCATGTAAAACACATGAAAAACATCAGACTAATCTCACAGGAGAATTTCCCCTTTGTTTGCAACATCTATATCGAATATTTAGGAAAATGCACATGTCCTCAGTAAAAGACCTGAATTGCATGATTGCTGGTCTGTAGTAGGGATGGCGATGTGCCGACCCCATTTATCACTCGGCCCTCTTAACAAAACCGGATGTTTGATCCTTGAACATCTTAGCCTTTGTTGTGCCGATCCCGTTTATGACTCAGCACTCCAAACAAAACACGGCGTTTGATCGTTTGATACTATAGCTCGTGTGACAAAAACGATCACCGTTTGTTTCTTTCTATGCATTTCGTCACCCGAGGTGACCAATCAGATCTTATCAAAACGTATTACAAGCGACAGCCGACAATACAGTATATAATGAGCGAGTATCTTTACTCATACGCTAATTCGGGGGCTCGTTCCCTGGCTTTGACGCTTAACGAAGCGCCGCCTTTTCCGTCTTTGGCCGCTGCACCTGCTTCACGGATCTTCGCTAGATATTACGGCACCATTTTACCACTTGGACGACAACAACAGTAGCCGCTACCCACCCCCTTCTATAGCACATCAACACTGACTGTCATCATCATCATCATCATCATCATCATCATCATCATCATCATCATCATCATCATCATCATCATCATTATCGCCGCAGCAATTACAGCGATCTATGCACCATCAACATCAACATTAGCAGTTTGTTTTCCTGCATCTCCCGACGAACTCTTACATCTTCTGGCGACGTCCTCCTGCCGCTGACGCCCTCCAGATACTTCACCTGACCATTTGCTGTTTTTTTCCAGGTTCCGTCGAAGTTTGATATGCATACCCGTACAGCTTTCATTCAGAAAACGTCAGTGTCGACCAAACTTTTAATCTAAGTCACATTCCCGAAAAGTGCTAGTCTCGTCAACAGCTCACTGTCCCGTGTTTCATCGATTTTGCTGCTGTCTTCGACTCTGTTGATAGAGACTCCTTCTCATGAATCATGTCGACAGATGGTGTTCCTATTAATCTTTTTCACATCATCCCATACTACTAGAAGTCGACAAGAGTTCAGGTACGAACGTATGTCGACGAGTCGGAGACCTTCGGAGACCTTCGGAGACCTTCGGAGTTGACGATCGGCGTTCGACAGTAATATGCGCTGCCCCCAACTCTTATAACTGCATAATCGACTACATCTTTCATACTGCTCTTTGGGGTGGCAGTTGAGCGGGAGGTAAGTGTGTCGGACCTGGCTTATGCCGACGAGATCGTCTTGTTAGGGTCTACCGGAGAAGAAATGCAAGTTACACTGGACGAGCTGCAATAGGATGCGCTTTGCATGGGCATGCGCATCAACACTAAAACTAAGGTTATATCTTCTTTGGTTTCTCCGAAGATTTGGAGACCGTGGTCTCTAAATTGCATAGTTTTGTAAAGACGTGGAGTCGTTCGCGTATCTTCAGGTTCACCATTGCTTCATCCCAGTAGGACGTAACGGAGGTCGATCGTTGACCGCTGGATCCGCATTTTTGCGCCTCCAACGGTCCTTGTGGGGAAGTGTCTATCAATATATTGCTTGGTCGATCGTCCTTCAGAGACTTGGCCAATGAGGTTTATCGACTGGCAGAAGTTGATAGTAGTTGACAATGACTGTTTTCGCCGCGCCCTTAGTGGTCAGCGGGCCGACCGAGCACGGATTGTTGTTTTCCAGCAACGCCTTAACCTTTAATTGCTGTCATCCGTCTTGTGGCACCTACGTCTTCGATAGCTCGAGCATATGGCTCATCGCTATTACAGCAGCAGCAACAGCAGCAGCAGAAACAATAACAAAAGCCGAGATATACTGCGTGATATACAACAATATATGTTTTTCTCTCTTTCATATTCATGACTGGCAAGTTCGATCTGTGCGGTAAATTTATAACGTTTTAACATAATGTATGTGTGATGAGATTTTGTATTTGAAATGTGATAACGTGTTAGGCTCGTGGTTGATTAAAATTTACAATATTTAAAAATGTTTACAATATTTAAAATTTACAATTTACGATATTAAAAAAAGTTAAACGTAGAGATTTGTTTTATTACTATAATTATTTTAGCCTAGGCACTTTAACAGATTTTTACTGGATTCATAATAATGTTGTTTATAGTGGAACGTCTGGTCTTCATGTTCAAGGCTTCTAAGATTTTCAGCCTTTTTACATTTGAGTCCAGGTGTAAAATTTTCGTGTTATTGACTTACAGTTGTCTGTATTGCGAATGGAGAGAATTGTGTTGCTTCAAATGCTGGCAGACTGAACTTGATTCTGGAAGAGGTAAGGTGAGCCTTCAGAAAAGAGTAGTAGACGTGTTGCCAATGTAACAGTTAGTTTTATTATTGGAAGAGATACATTCTACCAAGGAGCAATGAAACTGATAAATTACACTGGTTTGTTCTACGAGGATTTTTGCCTGAGAGGTGTCATATAAATATACCATTATGTCACCAATGAACGAATCAGTGGCCTCTTTTTTTCATTAACACAGTATTTAAAACGGCTTCCAAAATGTGTTTAGCAATATTAAGTCTAAATCCTAGCCGTGTCAAGCAGTAAGTTTTTTCTTGATAGCAGATCAGCTGCTATAGTTCCTTTGCTACGTGTAGCTGTAAGTAGGCAGATTTCACGTGCCCAATCGCAGTTCATCATCCTCATCTTTTCGTCAAACATATCTAAAATATCAGTTCCCGTTATATACGCTACAAAACAATAAATTCCCGAAAGTCTAACCCTGTTCTGACTTTTCTTTTTCTGGCCTGGGCACTGCCCTTAAGAGTTAAACCCTTTTTCCTTCACTCTTCCATGGTAAGAGAATACTGCCCGCTATTTATCTTTTCACCCCTTCTCAAAATCTAAGTTTTTCGCATTCTTCAGGGAATTTTTGTAATACTTTATATTGTTCTGTAACACTGGAAGCTCTCCCATCCATTTCCACCTCACTGTCTATTATTCCCCATAAAAAAATTCTTCAAAATCTTTGTCTCCGATTTAGAAAACGTTCGGCTCATTGGAAGCTACTACACAGTGTACGTCTCCAAACGTCATCTCAACTTTTTTTTTTAAATCACACCTAACAGCTGATTGTTACATCCGTTCCAATTATGACGTCGTTTCCACCTTTATTCGTCCTCCGCATACTTTTATTTGCACTTGCCTACCCTCTTAAATATTACGTCCCTTCCAGTAACTTCTTTTATAGTGCCACTCATACCACACCTATTCACAAGTTTTAAATTGAGTAAACATGAAGTGCATCCGGAATGGACTAGTGCTATAGTTTTTGGCTGAGATCAGGGTGTGGTGTCTGTTCCGATGGATGCTGCACCCCATACTGGTATTGTCTGGATCTTCGGGTCTGGATTTACGCCGGTCAATGGGTCTGTCCTGTGCAGTTCTGGGAAGTGGCGCTCCCAGGTTTTGCCTCCCCTCTTTGGGGAGGATTGAGTTTAGTGCTTAATGTCTGAGGCACTCTGCCCAGGCAATTTTTTAAAAGCCCCTAGCACTCCTCCTCTGGAGTGCATTCCCACTTTCCGACCTTGTGTCACATTCTACTGTGTGGGACGTAGATAAATAGGTGCTATAGTTGATGTATCATTCAATGCTACTTTTACCTTCATTCTGTTGCCAGGATAGCTACTGGAGCAGAAGTTCCTTGTTGCTCGTTTCACTGAGTCTAAGAACCTTGCAAAGTATACAAATTTCCCACAATTGTAGCATTTTACTGTGGTAGTAGGTGGCTCCATACAATCTTTAATTAAGTGCGGTCCTTAATATCTAAAGCAACGAGTGCTTGATGATTCCTTTTTTTGCTTTATTTTGTCGAATGCTGTCACTGTTGCAATTTATCGAATTCTTTTGCTAACTAAAAACCCTACAGTTTGTATCAGTTGGCCGACGGTCATTCTCTCTACGTGAAGAACTATTGTAATGACACGGATACGCCGTCTATGAATTCTGTAATAGAAGTTTGGCTGTCTGATCCATATTTAAAAAGCTTTTCAGTGAACGCTGTCACTTGTCTCATTTCTATCTGTTCCTCGTATAACTTATCTTCATTATTCATCTCAAGGTAGACGGCAAGCGCATCACCGTGCAGAAAAAGTGAAATGAAACGAGCAAAGTCTTGAACTTTCTGTAGCTTAGCCATCAATTTCACATTCTTCATCCACCCGACTACATCACATTCTCTACTAAACGGCGATTTCACATTTTTGCTTAATGTCATAATTCCTGACTTCATAATCCCCTTTTTTGCCGAAATAGCTAGTAATAAAAAAAGAAACTTCTTTTGAACAACACATAAAAAACAATCTCAAACTCCAATGTTCCCCCTGAGCTGTCAAAAATCTGTCTTCCACAATTCGCCCGTCTTAAAGCAGTTTTTCTACTCATATGCAAACGAATGTCACCTATGAAAAATATAACTATTAACACAAGTTCGGTTTTCACGGAAGAGCGAGCGCCCAACATGCGAAAAGTCTACGCGCTCCGAAGTTGGTAACCCTTATTTTTTTCTGCAAAAACATTTAATCCGCCTTTATATTTGTATTCTATAAACGTCTCTATTATCTGCTCTCAGGCGATAATTTGGTCTATAATACCTATCCCTGGTTAGAATGTAGCTTAAAAAGTTGAGAATGATACATAATGATCTCTTTTGATACATTCCGTCACTGCTATGACAAACAATTTGTAAAATATAAATAAAGTGAGATTGGGCGATGATTTCCGCAATCCAGGCAAGTTCATCTTATGCAGTACGACGGCTAGTGTAGTTTTGAAAGTTAGCGATACATTATAAGTTGAAAGTATCATATTGAACAATTTCAAAATAATATTTCGGGCTTTTTATGTACCAGATTTTATGAACTCAGAATGTTATCAAGCACGAGACGTTATGGATAATAGAAACGTCCATAGAATTCAACACTTCTGTGTCCATTACCTTTATTGATTTTAATGAAGCGTTTGATAGCATAAAGCTTCTATCTCTTTGGAAACTTTTGGGATAAACAGACCTGTATATATACCTCTTGAAAATGACCTACGCTAATTCGACTGCTGCAATTAAAACTGATATAAAGCACATAACACCGAATCCGAATCATCATGGATCCGAAGTAAGGTGGTGTCCTTTCAGCGTTTCTATTCAGCATCATTATGACATCAGTTATTTAGAAAAGAGAACAAAAATGAAGCTCTGGATTTTATATTGGTGGCCATCTTTTGTATAATCTGAGCTAGGCGGATGACATAGTTGCAACCAGTAACACCAGCTCTAATTTACAGTTATCCTTGGATAATCTTGTGAAGTACTCGAAAGAAGTTGGTCTTTCTATTAACACGTCCAAGATTAAATGCATGACCAAACTCTTCTTAACATCAACATCAACGGCCAAAACACCGAACAAGTTACAGAGTTTGTGTACCTTGGGTACACAAACTCTATCTAACAATGGACAAACAGCTATAACCTACAGATTATGTTAAGTTGGAGCGCCTTCATAATAAACATAACTGTTCTGACTTCTAAACGCACACAATACAAACACAAAGCGAAACTCTATAACGCATATGTCTTTCCCGTAGCTTCATACGAGTTTGAATGTGTGAACTGGACTGTAAAATTACACCAGTAAGTAGAAAATTTCCAAAGCCAAATTATGTACATCATTACTGATCATAAACTATCTGATCACATCAGCATTGCAGAGTTGCGAAAACTCACTGGCATCCCATCAATATCATCTGTCATCAAATGAAAAGTCTTTAGATTGTTTGGTCACGCAAAGCATTCTAGTGTACGGCTATGCAAAATAGTAATACAAGGAAGCCGCTCGAAAGGTAGGCAAAGGAAAAGACAGATATACACCGTTTGTGAATGGACGAATATGAACATAAACCAAGCAGACACCTTGGCACAAGATCGTAAGACTTGACGAACACTTATCCACGTTAATGCGTATTATACAGCTAGCGAAGAATATATTTTAAACCACATGATATAAATATCATATTGCCACAATCATATCACGCAATGATATTCTGTAAAACAAATTGAGTCTTCTCGGTTACCAGTATCGTAAATTTTGTAAACAAATGAATTAATTCACTGAGACGATATGATTTTTTCACTCCAAGTAGTGGGTTAGTTAGCTCAGATTGTAAGACATCCTAGAATAGTGGTCACGGTTGAAGATGACTTAGCCCTCGGGTTTGGAACTTCGAGGGTGATTCACACGCTACGTCTATTCACACTGATGAGTCGTGACACGATGAAACAGTTATCTCTGGATGACTATATTTTATATATAGGTGCATGTATATATATATATATATATATATATATATATATATATATATATATATACGTATAGGTAAATTTATATGTATGCATTTTTGTGTTATTTAATTGGTGGTAATATGATATTTATTCATAATTTGAAAAAGCTTTGAGTTAACCCTCCACGCATACCCACACATACACTCGTAGACATTCCATCCGCGACACTTTTGGAATTGTCCATTGTTTTATAACTCGTGACTGACATCTGGTGTTACCTCTCCATCTCACATCACGTGGTCTATCATCGTTAGTCTACATCCGGGTCGTTAAATAAAAAAGGAAACATATTTGCGTAAAACGAACTTCACATAAAATGCACATCGTAACGCCCTATTACGATCACGAGTTTTTCGCCGGACATTTAAGGATGATACGCGAGTGTCACGGTGTCTGTCCTGATTAATAACGCGATGTGCTTTCAAGATTATGTTTAAAAGCCGACACTACTCAATGTAGAAGGATGATCCAGATAAGATAAGTCGGATATCTCTGTTGATTTCAAACCTTATTGGATCATAGACAACATGATAAAGAAAATAAATCAGCTTAAAACAATGGATATTGATCACCGCAATCTATAGTTTTCGAGTAAGTTTTGGTATTGATTAGCGTTTTGGTATTGATTAGCGTTTTGGTATTGATTAGCGTTTTGGTGGGGAACTCCAAATGTTTGTCGCAACTCGACTCTTTCCTCATAGTTCAGCAGCATCGCTATTTTCTCACCCGATAGTTTGAACTCTTAACAACATATATACGAATAGGTACGACAACAATTTTACCTGTACAATATATTTTATTTCACATAATCATTATGTCTAGTTTTTTTACTAAGAGTTGCATCTGACTATATTTAGAGGGCCCATTAGTTTCTATCTATCCGTATTCTATACGAGGTTCAAGCTTTTTATTTCTATATTTAAGCTGGTTGTATTATACCTTTTAAATATGTATCAAATATGACTAAATTGACGAACATGTTATTTTGTCTAGTAACTAATCCCTGGGTTAAGTCCTGTTAATCACACTCGATTATTGTAATTGTATCCGTTACATCAATATTTAAGGCTCATTTCTACATACTTTCCCAATAATGTCGGCGTGTATTCATTGATTTAATCATGTGTCTTAATTATGTGTGGCCCATTCTCGTTTCGTACCACACCGGTTGTTGTTCGTCTTAATACGACACGCACTCGATATTTGTTGAATATTCGATGCGGTGCGGCATAGTTGTTTATCGGTCTATCTATCAAGTTAGTTTTCAACTCTATGCTATTGATGTGGACTTTGTTGCGCACACTGTGGATGCCATGCCCCTCTTCATCTCGGTGTGTACGACTTTTTGTCTCACCATGAATCTGGAGGAAACTATAGTAATGCTCACCACTCAATCAGATATGTACGCCAAGGTGACGAAATAAAATGTAGTTTATTTTAAAATACTTCTAAGGATCGATAAGGCTAGCAGATGTTTAAGTAGGCTTGAAAAGCGCGTGTGCTTAGAGGTGTATATCATGCGTTTTGTCTATACTCTTGCATTCTTAGGAGAGATCGACCACGCACCAGCTACACATCAAGGCTATGGAAATGTTTCACAGTGCATGGCATAGGTTAGGATGGAAGAGGAAAGGATCCTTAAACAAGTGTTATAGAGGAGAACGTACGAGATATAAGTCAAACAGGCATTTTAAAGCTGCAATCAAAAACAACCTAAAACTCCATAGCATGAGCGTGGAATACTTAGAGAAGATGGCGTCATAACGGCTGTAGTAGACTTGAGGAAAGGCGATGAAAGTACTCCATCCTGAAACGTGCTCTGCAGAAGTGGGCACGGTCTAAAATATGAAACACATTTCAGCTAGGGCATATGTGCGCTTTGTCCAGGGAAAGTCTACGAAGCTATGTGAAGTCTTATCGTAGTAACTAATTACGATAGTAAAACAGAAACATGAGTAATAGGCATGTACAAACGAAATCATGTGGCCTCGTGCGTCATATCTGCAAAAAGACTATTAAAGATAAATCGGAACTTTTGAGCTATTTGCTTGCCCACAACTGCAGAGGTAGCTTTCTCAGTGAAGAATTGGCGATTATATATATATATATATATATATATAAATTCCCGAAACAGTTTTTCATGGTAAACAACTGATGATCCCTTAAAATAGTGTTAGAAATAAACTAATATAATAACTGTAAAACATAAATTGACTTACATGAGTGATTTTCCACTGGAAGACTTGGGACTATAAGTTTTTTTTTTTAATATAGTTTTAATGGTTGAGAAACTTCCGAGACTATATATATATAAACAATATTAGGCTATATGCCAGAGACCAATATTTTATTCATTATAATGCTCGTTTTTTCAATGTATCAAAGTTTTGAATTGAAAGAAAAAACGAGCACTATAATGAATGAAATCTTAATAACTAGAATGTAGCCTAATAATGTCTATTCATACATGCTCTGATGTTATGTATTGGCAATCATCTAGCTTTTACCTTGAAAAGGTTGATCTATGGAAAAAACAGAAAGTATATGCACAAACATATAATTTCCTCACATCTCGGTCTGTATATATATATATATATATATATATATATATATATATATATATATATATATATATAATATTACATAGAAATATCTAATTGATTAGCAGCTTTTTTAAAATTAAAACTAAGACAATTGAGGAGATATTCTTGCTTCCTCGCCCACTTTTCTGGGTAGGCTCGTCACATATCCTACCGGCAATAATAAGTAAGAATTAACAGGCGATCGCCCTTCTAGAGATATTAATTCAAAACAGATGACACTTCGCTTTCAAAATCTGAAAGGAAGAAATTACATTTTCAAAAATATAATCTATTGTCTTTAGATTATCTCGATCGGAGGCAGTAATTAAAAAAAACATAGTCGCAAAAACCCAAGAAAGCTCGTCTTAGGACCGTTTGTGACGCCTATTTGTCACCACAAAAAAACACGTTATTTGAGAGAATAGAAATTGTTGATGAAATTCCAAAGATAATTGCGGCCAGAAATAAACAGTAAACCTGGTTCAGCTGGATTTTGTGAATAAAGCGAAACTTACAAAAAGAATGATAAGAAAATATGAATTATTAACTTGGGAGCCTAATCGAAACACGTTGATAGGATCCAAGAACTGACCGATGAGATTGGATGGAAAGAGGTAGACTCTGTCACCAGACAAGAGGTCGGATAAAATATCTCTAAATAGAACAAGTTAATAGGATTAAAACCTTGACATATTGAATTAATCAGATGTTGTAGTGTGGTCGCAATTGGATAAGACGCGAGAAACATAAATTTCAAACTATTGAACTGGAGAATAAAGGTAAAAAATATTAAATAATTAACTAGCCCCATCTCCATCTAGTCTCCTGTCAGTGTAAGGGTGACTCCATATAAGCATATATATTTTAATAAGACTCTCTGAAATTAAGCCTTGTACCTAACCAGCTGTTTCAAAACTTACTCTCTGACATAACGATAGCGAACATAGTTGAATTTTCAGTGTTAACTTATACCGTGTTCGAGAAGGTTTACATTTCATTAAAAAAAAACTGTCTGGACGTTCCGTAGATAAACTGAACGATTTTTACGTTAAACCTGTGTTAACAGTTTTTTTTCTCTTCTTTTTGATACCTTGTTATTTACCAAGCAGGCGGATCGAACAATCATCGCCCGAAAATCTGATAGGAAATTATTAATTATTGACTTAGGAGCATAATGTAAACAGGTTACGTGTTCAAATAACACAACGTGAATCAAAGCTATGTGAGCCGTAAATAAGAGAAAATGGAACTAGTGAATAATATAGATTAAAATCTCACAATAACTTTACCAAAGTCTTGGATGCAATACATGAAAAGACGCATTAAA
>OY744520.1:73729461-73734461 GCA_963556195.1 Sepiola atlantica
ACACCCGTGGGACATCTACGGATTCTGGTAATCATTATTATTCTTGATATATGCCAGCATTCCCATTTCAAGGCGTTAACGAAGCATGCTATGCAGGAAAGGGAGACTAAGTCGGCCGACCGACACAGAACACAAAGTCCGGCCTTTATAAAACCCGCTGTAAAATCACATCCGTGTGAAATATGAAAAAAGGAAATGAGTCAAATTCTTTTTCTGTTTATTTTTCCTTTTGTCCTATAAAACCACAAACATAACTGCTTTTTTTTGTCGTGCATGCACTCCAAACCGCTCACGAGCAAAAACATTAAAAAAATAACCAAATGTGCCGATTTCCCGGATATCCGCCGAAATGAAAAACAAAAAAAACAATGCGCCTATTCTTCAAATATGCGCGTTTTGTGGTTAACCTGCTATTTGAAACTTAAGCGTGACGAACCGACAGACAAACTGTAGCGTTTTATATAGATGGAGAGACGAATCAAATACATGGTATTTCAAATTAAAAACAAAAATTCTACCTTAGTTCGCCCAAACAACGACATATTTTTACTGAAGCGAATGAGTCTAGGTATATTGGGGTTAACCTGGGTAGGGAATTATGAAACAATATGTTTGTTCACATTACATTTCAATTTCTGCATGTTGGTACGGTCAGGACAAAAGTGAGCAGGAAGGGAATTCCAAAGGCAGGCTATCTGAGTACAGAATCCACCACAGTAATAAAATCGTCCGTCATCTACGGACATCTACATTGAAAGGGTGAGATTTTGCTGCTATTCCGGTTAGTCGGGTGTATTTTCCTTGACGGGATACAATTTCAGTAAGTTCATCGGAGCACAGTCCATATAACGGCTTATGGTTAAATTATCTTAGAGTCTCAGTCCTTTTAAAGGGGCGATAACAATATCTTAAAAAAAATAAATATTAATTAGGGATCTCACTACCCAACTGTGAGAATCATGTGAATTCATGTCATGCAATTCATAGAAATCGTTATCAAGTATTACTGTTCTATCTGAAAAGACATATTTCACAATATATATCATACCCATTTTCCATTTTTAAAAATAAATAATGAAGAAATGTCAAAAGATTTACTGCCAGATCAACAAATAATTCTCGAGACGTCCTCTTCAGTAATAACATTTTGTGAGTTTTATTCATCTTTTTACATCCTCTCATAGTATTGTTCATCATCTAAATGACAATCTCATTAGACTTTGACCTCGAGTGACGTTTGACCTTAACAAGTGATGACTTGTTTGTACGAAAAATATAAAGTTCACAGCATGAATTTGTCCTTCTAGTACAAAAAAGACTTTGATTTCTCCCTCCATGTACCTAGAATCAGGCGGAATTTCAATGGCCAGAGCATTTCCGCGGGACTGCTCCCCACCTGATGACAAATGTGTCGTTTTTAAATACAATGTCAACAAAGTTTGTCAGTGACTGCCACCAAACTAATCAAACGCAGTTTATATCATTGAGTAATGTCAGTATTTCCAGTGTTCCTCATTGTTCGACTGGTGATTATTTCCGTCTCGTACGCCCTTATTTTCGATTGAATCAAGGGCGTGATAAGTAGTGAACCCAATAGTAAAATAAAAGATGCTACAGCATACATCTAAAGGCAGATCTGCAGGGTATTTTACTCACATAAACCAACAGAACAATCCGAGGACAACATAAAGTTTATGCTAGCAGAAACTACAACCTTTATATGTACTTTGACATAGAGTGGTGGATATTGAATGAAGAATTCATTCTCGCCAGTCATTATGTCATATATTTATTAATTATTTTTTTTGGGACTCGCGAAAATCTTCAAAAAATATTTATTCGATTAATACATCACTCAATTTTTAACAAAATATGGTTACTAGATTTAAAATAAAAAAGTTCAATTTTATACACTTTTGTCCAAAACATTTATGTATGATTATTTTATTAAATAAATAAATAATTAAATATTTGACGAAAAAACATTTACATTGAAATGTTCATGATACTCTTTTACAACCCATCAAATTTAAAAAGCTTATATTCAGAACATCTGGAAGTTTCATCGTATATTCTTCTGGTTTGGCAGGCCGAGAGCAGGCTGAAGGCATTTTCCTCAAATAGTGTCGATTAAAGGCGGACGTAAAGACAAATCAATTCACAATGGTCAACGCTGTGCCCATCATTAAAAAGGCAAGGCTGTTCAGGAAGTCCCGCATGACGGGGGCCTATCGCTTCTCCGCTTTAGTCGAATAACTGTCAGGATATTTTGATATCTCGTTTTTCCATCGACAATCGCGATTCTTGAATACGGGCACCGGTTTTTTTTCCTTTGGTCTTTTCTGCGTCCTTTTCCCACTTGTTCTCTTTGGCGTTCTCACTTATACACAATTTCCGCCGCGCCAATAGAAAACAAATAATTAAATAAATTCCTCGCTCGAACCGGATAAACTTAGATAAGAGTCCACTTGACGGAGTGAGTGCTTGTTTTGTACGTTTCATCAGGTCGAGGATCGGTCGACTTTTGACTTTCCCTTGTCAGAAAAACAAATGGAAAATATCGAGTATTTTTTTGTAAAATACATAGGAAAGATTTAACAGGCTACATTGTCAGTGTTATTATGCTTCAGAATGTTTTATCGTTAGATTATTTAGACTACAGGGCTCATCTTTGATGTTAATCATCAAACGGTTCGGCCTAACCCTAACCCTGTACGGAATATCGAACGGAACGATTTATTTAATCCACGGGCGTAACTTGTTCCCGCAGCTATGACAGGGTGGAAGTCTTTAGACAATTCTATTTGTTGTATCACCCGTACTAAGAATTGAACCTTCAACCTCTAGAAGACTGTTATTTAATACTGATTATTACTTAGTTTGTTAGTTTCGTGTTCAAATATAATTGTGTTGACACCAGCGCTGTCGTCCAACACCTACAGGCTAAACATTCTTGCCTCTGCTCTCAACTTCGAAAAATCCTTGTAGACAACGTAATTATATTAACACACAGAAACTAACAAACCAAGACTACAAATATTAAAAGCCCTGCACATGTAAAAACTAAAAAGCCACCCATTGACAAGATTAATTGAGATAATAATAGTGAAAACATCCTAAAATGCTGTTAGCACTAATACTAATACTTTATTAATATCATAAGCAATCACACAGTTCCCACTGAAACCATCAATAAATATTTTAAAATACACGGTCTTTACTTGATACCCCGCGTGAAGATCGCTCCTGATTGACCTGAAAGTACTAGGGTAAAAAGCGAATACGAACAATAAATCGATCAATTCGAGCCCGAAACTTGAAAACTAATATGTTGTCCGTAATAAGAGAAAATGTGAAAAAGAAATATGTACAATTTAAATGAATGTTGAATGAATTTAATTACATATATATGACCGGTAGTGAATAGTCATATCTCTATGCTGATGAGTCCCGATTGAAAAAAGGAGGAAACGTATACGTATATATATATATATATATATATATATATATATATATATATATATATGATATTTACATTACATACACACACACACATACACTCATATATATATATATATATATATATATATATATATATATATATATATATATATATATATAATTAATTTATTAATACCTACACACGCTAGCGTTTCAAGTTTACTGCTCTCATCAATGCAGGTAAGTTACAGTTTCAGACGCTCAAAGTGCACAAGTCCCGTTCACAGAGTAAGCCTAGAATCTGCAAGCAGTCGCCATATCTAACCGGCCACCGGAAACTGCCACGTAATTAAGCGAAATTAATATCTCTATGTACCTAGAAGCGGTTACAGATTACAGAAGACTAGCCGAGAGTTTTTGACAAACGTATTTGGAACGTTGAATTAGAGCTTTTTGACAGTCTATTTTTAACATCTCTGAGAGTGCTCAACTTTAATTTCTTAAAAGGACTTATTATGAGATATATATATATATATATATGCTAACAGTAATATAATTTTACTGATTTATCCCTATAATCTCCTCTGATGATAAAAGCTTTCATTTTTGAAAATCCATGGGTTAAGGAAACGAAAAAAGTTTATTTATATGTTCCCTGTTTTAACTACTTGATTATTCAATAAATATTGTTCTTTCGCCAATTTTTATTATCATAATCCATTTCATTAATATATATATATATATATATATATATATATATATATATATATATATATATATATATATATATATATATGTGTGTGTGTGTGTGTTTGGAAACTGAGCAGTTATAAAGCCATTTAATATGTCGCCAAACATAGATAGATACGTTATATCACCGATATTTAGTACTCTCTCGTAAACATATAGTAAAAATCAATATATATATATATATATATATATATATATATATATATATATATATATATATATATGTGTGTGTGTGTGTGTGCCCGCTTCTAGGTACATAATTACGTGACAGTTTCCGTTGGCCGAGTGGATATGGCGATAGCTTGCAGATTCTAGGCTGACTGCGAACCGGGTTCGCGCCTCCCGACCGTCTGAAAGTGTTACTTTCCTGCACATTGAAACGCTAGCGTCTGTAGGTATCAATGATGTAATATTTAATTATAAATATTATATATATATATATATATATATATATATATATATATATATATATGTATGTGTGTGTATGGATTTTTTATAAAATTAATAAATAACGTTTTTATGATGTTAAAATTCTTAATTATACAACTAAACCACACTCGAACAAAAACATACCTATATATATGTGTCTTTGTAAGGGCACGGTTTGTGTTTATATATATATATATATATATATATATATATATATATATATATATATATATATAGGGTAGATATATACATACACACATACATACACAAACACACACACACACACACATATATATATATATATATATATATATATATATAAATTGATGTCATCTATATAGTTATTCTTTATATATATCAACTAGAAGAATACACGTTCC
>OY744520.1:73739461-73756961 GCA_963556195.1 Sepiola atlantica
TCGTATCGAATAAGTATCACTCATGTGAATCAACAATCTTGTGAATAACTTTTCGTAAATGAACTTCTGACATAAAGCATAATTCAAGACTTCTGAATTTTTTCAATTCAATTCCTTTTTTCTAATTCAATAAATCTAGCAAAACGGTAAAACACAAATGTTTTAGGTGACATATATGGAGGGAGGAGCAGATATTTACGCAGGAGAGGATACAATAGCCGAGCATCTATCTAATTTCGCTTTGAATTGGTGCGTCGTTGGCGCATTTACTACATATCCTGGAAGTCCATTCCAAGATTCAGAGATCCTTATCGGAAAAGGGCCTTCCTCTGTTTCGATCGCAATCGGCGGTGAAACAGTTTCTGGTAATGTTCGCGCTGACATGTTTCTGTTGCAGGAGTTATTAATAGGTCTTGCGAGAGATCATGATGACCATTGAGCAGATTGTAGACAAAACGAGAACCCTAACCCTAACCCTTAACCCTAACCTTAAACCTAACCCTAACCCCAACCCTAACCCTAACCCTAACCCTAAACCCTAAACCCTAACTCTAACCCTAACCCTAACCCTAACCCTAACCCTAGGTTAAGCTTGAGTCGGCTTTCGAATGGCAGAACTCTCTCTAGGTGCCGGATATCAAGTAGCAGAGTCCTGAACACCATACAATAACAGCTGTTTGACGACGGAGACATATAGTGGGAGATTGCTCTTTATTCATAAAATTAGCAGGTTTATATAGAAAATAAGTTTCCTACTACTAATGCGATTACTACAACAGTCAACTCAATGTAGGCATGTTCACAAATGGTAACTGACTTCAGCTAACTCACAATAATCTTTGAGTTAGAGTTGTGCGACAATCTCAATAGTATCTACGAAGTTTAAAGTCACGTGCACGTATTAACACCCCTTTCTAAGGCTAAGTTAGCATAGAACTGTTGTGTAACCCCAATTTTATCACTGTATTCGAAATAGACAGCCCGAGCCATTTCCGTGACAGGACGCTCGTCTGTAAACGGTCAATCTGCTTTAATTGACAACTTTATATTGCTGTGAAGTATTGAGTACAGTGTAAGTAGTTGGCCATTGAAAAATCAGTAAACTTAATGCACGTTCTAATCAGGGCAGTTGGGTTCACTTTGAACCAATAATAAATTGGTGAAATAGCATAATAGACTAGAATCCTAAACCTTGTAAGGTAACTAATCTAGAAGAAAAATCAGGGGTAACGCTTATGCTTAGAGTTGTATCTGAAATACTTTCCAGGTAAAAGGATGGATGAGTAGAGGTCAACTCGCGAAAGAAAGAGACATCGGTTGATTATTGTCGGAACTTTCGATTAAAGGAAATGTAAAAAAAACAGCATGGCACAGGGCGAACATGCTGTATCTTCAGCGTTTATCGAACTCATTAAAAATATACTGGCATACCCAGACAACCTATAATTGATCTGCGATATACGTACATCGTATGGAAGCGCATTTATATGCGTGTATAGGCACCTTTGTCGGAGAAGGCTAACTCGTATAGAAAACCGGTTGTTCTACTCGGCTGGATATATTGCTGTGTCTACGTGTCAGCGATATTTTTTTTTTTTTTTTTTTTTTTTTTTTTACATGGTTCACCCCAAACAAGGCAGGACGCCACTGTAAACGTAAGGGGCTACTGAGAAAAAAGGAAAAAGGGGGGGAAGGATTGGTGGTTCAGCTTAAATTGGGATCTGAGCAGCGAGGTGTCTGTTTACATTAGTTTTAAATTTCTGCATGTCAGTACTGTCGGGGAAACAGGGGGCAGGGAGGGAGTTCCAGAGGCCAGCAGCACGAGGAAAGAAGCTATTTGAGTAGAATGCTCTCCGGCATCTGGGGACCTCCACAGTGAATGAGTGAGATTTAGTAGAATGTCGAGTTAGTCTATTGAATTTACGTCGAGGGGGTACCAGAGCAGCACACTCATCGGAGCATAATCCATTGAAGTATTTGTAAAACAAACACAAGGATGCTACATTGCGGCGATGGGACAGGGGCTGGAGCTTAGCTGACAGTGAGGGACCTATTAGGTTGACTACTCTTTTTTGGACTTTGTCAAGGAGGGAGAGACTAGTAGATGATGCACCAGCCCAGATGTGGCAACAATACTCCATGCATGGGCGAATGGTGGCTTTGTAGAGATACAGGATAATGTCAGGTGTAAGGAGTCCACTAGCACGGTAGAGGGAGCCAACCTTCTTTGCGGCAGCCTTGGCAATGTCTTCAATGTATGTGTTCCAATTCATGTTACCTGTGAAGGTTAGGCCAAGGAGTTTGAATGATGAACTCTCAGGTAGGGTGTTATTTGCCATGGCAATCGGTGGTTGGAGAGGCTTCTTGTAGTTGTTGAAGGAAAGGAGCTTTGTCTTTGCGGCATTAAAAGTCACCAACCATTTATGGCCCCAATCCACTACAGCCTGGAGGTCATTTTCTAAGGATGCAGCCATTGCCTCAGATATGATCGCGTCCGTTTTGCCAACATGGCGAGAGTAAAGCGTGGTGTCGTCAGCAAATAAACCGATCTCAGACACTATGTCATCAGGGAGATCGTTTATATAGATCAGGAACAACAAAGGTCCAAGAATAGATCCCTGGGGCACACCAGCATTTATGTCATGTTGTTTAGATGAACGGCCATCGAGGACAACCTGGATTTTTCTTTTGTTTAGGAAGGATCTAATTATATTAAGTAGTTGCCCAGTAATACCGTATGAGCGTATTTTCAGGAGAAGCCCTTTATGCCATACCTTGTCAAAGGCCTTGGATATATCAAGCGCTACTGCCCTAGCTTCACCTGCCTTGTCGAGAGTATGATACATGCGTTCAGAGATGACCGTTAGGATGTCTGCAGTAGATCGTGCTTGTCTAAACCCATACTGGCGGTCGGATAGAAGTTTAGCATTAACTAAGTGACGTACTATCGCTAGATTGATTAAGGACTCAAAGATTTTGGCAAAGATCGGCAGTAGACTGATTGGGCGGTAGTTCTGAGGGTCGGTTCTATTCCCAGTATTCTTGTAGACTGGTACCACAGAGGCAATTTTCCAGCTATCGGGGAAGCAAGATTCAGCTAGGCATTTGTTGTAGAGTTTGGAGAGAACAGGGGCCAGTTCAGCAGAGCATTTCTTTATTGCTATTACAGGTATAAGATCAGGCCCACAAGCTTTAGAGGTGTCAAGGCTTTTTATAATGTCTCTGACCTGGGATGGGGTGATGACCAGGTTATCAAGTGTGGCTTCAGTCCGCAATGGTAATTCAGGGAGAGGGTGGTTACCCGAGTCTAAAGTAGAGTTTGAAGCGAAACGCTGTGCGAGTAGTTCAGCCTTATCAGTGGCCGTGCAAACGACATCATTGTGGTTTGAAAGTGGGGGAATCGTAGATTGACCATTATTCACTACACTATTGTAGATTTTCCAGAAATCGCGAGTACCTAGTTTCTGTGACTGGATGCGTTTTTTTGTTAACTCATTATACCTTCTCTTCGCTTCGCCTATCACAGCCTTGCAATTGTTTCTTGACTCTATAAATTTATGCCTATTAGTAGCTGACTTATTGCGGCCGAATTTACGGAATGCTTGTTGCCTCTCAGAAATGGCAGCTGCACATTCCGAAGTGAACCATTGAGGAGAGTGGGGCTTGCTAAAGAATTTTCGCATGGGGACATAGGCTTCAATGCCTGCTTTGACCCATTCAGTTAATTCGTTTGCACACTGGTTGGCAGGGAGTAAGAAGGTTTCCCGCCATGGGGCGTCACTGATATGGTCTCTGATTGACTCAAAATCAGCTTGCTCGTAGTATCTTGTTGTTTTGAGCAACGGTTCATCAGCTTTTGGACGACTTTTTAGTGTGATATGTATCATTAGCACAATGTGATCAGCATTCCCGAGTGGGCTATGAGCTTTCGTCACACAAGCCTCGGGTATTGAGGTCAAGAAGAGGTCTAGAAGTGAGGCTTGTTGATCCACACGATCGGGGATGCGGGTCGGAAAATCAACAGTCTGAGAGAGGGAGTGAGCTAAGGAGAAATTATACGTAGAGTTGCCGGCTGCATCAGTAAGGCTGGAGAATCCCAACCAGTCGCGGTGGTGGGCATTAAAATCCCCAAATACATGTATCTGGGCATTCGAGTCTATTAAGAGTGCTCTATCTATGCTTTCAGAGACAGAGTTTAGCAGAGTACAGTCCTGGGACGACGGGGAGCGATATAGGAAATATAAGTAACTAACGTTGTGATGAAAAGTCAATCTAAAGCACATGTAGTCGTAGTCATCTGATTCTAACCTATGTTCTCTAGTCAGCGGGAGGGTGTTCCGAACATAAACTCCTAGCCCGTGCATGTGTTTGTCAGAGTCTTTACGGTAGAGTGGGAGGTAGTCAGTCATGTCAAAGTGGTGAGAAGAGATTGAGGATTGGAGGTTAGTTTCACTAAGAGCTAGGATATCCGGGGAGTTTGTCAGGAGAAAGGTTTCTACGTCGTTGATGTTGGTTCTAAGTCCCCGGATATTTGAGAATGCGAGCCTCAAGGGCGGAGGCGAAAGTGTTGTTTGGGTGTCTGGTTTAGGTTTGATTTTATTTCTTTGTAATGGCATGTTTGATTTGATTATAGAGTGGATTGGCCAAGGTGGGTACTTGCTTGGTGCCAATAAGCTCACACAACCAGTCCATTAGTCACGACCTGGTCCATGGGGGTTGTGGCCTCGGGAAAGCCCACCGTAGATAATTGCAGGGTCCCTTTCCATGCGCGACATGGCACATACAACTACCCACGGTATTATGCAACTGATGATGGAGCAGCCGTTCTTGGCGCTACCCAAGAGTTTGGGCTCCTGCCCTGTCAGTCGGAAACAGCAGCCAGACAAGCTGTCTAACCTGTACCCTCAACCTGTCGGAACAAGAGAGACCCAGACTGGTCATGTAAGACTTACTAACGAAAAAACTTTCCCCGAGTTGCCCAAATAGAGAGAAAGAGAACGGCGTTCATTGTCCTAGTAAGGAAACAAGGCTAGGCACTGAGTGTTTAGAGGCGTCCCAGCGCTGTTACCTCTGCGCCTGACTAATAAACAAAGAAGGAGTGCAAGGGCCGAGTATAACATCATTATCTGCATATGGAATCGGCTATGATGCCGTTATTATGTGCGCTTGGAGTACAATGCTCGAACTTTTTCGAGGCTATTGTATAACTTTCATTAAAACCATCTAGAAAAATATGAAGCCATTTTAACTCTGTTCAGCTATATGTGAAAAATAATAGAGACTCGACAGGATTCATAAAACTTTAAAATAGCACATTCGGACCAGGTAGTTTACTATAACATTGCGCGCATTGCACATCTGAATAGTTATCACTTACCCGGTTAAGAGAGTGGGTTGTGTCTTTTACGATTCCTTTAAAAAAAATCACGTGTGGAATCGTCTGATTATTTCTGGACTGTCATTTGAAGGAGTAGTGTAGCATACGTTTTTGCGTATAAACTTGTGCGTATGTTTGTATAAATATCTGCTGTCGCTGTGTGCTTGAGAGGAACGTGTCAACGGACTTTCGTTGTTCTACCAAAGCAAACATTCTCATTTCGTCTTCAATCGTAGGATTATCTCACCGCCGGCTTTCACTTGCTGCGAAACGTCGTCAGGAAGTCACGTTCACATAACAAACAAGTCGAGATAACAAGAACAAACACGACAGAAGAGAGAGAGAGAGAGAGAGAGGGAGAGAGAGAGAGGAAGAGAGATAGAGAAACAAGGGATAGAGTTTTATAGAGAGAAAGAGAGAGAGAGGGAGAGAGAGAGGACAGAGAGTAAGAGAGAGTGAGGAAGATAGACCGACAAACAGACATAGAAAATAAAAATAAATAATAAGAGCATTTTTCAGATGTTGAAAAATAAGACTTAAGTTTGGTTGGAATCTATAAACGAGTCATAGGCAAACTGTGGCCCGCGAGCAACATGTGGCTCGCGGGGATTTCTGAATGGCGCGCCTAATTTAACAAAGAAAATAGCATTTATTAACGTTTTGTTTATCTTGTTTGGATTTTTCGTTTAGTAACCTCAAATGAATAAGGCAGAAACCAATCTTATGTTTCTAAATACCTATGTATTTTATATAAAATTTATCTACCAGTGACAAATGAATTAGTTAAGTGTTGAATTCTTAAATATATATCACTATTCTAAAATAGTTTTTACGAACTTTTTATTCACGGATTAACTAAAAATACAAAAAAAACGTATTTTATTTCTGAAAACAATAAAATAAAATAAAAAACAAGAATATAAAAAGATACGCATGAAGAAACCTCTTATATTTTGAACTACAATGTATAAACAATAAATAAATGTTATTTCTTTCTTCATTAAGACTGGTCGCGGGATGACGTCATAATATACATGGCGTTGCGTCGGGTGATGGCTAGGTAGATGGGTTGGAATAACCGAGCGAAATTTCGAGATTCGTTACTTCAATTGGCTGTATTCCATCCAATGTCTCGTATGAATATTTCAGTATCGTGACCGAGGAGCCCCAACGTGTACACTGAGAAAGGATAAACAATGAAATGATCAGTAAGTGAATTGTATTTTCCGTTTTTTGTTCCTTGTTTTCTGCGAAGTGAGCTGCGATGCCGATTCCACGGTTCTCGATGGCGTGAACAAGTCGGAGCAAGTGACCTCTCATATCAGAGGCAAATATTAAATTCAGTTTTCAATACACGAATAATAATTCGTACTTACCATATTTCAACTATTAATTTTCTACAAAATTATAACGCATAACGACAGCAATACATGTTACTATTAATTTAAAAAATAATAATTTAATATCTCGTAAGCGAGTAATCGCTAAACGATACACCAACTTAAACCAAGTGAAATGGGCATGAAATAACTTTATTTATATATTTATTTTAAAAAAAGGCAGACATTTATAGAATCTAAATATCGTTGTAAGAGTGAAATAGCCGCAGCTTAGAGTAGGTATACAGAGATGACCAGAAAGCGCATCGAGTCGAGAATAATTAGGAAATCCTGATTGCTAGAAAATCCATACAAGTGTGGTAAATAATAGGCAATTACCAATTTCCCCGCCATTCAGCCACCATGATGCTGTTTGCACTGCATCCGATAAGGCTGAGCTACTTACTCAGCCGTTCGCATTGATCTCCACCTTGCACTCTATACCCTCCCAAATTCCCTATAGTGGACAAAAGGCACACTTTATAATCTGATCATCACCCCTTCCCACGTTAAGGATATCAGGAAAAATTGACACCTCCAAAGCATGTGGGCCTGATCTTATCCTTGCTAGAGTACTTCAGAAATCCTCTGCTGAGCAAGCCCATGTCTTCTCCAAACTTGACAGCGAATGCCTTGCCAAATCTTGCTCCCGTGATAACTGGAATATTGCTTCTGTGGTATCAGTGTTCGAGAATTCTGATGAAATAACTGACCCGCAAAATCTTTGAAACATTATTCTTTTCCCGCTCTTCGCAAAAAAACTTTGATTCACTTATCAATCTAGCGTTAGTTCACAACATAGTTAAATCTAAATTTATTTCTGCCCATAAATATGGATTCGGTTAAGGCCGTTTTACTGCAGATATTCTGACGGTCATCTGTGAACGCATATACGATCCACTGTACAAGGCAGGTTACAATAGGACGGTAGCATTTAATATATCACAAGCTTTTGATAAGGTCTGACATGAAAGCCTTCTCATAAAAGTCAATTCGTATGGCATTACTCGACGAATATTTTATATAATCAGATTTTTTCTAACCAAAAAAAGGATCCAGGTTGTCTTCGATGGCTGTGCATCCAAACAACATGACATTAATGTGGATGTGCCCCAGGGATCGATCCTTGGACCATTATTATTCTTAAACTTTCATAAGCCATCTCCCTGATGTAATTCGTATATTTGCTGATGACACAAATCTCTATTCTCGACATATGCGTAAAACGAACGCGCAAATATCTACGGCAATAGCTGATTCCTTAAAAAAGACCCACAATCTTTAGTCGAATGGGGGCATAACTTGATGGTAACATTTAATGGTACTAAGTCCAAATTCCCTTTGTTTAACAATTACAAGAAAACTTTTTCAACCACTAATTTCAATGGCTGATACTAATCTACCCATGAATCCAACAATCACGCTCATCAGCCTAACGTAACATGAATTGTAACAAATAGATAGAAAATAATGCTAAGTCTGCTGAAAAGAAAGTCGGTTACCTCTACCGTGCTAGGAAACTTCTCACATCTGCCGGTATCCTACATCCCTACAACGCTACCATTCGCCCTTGCATGAAGTATTGTTGCCACATCTCCACTGGGGCACTAGCCACTACCCCCCTCTTAAACATAGTTAAAAAAAGGCTATCTAATCAAATAAAATCCCCTGCACTGTCCACGCTCAAGCTCCTGTGTCACCGCCGAAATGTTGCATTCCTGTTCTTGTTTTGCAAGTACTTCAATGGAATGTGCTCTGATAGGCTTGTAGCGCCTCGACACAAATACCCCCTATAAACCTGACAATCAGCTAAATCACATCTCTTCACTGTAGAAGTCCCAAATGCAAGAGGGCTTTTTACTCTAATAAGTTTTTTCCTCGAACTGGTAGTCTTTGAAATTATCTGTCTGCTCCATGTTTCCCTGGCTGTACCAATATACAGAAGTTTGAATGTAATATCAACTAACATCTAACTGCACAACTCCCCAATTAGTATGCCCCTATGGATATGGCTAAAAAATTACAGTAGCCTTTTACGTCTCAGTGGGAATGTCTATGTTTGGGATGAATTAAAAATTAAAAAAAAACACTTACAAAATTCATTATTTAATCGTTTTCTTAATTATTTAATTCTTTATTATTTAAAGTACTTAACATTTGTTTCATGTGTTTGTTTATTCGATTACTGTTTGTTTGTTTCCGTAAAATTATAATTGTAATTCCTTTAATTATGATCTCTCTCTCTCTTTATACACACACACACATATATATATATATATATATATATATATATATATATATATATATATATATATATATGATTAATTTTATTTACACGTACATGTACAAAATCTGCGACACTGGCATGTCGATGTTATCGATCAACAGTTATTATAAACTGAGATCTCATCAGGCAGAGTTAGAATCCGATCTTAACCTCAGACATATATATATATATATATATATTGTTACAAACGAAGGGAAATCGACCGGCATTAAAAGTAAGAAACCGCGGAAGGCATCGATAAGATATATACATATATATTCAGGCAGGGTTCGGTTTTCATCACTTGTGTATGCATGACGATGTTCGAGGGACGATTTCATCAGCCAAAATTTAGGCCCTTTGTGATCATGTCTATTTTTAGCCGACACGATCAAGAAGAAGAAGGAGAAGGAGACGGGGAAGGAAAAGTTAACCGCCCGCGTGGAAAGAGGAATCACGGTCATTGAGTACAGCCGCACGAGAGGGATGAGTCATGACAGGGCAGTCAAGAGGTGAACACGTCCAACTACAGCCGCACAAAAGGCATGGACTTTTTGAAATGAGATTATAACCTCGTGCGAGGCATCCGAAAGCCGGGAGATAAGCTTAACCCGAGATACTGTCAAATACCCACACGAAAGCCGGGAGACATTCGGATGCAGAATGAACGACCCGGAATTGTTTTACTGACAAAATGTGTATGAATCTAAGTGAGAGACAACCCCCCCTCCACTTCATGAGAAATCACCAACATACATGTTCATGAAATGAAAACGACATGATGCAGAGACACCGACCTCCAATTGAACGAGATACTCGCTTGTAAGTTAACAACTTGTTGATTACTTACTCCTCGGACATCTGCCTCCGGGCCTATATATATATATATATATATATATATATATATATATATATATATATATATATATATATATATATATATGTATACATTTGTGTAAAAATGAATCCTGCTGCCATGAGAGTATGATAGACAATTCCCCCTTCTTATAATAGACTTTTGTTTTCTATGTTAATGATTTGTCTTTGTTTTTATAAATATATTAATCCCCTTTCTAGTATCTATAAATAAATATTGTTTATAATTTACATTGGCGTTCGTGTTGTTGTCTTTGTGCATGCTTCGCTTTCTTTCTAACCTATGCGGTCTTAACCAGGGGAAATCACCCCACCCCGCGTTCTGTCATTGATTACAGAACCTGGGATCAACATATGAGCCAATTTCCGAACTTTTCTTTTTCTTTTATATATCTTTGTCACGTGCGCGTTTCCGTCATTCCCCAACAGTCATCCCGTCGTTACGATATATATATATATATATATATATATATATATATATATATATATATATATATATATATATATATATATATATACAAATTTTGATGATATTTACGTAGGAATGTCACGATAGTAAATGTGGAATCATCTTAAAAGTAATAATTCTAGCCAAGTGTAAAGTAGCCACCGGATGACCAACGACATCAACTTTACCTACACATTTGATGCTCCGTTCCTAATTTGTCAAAGTGTATAGTTATTTTTTTTCTAAAAAAAATATTTCAAAGAATAGTATCTGTTCTGATGCTACACTTCATTGTTTATGTCCTCGGTTAGAAGTGAGACATCATTCTTACATAGGCAACGAAATGTGTTGTCCTTATTAAAGGCTGACCCCTTTTGTTTTCAGAGAGAAAAAACTTTTTATACATTAAAACCATCAAATTATCTATTGGGAACCAATATAAAACATCGGGCATGCAGCACATTTTATTTTGTAAATGCCGGCTAGGGAATGAATGGTCCTTTAGAGATAGTGTGCTGTGGGGTTTGGTGTTGAGTTAATATTTAATAGTCTATAAGGTTGATATTACTATTTTAATGTCCTATTTGAATTGATTCTGTAAGGAAATAGGTATTGGATTATTGGAAAGAATTATGTAAGATTTATTTTTCTCGGTCAGTTCGGTGTTATTTGTGCTGGTGATATTATGAGGGAAAAATTCTGTGGTGTTAGTCTGTTTGAATAAAATGTGACGCATGTCCGATGTCTATGTTAGTGAAACGGCCAAAAAATTAAATCCTGCATTTATGAACACAAACAGGACCTCAAACACAACAATCTCAATAAGCTCTAGTATATAGAAACACGGGGCAATTTTGATTTAAAAAACTGCACCCTCCTCAAGGCCGAATACTTTCTCCCACGTCGCACATGCATCGACAGCGATATAAAACTTCTGTCATCACCATCTAAGATACATCTCTAATGCGGATCATATTCCTTAAGCAAACATCTGGCAAAAACCGCACTTAAACATTGCAATATATTGCGTCACTGCGATCCTGGTGAAAGAAACTGTTTTTATACTACA
Organism: Sepiola atlantica; assembly: GCA_963556195.1. NCBI lineage: Eukaryota > Metazoa > Mollusca > Cephalopoda > Sepiida > Sepiolidae > Sepiola > Sepiola atlantica. The sequence goes on from OY744520.1 coordinate 73,750,877, forward strand.
TTTCATCCATATTTTTTCGATTTCTTTTCCTTTTTCTTCCCTTCCTTTCCCCATAAAAAACGTCTCTCCACACGCGCGTTTTGTGATTCTTTCTTTTTTCAAATTTAACATCTTCACTTTTTCTGAAGACGTTCGTTGATTCGAACGAAGCCGGTAAACTCTCTCATTTCTTGATGATTTTTCATGTATTTAAAATTGTTTGTCTTTGTTCACACATCTTGTCTTTCACGACGTATTATTTTTATGATATATCCTGCATTTTATCCTCATATATATATATATATATATATATATATATATATATATATATATATATATATATATATATATATATATATACACGTGCTGGTCAAAAAAATAGAACATATGTATAAAACTGTAAAAATCATTCCGTTTGAAATAATTTTCGGCTTTTAAATTGTGTAGGCGAAATATTCTATATGTAAATAACAATTACAACTATTGTTAATGATTTGTAATATTTGCATATGTCAGACTTTATTGTCACAGAGTAGTTTATTGTCACATTGGGAAATTCAGCGTTTCAATTTAATAGAACATTATTCGTTGAGTAATCTTAAACTAAAAAAAATTATGTGTTTAAAAAGATTTTACAAGTAATTTAATCATAATCTCTCATTATGGGTCGCTCTAAAGACATATCTTTGTTTGAGAAGCAGCGAATGTTCGATTTGCGGGAAGTAGGAAAGACGCACATGGAAATCGCAACCAAGGTCGGATGTTCAAAATCGGTAGTGACCAAAGTGCTCCAGAAAGATGTTAAGGGTGTTTCCAACAGCAATTGCAAGAAATGCGGACGAAAGAAAAGCACCACTGAAAGTCAAGACCGGGCACTGGACAAGGTGACAAAGAAAAGTCGATTCCAGTCAACAAGCCACATTACTAAAAGTGGAAACAGGCTTCTGGTGCCGACGTTTCACGAAGCACTACCTACCGAAGGCTCCGGCAACTGGGATACCAAAATCGTATAGCTTCCACCAAACCGCCCCTTAACAAAAATCAGATGTTGAAGAGGCTACGATGGGCAACTGGTCATCAAACCTGGACTACAGACGAATGGCGGCGTGTGATCTTTTCAGATGAGTCTCGATTTTGTATTTCTTTCGGCGACCAAGGGCCACGTGTTTGGCGAAGATCCACGGAACGGTATAACCAAGAATGCGTCAAGAAGTCTGTGAAGTTCCCGCAGTCTTGCATGGTTTTGGGCTGTATGAGTGCTAAGGGTGTTGGTAATTTCTGCTTCATCAAAGGAAATGTAAACGCAACAGTGTACCAAGATATCATGGAAGCTAATTTACTGTAAGTGCTGGATAATCAGTTTGACAGTGACGCCACATACATCATTTTTCAACATGACTTGGCACCGACACACTCTGCCAAGTCCACAACTTCCTGGCTCCGAGAACAATCGATCCCTGTTCTTGAATGGTCGGCGAACTCGCCAGATTTTAACGTTATTGAAGCCTTGTGGGATCAGATGAAGAGGAAGCTTCGCAAAGAAAAATCTACTACCCTTGCAGCCATGAATATTGCAATAAAGAACACACGGGATTTGGTGTCTACACAGTTATGCGAGAAGCTTGTTGATTCCATGCCCGGCGAATTGATGCTGTTATCAAGGCAAAAGGTGCTGCTACTAAATATTCATTAATTTCTATCTGTATTTAAGTTAATAAAAAAAACTATTTTGTTTTCGTAGCTGTCTTGTTCTATTATTTTGAAACGCGAAATATTGAAAAACTGACATTGCAATTGATATGAAAAAAAGTTTCTATCGTAAACCAACTATTTCAGTTAGTTTAGCATTATAGGAATATTTTAGCACCAATTACATCTCACAGATTGTCCTCAATAAGAATGAGAGATTATGATTAAATTACTTGCAAAATCTTTTTAAACACATACATTTTTTGAGTTTGAGATTACTCAACGAATAATGTTCTATTAACTTGAAACGTTGAATTTCCTAATGTGACAATAAACTACTCTGTGACAATCAAGTCTGATATATGCAAATATGACAAATGATTAAAAATAGTTGTAATTGTTATTTACATATAGAATATTTCGCCTACACAATTTAAAAGCCGAAAATTATCTCAAACGGAATGATTTTTACAGTTTTATACATATTTTCTATTTTTGTGACCAGCACGAGTATATATATATATATATGTGTACACATAAATATGTATATATATGCACATCTATATATATATATATATATATATATATATATATATATATATATATATATATATATATATATATATATGTATATATATACATATATTTGATTATAGCTTTTCTTTATTTTCATTTTAAATAAAAAGGTATAGTAAAACATACCAAATATATCATGTTTAACAATGTTTTATTATAATGATATATATATATATATATATATATATATATATATATATATATACATACATGTTATCCCATGTATTAGATCACATTCATGCTTTCAAATTTGAACAGGCCAAAATCACCAAATACAATATATATATATATATATATATATATATATATATATATATATATATATATAGTTAAAACTATTTGTTCACTTTCACATTTCAATTTCTAATTTAAAAATGTTATTTTTAATAAGACAATCAACAATTAAATGTTTTAATTTATTTTACTAAATGCAAGACTTCATTAAAACTTTTGGACTGAGTATAACGTTCGACTGATGACTCATTTTGTGCAATCAATGTATTTAATCCCGTTGACATGGTATGAATTACGTGCTCGGATTCTCAGAGCTAAGCAACCCACAAATGCAGTTCACATCTGCGTTAGCTTGTACGAAAGCCGAGCAGAACTAATACCAATATAGCTTACCCAGTAATTAAATTCATTATTCTCATTCTGTTCAAATTCAAATTCAAATTATGCATATTTATCGGGATCAAACCTCTTTTCCCAACACCTGAACTTTCAACAAGAAACCAATACTTTGACAATTGAAGATATTCAGAGAAATTAATTAAAAAATATTCATAAGAAACATCTGGATACGAGCTAAGTGAGAACAAACAATAGGGTTGATAGTCTCAAAGCAATGTAAACAGCAGTCACTATTTTATTAGTGTCACTGAACCAACGTTGTGAAAGACTGTGTTAACATCTACTGTTGGGAGAAGACTGCGTGAAGCTGAAGTATGTGGCAGAATTGCCATAAGACAACTACTAGTGAGTGAGCAAAATAAGGTCAAAATGTTCCAGTGAGCAGATAAAGCAGACGAAAAACTACCTTGCTACTTATGTATGAAAGAAAAAGTAGACATTATTAGTTTAGTTACTTAATAAAAGTACAACCATTTTTTAAGCTGTAAAGATCACAAAATGTGCACACCAGAAATAGCTAGAAAGCTTTTAAAAGGTGAAATGGCTTCATCATTATAAGATAAGGTTATCATGTATATACTTATTAACCTTAGTGACCGCCGGGAAATATATCTACACCTCAGAAAGATACTACACCGGCGGTGCAATGTGTATTTTAGATTCTTTTGTTGGGAAGTGCTTCCTGTGCTTATTCAGTTACGGCTGATGATCCAGTTTAGCCATATTTCTAGTCGTTCGACTAGTTCATTGTCAATTCGTGAAACCAGGATATCGTATTACTATTAAATTATTATTGTATATATATATATATATATATATATATATATATATATATATATATATATATCTAGAGAGAGAGAGAGAGAGCAAGAGAGAGAGAGAAAGTTGTGTATGCGTGTGTATGTGTGTTTAAAATTTCCTTAGTACTGTCAGAACGACTGTTAATGACACATTTTTGGATAATCAGCCAAAAAGACTAAGAGGAATAACTCATATTTAGATTGAAGAGTCGTCTAATTTACAACTTATATGTCATAAATATGCAAATAAATAAGAATTACACACTTAAATGAATTAACTGCATCACAGTACACAGCCACTTGAACTCACACTAAATTAAGTTGATTTACTGCTTGCTAGAACTCCCTGTTTTACCAATATAGCTTACCCAGTAATTAAATTATTACATTTACCGCGATTTATCACGACTCAATAAAACACTATAAGTCATGAAACGTCATGTTTGGAACTTCTTGATTTTTTGTAATATATATATATATATATATATATATATATATATATATATATATATATATATATATATATATATATGTATAATATATGTATATATATAAATATTATATATATATATATATATGTGATAATTTTTGTATTTACACAGACATGTACAAAATATGCGACACTGGCATGTCGATGTTATCGATCAACAGTTATTCTAAACTGAGATCTCATCAGGTAGAATTAGAATCCGATCTTAACCTCATATATATATATATATATATATATATATATATATATATATATATATATATATATATATATATATATATATATATATATATATATATTGTTACAAACGAAGGGAAATCGACCGGGAGTAAAAGTAAGAGACCGCGGAAGGCATCGATAAGATATATACATATATATTCAGGCAGGATTCGGTTTTCATCACTTGTGTATGCATGACGATGTTCGAGGGACGATTTCATCAGCCAAACTTTTGGCTCTGTGTGATCAGGTCTATTTTTAGCCGACACGACCAAGAAGAAGAACGAGAAGGAGACGGGGAAGGAAAAGGAAGTTAACCGCCCGCGTGGAAGGGGGAATCACGGTCGTTGACTACAGCCGCACGAGAGGGATGAGTCATGACAGGGCAGTCAAAAGGTGAACACGTCCAACTACAGCCGCACAAAAGGCAGGGACTTTTTGAAATGAGATTATAACCTCGTGCGAGGCATCCGAAGGCCGGGAGATAAGCTTAACCCGAGATACTGTCAAATACCCACACGAAAGCCGGGAGACATTCGGATGCAGAATGAACGACCCGGAATTATTTTACTGAAAAAAATGTGTATAAATCTCAGTGAGAGACAAACCCCCCTTCTTGAGAAATCACCAACATACATGTTCATGAAATTAAATCGACATGACGCAGAGACACCGACCTCCAATTGAACGAGATACTCGCTTGTAAGTTAACAACTTGTTGATTACTTACTCCTCGGACATCTGCCTTCGGGGCTATATATATATATATATATATATATATATATATATGTATACATTTGTGTAAAAATGAATCCTGCTGCCATAAGACTATGATAGACAATTCCCCCTTTTTATAAGAGATTTTTGTTTTCCATGTTAATGATTTGTTTTTGTTTTTATAAATATATTAATCCCTAGTATCTATAAATAAATATTATATATAATTTACTATTGCGTTCGTGTTGTTGTCTTTGTGCATGCTTCGCTTTCTTTCTTACCTATGCGGTCTTAACTAGGGGAAATCCCCCTACCCCGCGTTCTGTCATTGATTACAGAACCTGGGATCATCATATGAGCCAATATCCGGACTTTTCTTTTTCTTTTACATATCTTTGTCACGTGCGCGTTTCCGTCGTTCCCTAACGGTGATCCCGTCGTGACGATATATATATATATATATATATATATATATATATATATATATATATATATATATATATATATATATATATATATATATAAATTTTGATGATATTTATGTAGGATTGTCACGATAGTGAATGTGGAATTATCTTAAAAGCAATAATTCTAGCCAAGTGTAAATTAGCCACCGGATGACCAACGACATCAACTTTACCTACACATTTGATGCTCCGTTCCTAATTTGTCAAAGTGTATGAGTTATAGTTTTTCTAAAAAAAATATTTCAACGAATAGTATCTGTTCTGATGCTATACTTCATTATTTATGTCCTCGGTCAGAAGTGAGAAATTATTCTTCATCGATGCAACGAAATGTGTTGTCCTCATTAAAGGCTGACCCACTGTTTTCAGAGAGAAAACTTTTTAAACATTAAAACCATTAAATTATCTAGTGGGAACCAATATAAAACATCGGGCATGCAGCACATTTTATTTTGTAAAAGCCGGCTAGGGAAAGAATGGTCCTTTAGAGATAGTGTGCTGTGGGGTTTGGTGTT
>OY744520.1:73759461-73826961 GCA_963556195.1 Sepiola atlantica
ATGTATATGAAGCAATCCAACAAAAGATATAAGCGTCAACTAATATCTTATAATTAGTGAAACATCCGGATAAAAAAACTGAAGCTCAATATACTGGATAGAGCATTAATATTATAATATAAAATGAAGTAATAAAATAAGGTGTCAATCAAATTTTATTAGAATTCAAAGTTCATGCAAAGCATCCTTAAGTCCTTAGCTCATGAGTTTTCAAAGATAATTCTTCTCTTCAGAGGACCATTACCGCAGTTATACTACTACAGGCAATAAAATTACGCTTTGAAAATATATAAAATTATATACACAAATATATAAAAATACATAACATCAAACATATCAATCCAAAAACATACTTTTGTTGAATCCATACAGTCTATCCAGGTCATATAAGTTGAGAAGCATAATCAGGAAGGACATCACTCCAAGATACAAACAGCAGTCCAAATATGTGAAATTGAAGGGGCCGGCAAAGTTATCCAGTCGCGAAATGTGTCCATATTCAATGTTAATGATAAATAAATCAATCGTCAGATCATATTTGGATTCTCTCCGAATATGATCTGAGGTAAAGATCAGATTCTAACTCTGCCTGATGAGATCTCAGTTTATAGTAACTGTTGATCGATAACATCGACATGCCAGTGTCGCATATTTTGTACATGTCTCTGTAAATAAAAACATTATCATATATAAAGCTCTATTTTGATATTGAGCACTTTTTATAAACCCGGTTAAAATTCTCTGGATTACCACCCTGTGGATATTTTTTACCTCGATTATTACCATTATTATCATATATATATATATATATATATATATATATATATATATATATATATATATATATATATACCAGTCTATCATTGGATAGGTTCTGGCGGAATCGCAAAAACCGCAACAGATCGCTCTAAGCAAAATAAGTTTTATACGTACCAGCTCTACTAATATCTATGTTATTATTGAGCACTATTTACTCGGATATACACCGAATTTTAACCTGCTAATAAGTATTAACGATGCCAAAACTCAACCTTTCGGAGTCGGCGCAGATCCGATTCAAGGAGGTAGAATATTACCATATTAGAATAGAAGCAAAATGGTACATTGAAAAAGTTTTCTGTAACCAGTCAAAAGACGATTTAGATTCAAAGAAGGAGAAGTACTAAAGAAATAGAAACAGCAGTGGAAAATGCCTCACTTTTGTTGTGGTTGAAATGAGATGACCCTAGTTGGAACGAAAGAGAAACTGATGCCTATTTCAGAAACAATGAAAACGTCAACATAAGATCACAAAATACATGCAACGAAAGAGCAATAGTCAGCAATAGAGCAAATAATGGCAACTCCAGCGTGGAGGGGCGCCACTGTACCAGTGTTATCAGTCGCAGATAAGGCGCTGAAACTGGCTGGTACGGTATCACTCTGATTATGCTATTGGTCTAGATCCAAGAGTGGAGCTGATGGCTATGAAGCAATATAGTGTTTGATACTTCTTTAACAGACCTTGCAAACACAAAATACTCAATATTCTTCCAGATAGAACTTTATCACAATAATAATGATAATAATAATAATAATAATAATAATAATAATAATAATAATAATAATAATAATAATAATAATAATAATAATAATAATAATAATAACAATGATAATACTAATAGAGATTTCGTATCTGTCTGTCTAAAGATGAAACTATCTATCACTTTTATTAATGTACTATTGAACTATCCTTTAATGCTCAATTCAATGCATTCTTCTATTTAAAACTATTGTACTACCTTTCAATGCTTAATTCCGGAGAGGGGGTTTGTGTTGTATATTTTCTGTTGTCATCGTACCTTTCTACCTGGCATTAATTCCTCCTCCGTATATGTTCTGTTGTTATGACAAGGCATTAACTTTTCATTTAGACCGTAGTGAAGTATTTGTTCTGTTATCAGGAGACAATCCTACTAGACATAAACTTTTCCTTTGGGTGGTAGTGTAGTATATTTTCATTTGTCATGATAACATACTCCAAGAGATTACCTTCTAGAACGGCAGTTGTAGCAATAATAATAATAATAATAATAATAATAATAATAATTATATATATATATATATATATATATATATATATATATAGTGTAAGTGTAGTTTGGCTTCAATAGGTGGTTAGTTAAGTCAGTGAAATTTTAAGTATTTATATGATAGTGCTTACTGATACTTAGACTTGTATACTTTCTTAAAATAACATTACGTTATTTAAAAGTCAAAAGCCAGACGTGGGGCAATAGAGTAGAGGGGCGAAATTGTTTTATTGTATAATATCACGTGTTCTTATTTTAACTTTCGAACTTTCAAATTCTGAAGAGTTCTTTCAAATTTTCTTTCATTTTATTTTCATTTTTGCATGGAGAGTCAGATATGTGTTGGGTCAAAATGTGAATGTATTTGTGTAGCAAAATATGTTATTATAAATAACAAATATTATTTTTTTTTTTACGTCATTCGTTCACTGGTGCAACACCAAAAGATTTAATATTCGTCGCTTCTCGCCAGCTTTTTATACGGATGTTTATCGTTAAATTTCGCTCCTAAAACAACGTGTGAAAGATGCATGTTTGCCATTCTTTGCCTCGGCACTAACCTCTTTCTTTTTCATCATTCGTTCACTGCTGTTTTATTTATTTATTTATGTTTATTTTATTATATTTAATTTTTAACTTCCAAGTACAATTCCGATACAACACCTTCAGTTGAAGTGACTACTGGTCATTCAACTTTTTGTCTGTCACCGGGTTCATAGTTACAGATATCTAGAGAGTGCTTGTCGTGTTACACAAGCGTTGTTCACTACAATACTGTTGCTGTGCTGGTATTTTTGAGTATATAAGCTTTATGGAGATACGAACTATGAGTGCAGATTGCTATATCATAGACTTATTGAGATCTACCGGAGTGGGGGAGTGGACACGACGGCTAATATACTAAACTTGCAATTGTGTAAACATGTAACGAACCGGCTTGGTGAATCACCAACGAGTGCATGTCTTGCAGAAACAAATGCATTATACGTGTAAAATTACTAAATATATAATATATGAAAAAATATATAATAAATATATAATAAATACCCCTTTCTCTCTCTCTCTCTCTCTCTCTCTCTCTCTCTCTATATATATATATATATATATATATATATTGCCCTTGAGTATCTTAAGGTGTTGTTTTTACTATTTAGAATCAAATCTATTTTAAATGATTGTGTATCCCTCAGTTCCTTTTATGTTAATTTTGATTTAGTTTACTATAACATTGGTTAAGAAAAGATACATTTTCTGTGATTAATGGCAAAAATCCATTATTCTTTTTATTTACAATGACTCAAAGCTTCTTTTATATATATATATATATATATATATATATATATATATATATATATATAGAGAGAGAGAGAGAGAGAGAGAGAGAGAGAGAAAGAGAGAGAGATAAATAAATAAATAGAGTATTTTAGACAAATATAATTAGCACATTATTTACATCAGTCCCATGAATTTCAAACTCAACAAATATTTGGTGTAGGATCGTATTTAAGACGATTTAGAATATTTTAAAATATCTTTGACAATTCCAAAAAGTCTCTCTTTAAGCTCCTTTCACAACATCACAAATAGAAGTCAAGCTAGAAAACATCAAAATCTTACTTCGGTTTCAAAAAATATATCTCATCATTCTATGATAGGCAATTGAAATAAACAAAATTATTACACATTTCTTATATCAGTTTCTAGAATTTAATATCAATAATATTCCGGTGTACGATCGTTTCTAAGACAAACATATTTTTCAAGTTTAGTTTTGTTTGGCCTAATGGTTCGAGCATTGAGCTGAGTATTTCCGAGTGTATGTTACTACGGCATAATCACGTTGACACACCGGTTCCCAATAGATCACCAAAGTTAAGCGTGACCATTTGGGAATACCAGGCACTATATGTGGACAACTATGGGCAAATAGCATCGCCAACCCTCAGTGACTTTCGCGTATAAGGTGGACGAAAACCAAGGAAGTTGTTTCTACTGCAGGAGTGATTAAAACACTGATGGTTGTGGTTACTATGAGCTTGGTTTTACCGCCTTTATATCTTAAGGTTGGATAAAAGCTTACTCTCTTGTATACTACCTAAGTCTTTACATTTCACTTATCATATGTATGTATGTATGTATGTATGTATGTATGTATGTATGTGTGTATGTATGTGGGTCTGTGTGTGTGTGTGTGGCACCATTCTTCACTCTTCCACTGTTTCACAAAGAGTTCAAGAAATAAATATCAAGGTTGACATCGGTTATAATATTTGTTCGTCGCGTTCAGATCTGACGCTTGTGTGTGCGTTGTACTTATATGTATATATGTGTACGTGTGCGTGACTATTTGTGCGTGTCTCTTCTTGTCTGAATCTGTAGGTGTGTCTCTATGTGTGTCATTGTATGGGTGTGTGCAGAAGGCGTCTATGGTGATTAGTGTGGGTGGTGATGGTCGTAGGAAGGGCAGATGATAGCGGAACAGATACTAAACATTTTGGCTCAGCCGACCAGAAACAGCCCGAGGGCGTTAGCACGATTTTATGCTCTTATCTTTCAGTTCCAGATACTCGGCGTAGTCGTCGTCGGGGGACTAGTGACGTCGGCGGTGACATCGCACTAGGGTAGCGGGTGGGGTAGGGGTAAGGAGTCTATGGAAGATATAAAGGAAGGAGACGAAAGCAGAGGGGGGCATGTGAGGTAAGAGATCAAGAAATGTAACAGAAGAAAGACAGTACAAATGACAGAAAAGTAAGAGAGAGAGAGAGAGAGTGTGAGATGGGCAAATTGTGTTGATATATATATATATATATATATATATATATGAGAAAGAGAGAGAGAGAAGAAAGAGAAATGAGAGAGAAGAGATATATAGATATAGATATAGAAATAGTTATATAGTTTGAGAGAAAAAGAAAAAAGAACGAAGGAAAGAGAGAGAGAGACAGAGACAGAAAAGGAGTAGAAGGGGGAGGTCGAGGAGAAGGAAAAGGAGGGGGGAGAGAGAAAACCAATATTCCAGTCGGGAGTATGGAAATAGAGAAAGAGGAGTGGAAAATAATGATCTAAAAGACAAAAACGTCAGTCGAGTGAAGACGATACAGAGAACGAGAGATTTAGAGAGAGACAAAAATAGAGAAAGACAGAGAGCGGGTGAAGAGAAAGAGAGAAAGAAAGAGAGAGAATGAGAAAGAGAGAGAAAGATGTGGGTTGAGACGAGAGAAAGAGCTGAAGTAAGCGGTACGACATGAGAGATGGGAAGAGTGGAAAGAGAAGGAGAGATAGATAGATAGATAGATAGAGAGAGAGAGAGAGAGAGAGGAGAGAATATTAAAACGATTTACAGCTGAATAACGGGTATCATATATGAGAGGGGAGGAGACGAAAACGGAAAGAGGGGTGGGAGTGACAGAGACCAGCAGAGATAGAGATAGTACCCGAAAGAGAAAAATAGATAGAGAGTTGATATGGAAGAGAGAAATATATATATATATATATATATATATATATATAAATAGCGCGTTACGGAACCCTCCAAATAGGAGCGCGCTCTAGAAGCACGCTCATTTTTGCTTGAGCGAAAGAGAGGACGGCTCATTTTATATTCAGCAGAAGTGGAGCCGGAGTGGAGCGGGAGCAACTCCATTTGGGACTAAAGAGCAGTCGTTTTATCGCTCCCCGCTCCTCGCTCCCCGCTCCTCGCTCCCCGCTCCTCGCTCCCCGCTTCTCGCTCCAAAATTATTTGATTTTTTTTCTTTTAAACATTAGCTTTTTATTTAGCAATAAAAAGGAAAAGAAAAGGAGGTCTCAGAGTTTACTCTGAGTTATTTTTTAAAATTATATCTGGTAAATGTATATGAGATAAGGAGAGAGAGAGGGAGAGGGGGAGAGACAGGGAGAAAGAAGGAGAACATTTGAAGTTCTCAGATTTTTACATCTATGTGTTAAATTTTTGATGGGACAGTTTTCTTAAGGCAGAAGACAGACAATTTGGCACCAAAGTTCTTTAAATGCGCCAGTGAGTCTATAGATGTCTTTTAAGTTATTTTCTTATAGATTTAAACTTATTGTGTATTCATGACAACGATGTTTATTGTGATTTGAATAAATAAGCCAATTTTTCTTTTAATTCGTGTTTTTAAATAAAGAATTTTAGGTTCAATTATACTATAGGGGCCGTTGGATTTTCTCGCAAATTTCGCTCGGTATTCATAATATAAAATTGATTTTTGGGGTGAAATAGTACATTTTGTCCTGACAAAAAATTCTAATTTATTTTTTAGCATATATCAAATTGAACTTTTATGCTACATTTTTACCCGTCGTCTTTGCGGTGAGATTTTTTGTTATTCTTAAATTCACGACTAGTATGTTTTAACCTTTTCATGTTTTCTTTTGAATTCGTTAAGTTCCGTTAAAACTTGCTTTTGTAAATAGAAGGTTCAAAGTCTTTATTTTGTGGGTGTAATAAAATGTTAAAGCAGTAAAAATATCTTTAGTCCAAGAAAAATATGTATTTAGTCTAAGGAAAAAAACAATAAAAACCAACATGACCGCCAGCGATTAAAACCTGGAATTAAAGTTAGATTCTCAACACTTTAAAAAGTAAATGAGAATTTTATTTCAGGACCAAAAATACAATTAAGACCAGCAATCAGTTTCATCCTAAATTTGGGCGAATACCAAACGAAATGAGCGAAAGAAAACAGCGGTCCCTATTCTACAATTTAACCAATATTTAAACTTAATTTAACCCGATATTTTTTCAACTCCCAAGGTCTAGGTCAGATATTTGTTTGAAATTTTAAGACATTAAATGGATCTCTGAATTGTATATTGACAATTTATTGATATTTTTTGGACAACTTATGAAAAATATTTTTTTTATTCGGTAAATTTATAGAAGTGGACCTTTCGTATTTCAACCCGTAAAAAAAAAATTTCTACTTTTTTTGGCAAATTACATGTAAACAGCCTCAACAAATATCCGCTATGAAAAAAAATTATGAACATTTTTATTATTTTAGATTTTAGGAGGGGGGGTTACTTTCCTATATAAGTTATACGTAAAGTGAGCACGCATTTCTTGGCCACCAAATCTCACCTCTCGTATTTCGACCCCTAAAAAAAATGTTTCTACTCTTTTGAACAAATTACATGTAAACAGCCTCAACGCGCGCTGATATTTGTTGAGGCTGTTTACATGTAATTTGTCCAAAAAAGTAGAACCTTTTTTTTAGGGGTCGAAATACGAGAGGTGAGATTCGGTGGCCAAGAAATGCGTGCTCACTTTACGTATAACTTATATAGGAAAGTGACCCCCCTCCTAAAATCTAAAGGTGCACTTCTATAAATTTACCTTTTATTCAATCTTTAAAAAATACATTTCATTTGTTGTTTTTTTTCGCCCAAAATTGTACTATAGAAAAAAATGGATAAATCGATTTGTTTGAAAGTACTTGCGCGTTTCTCTGTTATAAATAATAATATACATTATACAATATAGTTACATTCGTAAAAAAAATAGGTAATTAATGTAATGAAAATAAAAAATGTTTTAAAATACTTCAGGGAGTTTTCTATTTCTATTTTATACCTCAGGAAACGAAAATTTACGTATAATCCTATAATTCGTCCGACATGCTCTCCTATAACTCTCAAAATATTAGCTAGATTTTGTCAAATATTATCTTACGGTCTTACACTTAAAGTGACATCCCAACCCATATCGATGAGATCCTTTGTCGCCCACCTCTATCCTTCGACCATTCATTGGCAGAATAACACGTTTATAAAAGAAGGTACATTTTCATTATGGAGCGTTGAAAAAGTGCTGCTCCTTTTTCATAGGAGTTGGAGCAGGAGCGGCTCCGTTTTGAAAATGGGGAGCGTGAGAGGAGCCAGCTCCAATTTTGGGCGTTGGAGCAGGAGCTGGAGCAGCTCCGAAAGTAGTGGAGCGCGTAAATCCCTGTTATATATATATATATATATATATATATATATATATATATATAAAATTGAAATAAAAGCCAAATTAACAATACAAGATTAATTTTTTTTTTTTTTCTTACATTAATCCTATCGATTACGGAATAAAATTCCTTCTTCAGGGGTGACCAGTATTGAGTCATTTTTTTTTTTTTTTTCATCAAAAAACAAGAATAAAGAAACTTATTTCTTTGTTAATTTGATAAACGTCTTAGATGGTACGACGTCAACGCCTTGATGTTATGAAATGGCGGTAGGATTCAAAACCGGTGACGAACGAGAGATGCGTTGGCACGCTGTCGAGTAATGTGTGTGTTTTTCGTTCAAGTTTTAAGTATTGCATGGAAAGTTTATAAAATTGAAATAAAAGCCAAATTAACAATACAAGATTAATTTTTTTTTTTTTCTTACATTAATCCTATCGATTACGGAATAAAATTCCTTCTTCAGGGGTGACCAGTATTGAGTCATTTTTTTTTTTTTTTTCATCAAAAAACAAGAATAAAGAAACTTATTTCTTTGTTAATTTGATAAACGTCTTAGATGGTACGACGTCAACGCCTTGATGTTATGAAATGGCGGTAGGATTCAAAACCGGTGACGAACGAGAGATGCGTTGGCACGCTGTCGAGTAATGTGTGTGTTTTTCGTTCAAGTTTTAAGTATTGCATGGAAAGTTTATAAAATTGAAATAAAAGCCAAATTAACAATACAAGATTAATTTTTTTTTTTTTTCTTACATTAATCCTATCGATTACGGAATAAAATTCCTTCTTCAGGGGTGACCAGTATTGAGTCATTTTTTTTTTTTATAGAGAGAGAGAGAGAGAGAGAGAGAGAGAGAAAGAAGAGATATAAAGACAAATCTAATACAAATGTAAATAAAGAACTTTTTTTTTTATATTTCGATACTTTTTCGAAATTACAAATTTCACCAAGTAAGAATAAGAGGCGTTCTTAGGATATCCCCATTTACTCTTTAATGTGACAGACCGACCGATCGACCCACCAGCAGACGGACAAAATATACAGTTCTCGTACGATCACCGAAGTTAAGCGACGTTGGGCTTTGTAAGTACCAGATGGGTGATCATTTGGGGAATACTAAATGCTGTATGTGGGAAGACGGGGAAACCTCCCTGCAAAGACCTGCAAAAACTAACGTCGACATAATCAACACGCTTTGGCGGCATACACTTTCGAGTATAGATTTACTCCTCTCCAGGTGTTAGGCACACGGCCAGTTTTTTTCTTACTCCCACAAGTAAGATGTGACCCAAGGTCGGGTCGGGAAAGTAGGATTTAAAAAATGGCCTGGGCAGCCGTGTCGGTATTCCCCGGTAGGGGCGCCTCAGGCAGTAAGCAATAAACTTACTCCTCCCCAAAGAGGAGAGGCGAAGCCTGGGAGGGTGGACCACCTAGAACTGTACAGGACAGACCCATAGACCGGCGTAAATAAAGCCCCGAAGGCCAAGACAATGCCAGTCTATGGGGTGCAGTATCCATCGGAACAGATACTACACTTTGATCTTAGCCAAAAGGCCATTTCGAGTAGAACTACTTTTTATTTACCTCTCCAGGAGGATAGGCACAAGGTCACGTTTATCTTACTCCCACAAGGTAAGATGTGACCCGGGTCGGGAAAGTGGGGTTTGAAAAGCCAGCGCCCGAGAAGGTGAGCACTCTGGCCATAAAAAATTGGCTGGGCAGCCCCGTCGGAATTCTCCGGTAGGGGCGCGTCAGACAGTAAGCAATAAAGTTACTCCTCCCCAAAGAGGGGAGGCAAAGCCTGGGAGGGTGGACCTCCTAGAACTGCACAGGACAGTATCTCAGACCGACGGAATCAAGGCGCGAAGGCCAAGACAACACCGGTCTACAGAGTAAGCATCCATCGGAACAGATACTACACTTTGATCTTAGCCAAAAGGCCATTTCGAGTAGAACTACTTTTTATTTACCTCCCCAGGAGGTTAGGCACAAGGCCAGGTTTATCTTACTCCCACAAGGTAAGATGTGACCCAATGTCGGGTCGGGAAAGTGGGACTTGAATAGCCAGCGCCCGAGGAGGTGAGCACTCTGGCCATTAAAAATTGCCTGGGCAGCTCCGTCGGAATTCTCCAGTAGGGGCGCGTCAGGCAGTAAGCAATAAAGTTACTCCTCCCCAAGGAGGGGAGGCAAAGCCTGGGAGGGTGAACCTCCTAGAACTGCACAGGACAGTACCTCAGACCGACGGAATCAAGGCGCGAAGGCCAAGACAACACCGGTCTACAGAGTAAGCATCCATCGGAACAGATACTACACTCTGATCTTAGCCAAAAGGCCATTTCGAGTAGAACTACTTTTTATTTACCTTCCCAGGAGGTTAGGCAAAAAGCCAGGTTTATCTTACTCCCACAAAGTAAGATGTGACCCGGGTCGGGAAAGTGGGGTTTGAAAAGCCAGCGCCCGAGAAGGTGAGCACTCTGGCCATTAAAAATTGCCTGGGCAGCCCCGTCGGCATTCCCCGGTAGAGTCGCCTCAGGAAGTAAGCAATTAACTTACACCTCCTCAAAGAGGGAAGGCAACGCCTGGGATGGTGGACCTCCTAGAACTGTACAGGACAGTACCTCAGACCGGCGGAACCAAAGCTCGAAAGCCAAGACAATACCGGTCTACAGAGTGAGCATCCATCGGAACAGATACTACACTTTGATCTTAGCCAAAAAGCCATTTCGAGTAGAACTACTTTTTATTTACCTCCCCAGGAGGTTAGGTACAAGGCCAGGTTTATCTTACTCCCACAAGGTAAGATGTGACCCAAGCTCGGGTCGGGAAAGTGGGACTCGAAAAGCCAGCGCCCGAGAAGGTGAGCACTCTGGCCATTAAAAATTGCCTGGGCAGCCCCGTCGGCATTCCCCGGTAGGGGCGCCTCAGACAGTAAGCAATTAACTTACTCCTCCCCAAAGTGGGGAGGGAAAGCCTGTGAGGGTGAACCTCCTAGAACTGCACAGGACAGATCAGACCCATAGACCAGCGGAAATCAAGCCCCGAAGGCCAAGATAATGCCAGTCTATGGGGTGCAGTATCCATCGGAACAGATACTACACTTTGATCTTAGCCAAAAGGCCATTTCGAGTAGAACTACTTTTTATTTACCGCCCCAGGAGGTTAGGCAAAAGGTCAGGTTTATCTTACTCCCACAAGGTAAGATGTGACCCAAGCTCGGGTCGGGAAAGTGTGACCTGAAAAGCCAGCGCCCGAGAAGGTGAGCACTCTGGCTATTAAAAATAGCCTGGGCAGCCCCGTCTGCATTCCCCGGTAACGGCGCCTCAGGCAGTAAGCAATAAACTTACTCCTGCCCAAAGAGGGGAGGCAAAGCCTGGGAGGGTAGACCTCCAAGAACTGCACAGGACAGTACCTCAGACCGGTGGAATCAAGGCCCGGAGGCCAAGACAATACCGGTCCACAGAGTGAGCATCTATCGGAACAGATACTACACTCTGATCTTAGCCAAAAGGCCATTTCGAGTAGAACTACTTGTAAATTGAATATTCCCTTAAACTTTCTCCTTCGGGGGTGCTGAAACTGCATAAGGTGCGTGTTGCAGCAGGACAGAAAGAACAGCCAAAGCTTTTGGCTTAAATTTGTAGACGCATCTAAATATCTGACAAACCGACTAAAATGCTATTTCAAACTGAGACAAAACATGTTGAGCAACGGACCGAGAAAGCTACTTAAAAATGCGTTGGGGCTTCTAAAAATGCTATTACAAACGGAGACGTGACCGATTGATCACCGGACAGAATCGCTTGGACGCATCAGTAAACCTAGTTTTTTTTATATTCTATCGTATTCATTCAATTGGAATGAATCAGTTTGAAAAATATCTAAAACTGATCAGGAATTAAAACAAAAAAATCAATAACATTGCTGTATATCGGTATGACAGTTTTATTTGCAATTCAAAGAAAACTGGCTCAAATATTATTTTAAATATATTAAATATTTTAAATATATTCAGAGAATCAGTAATTGGAGTACGTGTTTCGTCAAGTCGTTCGTTCGCACCTTACCATTGTCATAGTAAGAACATCATACGGCCACATTTGCAGTATACATTCAAACGGATACTAGGCCTGTCTAAAAAGTAGCCGACCTTTATTTTTTTGCGTGCGAAATATAGACGATAGGGCGGCGTCACTCTACACTGTAAACGAATACACCTTCATGCGCATGTGTGAATTTTATCACCGCCTTCCTACGCGTTAGTCGCTGTCTGTCGGTCGCTGACTGAGGTGCTACGCAACGTATTCGTCGGATTACAGATTCCCTCAAGATGACTGAACGTGTTGAGCAAAAGTACTGCATCAAATTTTGTCAAAAGCTTGGTGATTCTAAAAACAAAATATTTCGTAAGATTCAGCAGGTGTTTGGAGATGGGTGTAACACAAATTAAGGAGTGGTTCTATTAAAAATTGGTCGCACATCAGCGGAGAGTGACCAGCGTTGTGGCAGGCCCCACACTGCTTGGAGTGCAGTTGTTGTTGAGAGGGTGCGAAATTTGGTGATCGTCGTTCAAACGTGCGGGAGATCGCCTAAAAAGTCGGAGTGAGTAACGATTCCGCACATGCAAGTTTGCGTGATGATTTGAACATGCACTAAATGGCTGCGAAATTTGTGTTCAAGTTGTTGTCGCAGGAACAAAAAGAACCTCCAATTTCAAGTGGCACAGGACCTTCTAGAAACCACCAAAAATGATCCTGGGTTCCTGAACACCGTTATAACTGGGGATTAGTCATGGGTGTACGGGTATGACCCCAAAACAAAAAGACAGTTGTCGCAATTGAAGCACCCCGAGTCTCTAAGTCCAAAAAAGCGCGACAGGTGCGAAGCAAAATCAAGGTGATGCTGACTGGTTTCTCTGACATTCGTGGCATTGTGCATCCCGAATAAGCACCGGAAGGACACACAGTGACAAAGGTGTACTATCAAGATATTCTCCGGCGTCTCCGTGACGCAGTTCGGCGCGAAAGACCAGACATGTGGACGGCGAAAAAATGGCAACTGCGTCACGACAACGCTCCCGCACATTCATCGCAATTGATCACACATCTCTTGGTAAAACATGGAAATACAGACGTTGTCCAACCTCCCTACTCTCTAGACATGACTCCTTGAGACTTCTGGTTGTATAAGAAATTGAAGACGCCACTGAAAGGTACCCATTTTGAGACGAGAGAAGAGATAATGCAGAACGCGACGGTGGAGATGAACACTATTCCAAAAAGAAGACTTCCAGACGTGTTTCCGGCAGTGGATGGATCGGTGGGCTCAGGTGTGCAAGCACAAGGGACCTACTTTGAAGGAAATTAAGGTCCCAACCCCGTCAGGTATTTGAAATATTTTCCTGACCTAAGGTCAGATATCTTTTAGACGGGCCTCGTGTAGGTGGAGAAGTGTTTAAACAGACGGAGGTGGAAATATATAGTAATGTAGATGTCCTGATGAATGGGTTTTTATGAGAAAGAGCGTGTTATATCACACAAAGAGAGAGAGAGAGAGAGAGAGTGTGTGAAGGGGGAATATAAGATGTTCCTGTGATTCGAAAGTAATTTATGTAATGTATTTTTCTTGATTTATAGATTCAATTAAATGTAGATTATATATAGTAGATACAATTATAATATGTTGTATAAATTAACTATAGAATTTCGACGATTTCTTCATGTATGTTAACTGTCATTTGTGTTTTCATATAGAGAGTCCGCCATAAGTAACTAGATTTTTCTGCTTGTAATTTGTTGATAATTTAGCATTGATTTTTATCTCATGTGTCATTCGAAATGGGAAATCATACATTTTAATATGAAAAAGAAAAATTATATAAATTTTATTTATTTATTTATTTTATAGAAATCGCTCCGAACAATCCATGAAGCCAGTTGATGTAAGGAGTAAACAAGAACAAATATGATTATCGCAAATACAGGAGATGCCTATTGGCTTTAGTCTTGAAAAGACCAAAGTTATATGGTGGAGGAAAACAAACAGCAGGAAGAGAGTTCCATAAGCCTGTGATTCTTGGAAAGAAGCTACTGGAATATAAAGCTGTATTACAATGAGGTATCAAAACAGTAAATTGATGGAGACCACTAGACCAACGAGTCAAACAGAGTTGGAACAAAAGAAGCGGGGAATAAATCACACAATTCTGAAGAACACGTGTCATAATAGTATTTATAGAAAAGAATGAGACTAGCAACATCACGTCTGTGAAAGAGAGGGTGCAGAGAAAAAAAAGGGTAGGGCATACCCATTTTTATTTCAGATATACATTATGTAAACATTAATAACAAAAGAGCAAAACTCACGGGGTTGAAGTGATTCTTTAAAGCCGAGCGCGAGACATTCGTTCAATGAGAAATTCGAAGGCAATTCTTGTCCAAATCACCCACCCATCCAGCGAGTATTAGTGTAAATTGTTTATCTTGAAATAAAATTACATTGTTACTTATGATGGACTCTGTATACATTTGAAGTAAACCTCAAAGCAACTTTAGTAACTTTAGTAACTCTTCAAACATTTGGAAAATGTATTCTACAGGGTGGGCAAAAATAAGGGTCCTATTTTAAAAAATTCATAACTTTTTTATTTATTGATTTAAAAAATTTTTTTTTTTAGAATAAGTAAAGGACCCCTTCCGAAGCAAGCATGAGCCGTATTAGCCCTAAGGAACGTACCCTCATTTAGAAAACATTATTTTTGCTTAAAAAACTCAAAACAGTGTAAAAAACAATACTTTAGTTTTTGTAAGTTTTAAGAAGTGTTTTTCGGCTAAAATTTGTTTTGTTTATTTCAAAAAATCTCGGAAGGGTCAGTCTACACACACATAAAGTTTGGTGAGTTTAACTTTTATTTTGTGGAAGTTATTCAAATTCAAGTTATTCAAATTTAAAGATAGGACCCTTATTTTGGCCCACCCTGTACATATAAAAGTAGGTAACGTGAATGATATAGATCGCTGGTTACTCCTTGTGAAACATTCACAGCAATAACTCATCCCTCTTCCAACACTGCAAATAACATTTATTTTGCTATGTGTAGCAAAAACCAAACATAACTTCCAAAACAGAGTTTCTATTCAGGAACTCTCCATTTGTGGAATACAATACTACGGGACTGTTTCCCTGCTGACTACAATATAGTCGTCTTCAAGTCCAATGTCAACAACTACTTTTCGAATCGTCCTTTTAAATAATCAACTCCTGCACTTTTAATCCATCCATTCCAATCCTTTTATAGTATTTTTCATCATCCAACTGATAATCCTATAAACCTTATCCTCGAGTGACTTTTGGCCCTAGTATTTGCTCACGCATTAGTATATAACAACAAAAAAACGAATTGTTATTACAATCTTTATTCTGTTTCAGCAACCTTGTGATTAAGTGTGATGTCATTCTACATTTAATTCTTCAAATCTCAATTCCAGCTTCAATATTTTAAGAGATAATTCTACTTGTCATGTACTTTGCCAGGTTTATATTTAAGAATATTAATACTGATGCATCCGCATTTTCATTCTAGTATATATATATATATATATATATATATATATATATATATACTAGAATGAAAACTGGTGATACCAGATCAGGCTGCCCTGTGGCTCCCTGAGACGAAATTCACCTACATTGACGTTTTTTTTTTTTTTTTTTTTTTTTTTTGTAAAACTTAATTATGTTCTACAAAACCAAAACCAAAAACAACAGCCCCTCTCCCTTTCTCCCTCCCCTTTTTTATTTTATTTTTAGAACGTGAAGCATAAATCTTTTACTATAATGACCGGATTCGGCATTAGATGGCCCGAAAAGGGTTGATATGCCGTAAAACAAAACTACCAAACCAAAAACGATGATTAAACATTTGAAGATATAAAGAACTTGAAGCATAAAAACTTTTACTATAATGACCAGATTCGGCATTAAATAACCCAAAAAGGGTTGATATGCCGTAAAACAAAACTACCAAACCAAACCTAGAATGAAAATGCGGATGAATGTGTGTTAATATTCTTAAATATAAACCTGGCAAAGTACAGGACAATTAGAATTAACTCTTAAAATATGTAAGCTAGAATTGAGATTTGAAGAATTTAATGTACAATCAAATCACACTTAATCACAAGGTTGCTGAAATGGCAGATATATGCAATGGTTTTAATTTTCTGTTTCTTTGATATTGGTATTTTAATTAAAACAAGAATCACATAAATCAACGTAATATGTTTTTCTTTAATTATACAGTTGATTTCGTCAAAATAGTCACTTCAAGTGAACAGAAAATGTGATGACTGATTTGAAAATTTTTAAAATTTTTGCACACGTGAAAGAAATGCAAATATTACTACAATTAGTAAAAGTTAAAACAATAGATGTTGAAATAAAATGTTGTTTACAATTAAAGAGAGTTAACTATTAGGAAGAGTTGAATGTAAGTCAATTATGTCACAGTGTGTGTTTAATTTTATTTTTAATTAACATTTAAAAAAAAAACATGTGCTTTGCATATAAAACAAAAAGATAGGAATTTCCTGACCTGTGCAGTATGGATACATTGTTAAATACAGGCAGATTCAATAGCTGAGAAGAGTCCGCCACAGAATCCACTCGACTCGAGATATTGTCGAGGCAATCACTACTGGATTCTTCACATTTTGAATGCTGCTTGAAGCAAATTATAATTTATTTAATGAATTTCCTAGATCATTATTGTTTATTATTCTTTTTACATTGCTTAGTTTACTGTACATTTAATTCTTTACATCTAAATTCCGACTTTAATATTCTAAGACGTAATTCCACTGGTGTTGTACTTTTCCAGGTTTATATTTCAAAATATTAATACACATGTGACCGCATTATTCAGTGTAGTCCACTATTTTAAGGTATTGCAGTTTGAGAATGTGCAATCTATTTTTATTATAATTAAAAAAAGAACAAATAACAAGACCCCAAAGCATCAGTGACCAGGTTCACCTTGAGTCCCCAATACTTTGAGTCCGTGGAAATATTAGTAAAAATTGCTAATTGAATTGAACCAACAATTATTATGACATCACAATAATCAAAACATCTAATTCGCAAGTGAACTAGTATTACATTTATTACTTCTCATTTACTCAAAAAAATTAATTAAATTAAATCATTCATTCAAATTAATGAATTCAGAACATCTCTAATTTTCAGATCAGAAAAAGTTTCCCAATAATAAGAATAGATTTCAATTTGTGAGTTTCAAATAAGTTAAAAAAGTTTTGATTATTTTTGAATAAATTAAAATATTATAAGTCATTTAGTATTGCCTTCAGTATGAATTTTATTTTAGAATTGTAATTTTCAGAATAAATTTAAATAAGATAAAAATATGTTGAATATTTGAATTTTAAATATTAAATAAATTAAAAAAACTTTGATTTTCAGAATAACTTTCAGAATAATTAGAATACATTTCAATTTCTGGGTTTCAAGTAAGCTAAGAAAGATTGTAAATTATTTTAGAAATAATTCAAAATAAGTCTATATAAAAATAATTGAATTATTTCAAAATCAATTATTAGTTTCAAAATAAAATTTAATTTCTGAGTTTATATTAAGTTAACAAAATTATTAAAAAATGAGAATAAATTCTATATTTCAAAAATCATTCTTAAAATTTCAGAATAAATTCTAATATTTTCATTTCAGTAAAATTTGATTATTAGTATAACTATTACTTTCAGAAAATATTAAAAAATATATTTTGACTTTCATATTTATATTTTTTCCATGTATATTACAACCAAATTAGATAATTTGGGAGGAAATTTACTGTGTTTTTTCTTGATAATGTTGTCACTAATTTCATTCCAATTTTCATTGCTATTTTCGACTAGACAAGTATGATACCTGCCATAGATGATGTTCTCTCATAAAGAATGGCAGCTTTTAATGTAAAATTAGTTCTATATATTTGCTGTTTTTAGAACTGAAGTTTATAGTATCACAATTATTTTTTTATTCTCCGTCATTATTTATAAAATAATCTATTACTTGAGATGACTAGATATTTGAAATCATTAGTGAATTCAATTCTTGGAGTTAACTTATGCTAAAATATTTTCTGACAAGTATCACAGTATTTAATAAAAGTAGACGTTGTTGAAACCAACTATTTAAATTGTTGTGTGCAACTAATAGGATTTAATATTTAATCTTCTTTATTTAAAAAGTATACAAAAGAATCGAAAGTTCAGAGACGCGCCTCTGTTGTACAAAAGAATCGAAAGTTTAATCGAAGATTTCCGGACGCGCCTCTGGTGTAAAAAAGCATCGAAAGTTTCTGGACGCGCCTCTGGTGTACAAAAAATGGAAAGTTTCCAGAAAGTTTGCGGACGTGCCTCTGGTGTACCAAAGAATCGAAAGTTAACATCTTTAACATACCCAGTAGTTAATATCTTTAATATAGGCAATTCGTCTTCATTAATAAAGAGATTTTTTATTTGGCATTTTTTGTCTTGTTTTCTTCTAAAAGTGTGGCTTTAGTTTTCAATTTTGCCTTTTTTTTGTTGCTTTTTTGACCTTTTTTTTGCCATTTTTGGCCTTTTTTTCCTGAAAAATTTGGCTTAAAAAACAATTATCACTTTTAAAAAATTTAAAAATTAAAAGTCACTCAACTCGGTTTCTATGGCCCCAATCTTGTATAGTAACATATTTCGAATTAGGTCATCGAGTTCTATATTTCTGTTTTTCCATCATTAAATTATATTTATAATTTAAAAGGTTATATCGAGTTAAAGGGCACGAGGAGCGTTACTCCTTTCGAGATATCTATATTTCTAGATTCCTGCTGCTGTTAGTAACATTTTTGGTATAAAAATAAATATTCGCTTTAAATAAAAAAAGTAATGGTGATTCAACGTCAATAGGGGTCTTTATCCCACACATTGATGACCACACATATTTTGAATAACTTTTTTCTATTGGACAAAATTTAAATTTTTTTATGTTCAAAAGAAGCTTAAGACAAGTCAATCCTAATGCAATGAAACGCATGAAGTTTGGATGAAAACTGAATTACTGACAAGCCCAAGAATCGGTCGCGTTTAGGTAAATGTTGACCTTAAGCATACTATTCACACACTGCCGTGTGTGAATGAGATATATGTGTAAGGTTAATTGCGAGGGATTTTGTTTAGATTTGTGCAAACATTTCTATAAAATTTCGGTAACTAGTGTGTCACGCTAAAGTTTTAAATAGCATTCTTCTTGGTCTGTCACATTTAAATGTGAAATAGTGTTTGCTCAAGATATAATTCTCGTCAGTTTATCACGCTTAAATTTTAAGTAGCATCTTCGTCGATTTCTCACGATTAATTTTTAAATAGCATTCTTTTTTGTTTGTCACATTTAAATGTGAAATAGTGTTTGCTCAAAATATAATTCTCGCCAGTTTATCACGCTTATTTTTTGAAGTAGCATCTTCGTCGATTTCTCACGATTAAGTTTAAGCAGAATTTGCTTTGAACTGTAACATATTTACTTGAAATATTATTTTTAGGGTGTCCGTTGCCCTTAACTTGGAAGTATCGTGTATTTTGTCTGTCACACGACCATTTGTGTTTGTCTGATACCCTTTAGTTTGAAATAGTAATTTAATTTAGTCTTTTACGGTTAAGTTCAAAATATAATTTTAGTTGGCTTTTCACGGTAAAGTTTGAAATATAATTTTCCTTGCTGTCTCACGCATAAGTTTTAAATAGTATACGCATCGGAAAACGCGTAGATGTGCAAATCTTGAAAATATCCGTCTGTGGTTGTTAAAGCAGAGCGGTAAAATTGTAATCCTATAATGATAATGAATATCCCTTAAGGAGAGAAAGCTAATCCTGACTGATAAGAGCATTAAAGAAATGTTATAGGGCTGATAATCGTATAAAAATAGGAGATGCATTACCGTAGTAAATGATATGTGTGTGAGGAGAAAATTAAATCGTTACTTAGATATTGAGGGAATTCGCCATTTTACTTGCAAATGTACGTAAGAATAATAACACAAGAAATGTTTTATTTACATTTCAGAACACACTATAAAAAGGAATTGTATCAGATAGAGTCGCAGGTGCACGGCCCTGCGCATATGAATGCGAGATTTTAAAAATGTGCTTATCGACGTAGGACGTACTAATTGATGAAGTAAATGCAATTGATTCCGGTTTTAAAAAAAAGGCCAGGACTCTCTGGTGTTAAAATGAACCATGTGAGTACGCTCAGTTTGCAAGGTAGTTGACTTCAATTAATTGCCATTGGAGGACATTCATAGTGTTTTCTTCTTTTCGACACATAGATCACATTTATAGTATCAGGTATCCAGCTGCAATGAAGAAGCTCATCAGAGTATATAGTTTTTGTATGAGAACATGTAAGTGTATTTGTTCGAAGACCGTAAAATAAAAATCAATGTTAAATATGCAAATAAATGCGGTTGTTAAATTAGATTTGACTTGATCTACAGTAACAGTTACCTATTAGGACCAATAATATTAACTTGCAAATTATATCATGAGATTAGTCTAGTTTAAGATATAGAAAATGAAGATGATTCTGAGGGAACGACGCATCCTTTAGAATTATGTAAGTAAGAAAGAAAGCAACTACGATTGTAAATATATTAGGGAGAATAGAACACACTTGAAAATTCCACCGCTTATTCTTTTCTTGCAGATAACTATTTCTCTCATGTGCGAATTTTTTACCTTTTTGACTAAAAAATCAAGTAAATCAAAGGTAACAGAAGAGGGTAATTTTAAGGTCTTGCATTCAATTTCCGAAAATGCTATTCAAAATTAAAGCATTACAGACCAATTTAAATTCTATTTTAAAATCTCAAAGCCCTTGCTCCATTACAAACTCTTCGCCTCAAAGATAACAATTTCAGCTGTTTCTATTGTCTATTGATACAACAAAATGCATAATCATATAAATACAACACATATTAAGTAAACACAATTCGAACACACTGGGAATATGCAAACAAACCCGTTAAGGTCGGATAAGAAATAATAACATCATTCCCAAAGGTTAACTCCCTTCAATTTATTCATATATCACTAGGGGGATACCCATCTAAGGGCGGGTTGAATTCATTCCCCGAACATAACTTATTTTAAAAAAACCAGAATAAATCAGATGGATCTAAAACTCATGATTACGGAGGATGCAGTGGTAATTCAAAGCAACAATTTATTGCTTCAGCTTCTGCAGGCGGAAAAGTGCGAATATGTGCGTTATCCTTGAGCAAATGCACACCAGGCAGCTTTTATTGACTATTTGTAAGTACATGTTCAACATGGATTCAACACACCACTAAATGACTTAAAGTTTTGAAAAATCATACTTAGTTATAAGTTTTTGTTTATTCATGTCCAAGTACAATTTACATTCTGTTTGCGTTCTTATGATTCGTTCTTTTCTTTAATTACAAATGTGTGTGTTGAGAGGCAGTAAATCTTGTCGCGAAGCAAATGAGAGTGTAACAGATTTTTCATTTACAATTTATATTTGTTTGTTTCATGTAAGATAACAAATAAAAGGCGGGCAACTCCTCGGATATTTTTATTCTTTACAAATTCGTAATCGTTTGAAATGCTATAGATTCAGCATCACATTTCCAAATATAAAATTAGCTATGTGTATATGTTTATATATTTCCGTGAACATATTTCACTGGTACACTAATGAACTGTTTCTTGTTATTGTATGGGCACAGCTAGGCGTAAGGCTGGGTAATGCGAGCTTAATTAAGTCTCATTTAGTTTTAAATGTAGATACCTCGAATTTTTGTATAAATTTTACTTCATCAATTCATAAATATTCCCCAAATTTCAGTTTCTTTGGAGTATTTTAAATGTTTTATAGGGGCGGTGTTACATTCTCGCTTACCTTCGCATGTGTTTACCCAGGTTTAGTCTCCGCCGGCTGGGGTATCTTGTCTTTCGGCCGTGATTGATAACGCATGAACTGCGGGTTTAATTAGAGAAAATGTATTTAACATAACAGACGACACAGATTGTGTGGTTGGTTTGCATGGAAGACTGCGAGAAAGGCTAAAAAAAAGATATTCAGACAATTTTGCACCATTGCTTCCCGCCGGTCCACGCCTATTGGCATGGACCGGGAAACTTTTCACAAATACTTCGGTCGATGAGTCAGGAACAAGAAGATCGAAAAAGCCTCCTAACGTCATGACGTCACTTCAACATTCCCGGATACTTTTACGCGTTTCCAAGGATCTCTCCTACTGTCGGCACCTCCCATTATCTAACAGCGTAATGTGGCACCAGGTTCTTTTTTAATTAAAATATATCAGATTAGCATTACATTTTATTAATAGACACCAATTAAGCATGATTTCCTGAATTTAAATTTTTTAAGACCGCTGAAGCCGAACATTTTATACACTTTCTTGAATAAAAATCATGCAATGGATTTTAATAAGAAATGAAATAGAGATTCTAGATATAGGGTTTAGTAGCATTATTTGTTGTTTTTAATTGTCAAAAGAGGACATAAACATGTAACAAAAATGTTCCGTTCGAGGAATTAATATTACCTGTCGTATGACGGTTATTCTTTTGTTCCTTGCATTTGCCAGTTGAACACTCTGACTTCTTGATCATAGACATTAACCTCTCTTCTTTCCTTTTTGATTAATGGTGGCATGGTGGTCAGTCAGAGTTGAAGGTCAATTTGTGAATTGGTTCGAATCCCTAGACGAGCAGTAATTAACATTTCCTACACTCGTGAGTGTATATAGCATGAAACTTTAAATAATTAATATTTATAATAATAGTATATATATATATATATATATATATATATATATATATATATATATATATATATATATATATATATGTAATATAAATAAAATAAACATTAGTGGGACAGTCGACAATAATTAATGTGTGTTTCAACGCATATGCGTTTTCTCAAGACTGCGCCAAAAAGTTAAGATCGGTTTTGAAATCGGTCTAGAAAAACAAAGGTGAAAGAATGGGGAAAAATTAATGCGTAACTATGAGTTAGTTGGACTATATTTACTATACTTTTACTATAGGTATATGTAAACGAGAGACATGGGTAGGATACTATTTGCACATAAGAAAGTGTAATGAGCTATGTTTGATATATTTTTAAGTAAGGAAAGAAGATAGACTATCAGTTAAAATGAATGTATTATTCAGAGTTAATATTAACTAGCCTAACCAACCGGGGCAATGCCGCATAGCGCTGGGATGTTTTGATAGATAAAATTATATGAAACAGATATCTGAAACTGATCAAATATTAGGAAATAAACATATTTTAGTTTATTCGATGCCCGTTTTATGCAGTTTTCCGGGTTCGAATCTCACAGCGTAGAATTTCTTTTTGTTCTATGCGATAGCGTCCCAGTGATATCCTAGCAAATACCGATCGTCATCATTAACCTGAATAATAATAATTAATTATTTTATTGCGATTGAAAGTAAACAAAACATTATTCATTTCAACTGACGTGCAGAAAAGCGATGCTTGTAAAACCCGGCGTTGTCACATACTAAAGTTCGTATATATATACATGGTAAACAGCCGATGATCCTTGTGTTAATATTAGACGCTTAAGGTCTCCTGTTTTTGTTTCACTGCTAGATACTTAACCTCTCCTTTTTATTTTATTTATTTATTTATTTATAAATTTTCCAACGAATGTTAAGTCTGCAATATCTTGGATTTAGTTAGTTTCTCTGGGAATTTAAACTGCATTTTATTTCTATTTTTTTCTTTTGTTTAAAATGACTCAAAGCTTCTTTAGACTATATATTGGGTATTTAGATACGTATGGCTAGGTTTCCTTCCTCTTATCTACTTACCTTTCTGGTAACTAAGGTACTTAAGCTTTATTTTTTATTTTTATTTTTATTTTTTTTAAATGCAACTTTAATTCCTATATACTTTTATTGCTAGCTACCATATCGCAGCATGGTTCTTGGGTGTAGTGTTTAGATAGAATTATTATCATTATCTGTTTCTTGATTAACTTTTAATCATGAACGCTGAAATTAGTATTCCCTTCATGCTTGCGATAATAAAATGTTGTACTCCCCCCAAAATCATGAAATATATATATATATATATATATATATATATATATATATATATAACAAATACATATTGCTCTTTATTATAAAGTTGTGGATTATTATTATTATTATTATTATTATTATTATTATTATTATTATTATTATTATTATTATTATGTATACACTCAGAGTTCTAACACAGGTGTCATTATCAGTGATTGATCACTGTTAATAACCGGTGGTGTTCCCTGAAGTGGAAGTGACAACAATTCTCCCCAGATTTACAGTACTTTCTCATTATTACTATCATTATTATTTACTCACTAGGAGTAATCACACTGGTCATCGTCAGTGATCGCCCACTGCCAACAACCTGTGGTATTCCCTGGAGTCTGAGTGACAACAAGTCTCCTCAGACTTCCAGTATGCTCCACTTCTTTTCGTTCATCACCGCTGATGACCTTGCGGTATCGCAACAGCCACCTACCACCGATTTCCCGCTGATAAGGACCATTGGTCCCCTCTGGGGGCCCGAGTGGCAACAAGCCTCCCCAAGGCCCCAGAGCTGTCCGCGCTCTTCCAGTGGAGGTCTGGTTTGCGCTTTCCCTCCTTGACCTTCTGTCCATAATTTTCGTGGTGTCAGCCTATGCTTGCGCCTCTCTCGTGCGGTCGTATTTTCCCCGGTTCTGTTGTCTTGTGCTTCCATGTGTTTGTTCTCCATTCGTTGCTTATGTGGGTTGGTTTCCGCATTCGAGGACATTTCTCAGGATTGTAGCTGTTTTGATCATTACTGTCCTTTGTATGGTCTCAGTTATCCCTTTGATACCTATTTCTCCTAGTCTTTTCTCCATGTTTTGGGGACTGTTCCTAGTGCTCCTATGATTATTTGTGTTATACTGACTTTCTTCATGTTCCATATTCTTTTCAATTCTCTGGCAAGTTCAGTATATTTGCTTCTTTTTTCCGTCTCTTTGATCTTCACTCTGTGGCCCGCTGGAACGGCAAAGTCTACGATTTTGCAGGATTTTTCTTTCTTGTTGATTATTATCATATCCGGTATCCTTGCTGTTATGGGTTTGTCTGTTTGTACATTCATATGACATATAATTTTGTGTTTTTCGTTTTCTAGTACAGTTTCTGGTTTGTGTTTGTACCGTTTTTTTGCATACTCGAAATTCAGTTGTTTGCACATTTCCCGGTGTACTTCTTTTCCCACGCTGTCATGTCTGTTCTTGTATTCCTTTTGGGCTAGCTTGCTGCATTCACTTATTATATGATTTATCGTTTCGTGTCTTTGTCCACACAATCGGCATTTGCTGTTTTCCTGGGTTTTATCTATCTTTGCTTTAATAAAGTGTGTCCTAATCACATTGTTCTGTGCTATCGTCAGCAGAGATTCCGTTCCTCTGTTCAAGTGTCATTTTCTTAGCCATGCCCAGCTGTTTTCATTGGCTTCATCGCTTGTGAGTCTTATAAAGCGTCCATGTAGTTTTTTTTCTTCCCACTTTTCCTTTCTTGTCTTTTTGTTTCTGGTTTCAGTGCTTCCGGAGTTGTTTGTTGGGCTGGTGTCTCTTGCTGTGGTGATCAGTCTTTCCGTGTTCTGGGTTACATATTTCTCCAGCTCTTTTTTGGTGTCTTCCACACAGTCTTCTATACTTACCAGTCCTCTACCTCCTTCATTATTTTTCATTTAGAGTCTGTCCGTATCGTCTTTTGGGTGCATTGCATTGTGCATAGTCATTAGTTTTCTAGTCCTCTGGTCAAGATGCCTGAGTTCTTTTTTGGTCCAGCCTATGAATGGTCCAGAGTATCTTATTAGTGATACATCCCATGTGTTTATCCCTTTTACTAGGTTTCTGCTATATAAGTTAATTTGTAAGAGTTTCCTTGTGCTTCGTAGATATTCTTTTCCAATCTTCTCTTTGATTTCTGTATATTTGATTGTGTCTGCTTCAAGAACTCCCAGGAATTTATAACTATCTTGTTCTCCTAGCGCCGTCATCTCCTCTTGGTTGGAGAGTTCTATACCTTCTGTCGTCTCCAGTTTTCCTCTTTTGATCTCTAGAAGTGCACATTTCTTTATTCCAAACTCCATTTGGATATCCTGACTGAATATCCTGGTTGTATTTATCAGCTTTTCCAGTTCGTTTTTTATTTTTGCAAACAGTTTAAGGTCATCCATGTACATCAGGTGGTTTATTCTTTGTACTGTATCCGTAAACCTGTATCCGGCATCACACTTTCTGAGTATGTAGTTAGGTGGTATCATGGCTATTATAAACAATAGTGGTGATAGAGAGTCTCCTTGAAAAATGCCTCTGTATTTTTATCTCAGACGGCGTTGTTCTCCAGCTGTCAGTTTTTGTCTCCATGTTTCCATTGCTTTCTGGATGAGATTAATAATCCTGTCTGGTATCTTGTATATTTTTAAGCATTCAATTATCCATGTTTGGAGGATTCTGTCGTAGGCTTTCTTGTAGTCAATCCATGCCATGGTTATGTTCTTTTGTCTGCTCTTCATCTCCTTCAGGGTCTTTTGATCAATGTATAGTAGATCATGTGTCCCTCTTTGTCCTTTCCGGCATCCTTTTTGTTCCTCGGGGAGCAGTCCACGTTTGTCCAGGGATTGGTAGATTTGTTCTCTCAGGTGTGCTGTGAGAATTTTCCACATTATTGGTAGACATGTTATCGGTCTGTAGTTGCTGGGGGTCGTTTCCTTTTTGGGGTCTTTTTTATTAATGTTATTCTTCCTTCCGTCATCCATTCTGGTACATCTGTTTTGCGGATACATCCACTCAGTTTCTGCGCTAGTATTTCATGCAGGGTCGTGAATTTTTTAAACCAGTATGCATGTATTCCATCGTGGCCTGGTGCTCTCCAGTTTACCATTATTATTATTATTATTATTATTATTATTGTTATTATTATTATTATTATTATTATTATTATTATTATTATTATTATTATTATTATTATTATTATTATTATTATTATTATCATTATTATTATTATTATTATTATTATTATTATTATTATTATTATTGGTCGTTAATCTGTTTATTTGTATAACATTATAATTGTAATTTATTTATTCAATCAATCTTTTTATCTACAGATTCGTACACATTTATTTAAACTCAAAATAACCAAAAATATTGAGATTATTTTACAAGACGAAATTTGCTTAATGAATAAATGAACTTGATTAAGTTTTAATCATGAACGATAGCATTCGTCTTTCCTTAATGCTTGCGATAATATATATATATATATATATATATATATATATATATATATATATATATATATATATATATATATATATATACAAAGGTGTGTATGTACGTATATGTTTGTGTGGGTGTATATAGTGTGTATTAAAATATTCCTGGGCATGTGTGTATATGTACGTGCGGGCATATCGGTTTTGTATTTGTTTCTATGTGATCTTAACAAAACATGAGTTTGGCATTTGTAAGTGTATGCTTTTTTTATGATTGATACGGACGGATATTTATATACGTACATATCAAGGAGCACGTGTCTATGCGTATATGTTTGTGTGTATCATCTTATGCATATACGTGTTCAGACGAACGTGTGCAGCTTGATGTGTGTTTATATATATATATATATTCTTTTATTTTGCTTCAGTTGAAGATCTCAGAAATCAAATGTCTCGCACAGGGGCTAACACTTGATCTCTAGATGAGTACATAGATATTTGAATATTCTCAAACAATAAGTTGGTATAAAGACGTTAACAACATTAATTTTCCTCTCTCCAATTTACCAGTTAAATATGTTATAGTATATCTTTCTTGTAGTATCTTGGTCTTTCCGGATTCTAATACAAGAATTTATCTAGTCTGGTGGAGTATTCAGCTATGTTCTGTTACTTGAAGTAACATCACAAGTAGAAGGTGCACCACTCTCTGTATGAGCAAGTGTATAGTATTGGTACTGCGAATACTATTTTGTTTTGAATATTTGGTCAGGGTTTACTTGTAGGGTGAAGTATTCTCATGTCAGTTTGTTCTGACAAACCCTTGTACAGAGAGACCGAAGACACTTAAGGAGAGTGTCTAGTAGGTAATTCAAACTCTACTATGTATATATGTGTGTGTATGTGCATGTATATTTATATGTGTCGGGTTACATATTCTATCTACATGTGCGTATGTACATAAATGTATGCGCCTGTGTGTGATTTTATATGTAGTTGAGTTTACTGGAACCCGGTTTTAAATGTGTGCAATATGTGTTGAATTTTTAATCTTAACTTCTATTTCATTATTTATTTTATTCATTATCTGAATGGTAATATATATTTATATGTGTGCATTTGTGAAGCCTAAGAACAGTGGCGTAGCTAGACTTTTTGCCGCCCGGGGCGGTAGTAAAATTTGCCGCCCCCCCCCCCCGGCATTTGGGTGCCCGGAAAATTCGTCCATGGATAATTCGCCCATGGAAAATTTTTTGCTAGGTAGGAAAACTGGTCCATTATTATTAAGTTAACATTATTCTTAATTTTCATACCTTGCGAAAATTAGTTCTACGGTATCTAATTTTCCTAAATTCAATTAAATTAAAATTAAAATATGAAAACTGATTTTTAATATTTTTTATTCATTTGAGATTTTATCTGTTTTCCTTTTGTTTTAAGTAGATGGTGGGGGTTGCCCGGGGTGATTTTGTCCGATCCCCCAGCTAGCAATTGTAAAGTTTACAAGGAGTTATAAAAAGTATGCTACAAAAACAAACGTTTGGACAGTAATAAAATTAATGAATTCAAACTTTCGCATCTAATGTTATTTCCTCTTTGATGTCGGTGTATATACACCCAAATATCCAACTTTCTTTTCGCACCTATTCGATAAAAATTTATATGAAAGCTTGTATACATGCAGCTTCAGTAGCGGTTCACTCTGTTACATTTTTTGGCACACTGGACCGGTTATTCTCGTTCTTTTCTGCATCTACACATCGCTGGGACATCTTGATTCAGTTGACCGGTCTAAGTATCAAACGGACTGTGGATACTAGATGGAGTAGTCGAGCAGATGCTGTAGATGTTGTGATAAAAACAATATTGGAAGTCGTCATTGCCCTGGAACAGCTCACAGAAGAAGGAGAAAATGCAACCACAAGATCAGATGCATCTTTAATTCTCAACTCGGTACTATCGTTTCCGTTTCTTTTATTTCTGAACCTTTGGAAAACTATTCTCCCAGAAATCAATGATGCCCAGAAATATCTTCAAAAAATAGGGCTAGATCTGCAACAAAGTTCTGTCAGGCTGACGGCGTTGAAAGATTTCCTTCTTCAGAATAGAGAAAAGATAGTGGACACTGCAATAGACGAGTCAAAAACACTCTGCTCTGAAATGGGGATAAGCATGGAGCGTCGTATTCGCAAAAAGAAACGAATGTATGGTGAAGGATTGACTGATGCAGCGCTGAGTTTTGATACTGAGTTGAGACGGGAAATGCTGTCTGTCATAGACAGATTGACTGAAGAAATATCTTGCAGATTTCAACAAGTTCACAATCTTGCAAATAAATACGCTTTTCTTATACCGTCAAATCTGCTTGATGATAATTATGATTGTCAGCTTGGTGGATTTGACGAAGATATAGAAAAAGAGAAATTCTTTGCTGAAAAGAAGAGGTTACAGTATGTTGTAAAAGCTTCAGAAAAAGAGAAAATCGATGGACCTCTTGAACTTTTGAACTTTATACAAAGATACCAACTTGGGGATTCCGTCCCTAATATTGTGATCTTGCTGAGAATTTTCCTCACCAGAGCTATTAGCGTTGCTAGCTGTGAGCGCTCTTTCTCAAAACTGAAGCTCATAAAAAAACTACCTTAGATCAGCAATGAGCCAGACAAGACTTACAGACTTGGCAATCCTCTCAATAGAGAGGGAACTTGTCGAGGAAGTGAATTTTGATAGAGTCATTGATAACTTAACCGAAAAAAAGGCGCGAAAAATCTGTTTCTATATTTTCAACCGACTTGATGCCTTGCGACAGTTCTCTCACAAAAAATAAATTTATAGCCTTATTTGCCATTCATAAATACATTTGTTTAAAATATATTAAAACTATTTTTAAAAGAGTTGAAACGTTATTAACAACAACAAATTTCTGAAAACCGAGCGATTACACACACGGATTTAAAAAAGCACCGATACAAGACGTTTTTTCTCTTCGGAGGGCTCGCCCTCTTAATAATAACATTATGAAGACAAAGAAAAGAAAACTACATCGGACTATTCTCTCCTTGATACATCCATGTTATTTGGCGAAAATTCGGACTTTAACAACAACGACAAAAAAGTAAATAAAAATGATTTTATCATTTCATAACATTTTCAGGTTTTCAAATGTTCTCATTTAAATTTATTATTATATAAAATTATAGTATAAAATTTCATATTTTTTGTTAACTTTTGTTTTTTTAAATTTTTTTCTCTACTTTCTATTTTTACCCTCTCAAAATGCCGCCCCCTCAGGTGTGCCGCCCGGGGCGGCCCGCCCCCCTCGCCCCCCCTAGCTACGCCAGTGCCTAAGAATAATAATACTGGAAGCTATCCACATAAAAACACAACCAAAAACGACTTCCTGGGCGACGCAAACACATATTTTCGTTCGCCAGCTTTTTTGTTCATTTTCTATTGACACTTGATGATGATTCGACGAATAATCGAAGACGTTCGTGAAACCTATGGAACCTTTGTTTTTTTTTATTTTAATACAAAAATGATCATCAGAAAAATTGAAAAAAAAATGGTATAATTAAACAGAAGAATTCTGCTTTTTTAACATTGTTAGCATAAATGAGAAAATGCTGCTTAAATACGCACACAATTATATATATATATATATATATATATATATATATATATATATATATATATATATATATATATATATGTATATATATATATGTATTTATATATATATATATATATATATATATATATATATATATTAGCTCAATTTTGTCTACTTACTATCAAAACAACTTACCCTCTAAATCTATATTTTCACACTACCATTTCAAACCTCGTCTTTCGCGTTGCCTTGTCAATAATTTCCTCATACTGATAATCTGTTAATACCAGAATCATCTTGTCTGGTAAAGTAAGTAATTCAGCGTCGGTTGGTTGCGTAAGACCCCATGGCGTCTTATTCTTCTGCGCAACTATTCATCTCGTTGACACGATTGGCTCCAATCCGGAGGATAGAGCTCAGATAATCCAACCTAATCCGAACAGGGACATCTGCCAGAGTGTTTTAGTTAATAAGAGGCCTGCGGAAAATTAATGATTAAGCGGTTGGTTCGATAATCATGCTGAGACGAGTGTGGGAACACGTAGAAATAGTCTCAACGACGGCAAATTTCCAGACAAAAAAAATGTATTAAAAGATATTTTTGAAGGAAAGACGTTTTGTAGGAAGATGTAATCGAGAACACTGGGGAAATCGCCATTTTTCCCCGCTACTTTCATCCCACCTTGTTTATCCCTGGTTTTTATACCATTTTCTTTTTCTGTACTTTGATTTACTTTCCTGCCTGTCTCTACTATGTCTGCGTACTTTTGTAAACCTCTACCATCAATTCTGTTGGTAATTTTTGAGACGAACGAAATGTACATTTTAGCAAAATAGTTCAATATCCTCCACTCTATAATAAAGCCTAAATATGCATTATATATATATATATATATATATATATATATATATATATATATATATATATATATATATATATATATATATATATATATATATTGCTTTTAAATATAATAAACGGAGTCATAGCGAACGAGGCACTATTACAAGAAAAAAAAGGAGAGGAAATATTAAATAATATTTAATCGTCGATTTAAAACGAATAAAACGATCGACTAAAATTGACAGAATAAAAGCTAAGTCCCTAGGTACCTTTCGGCCGACACATTGTCAAGAGAAAACGTCGGCAAATATCGTTTTAAAACGTGGGAAAGAATAACGTGGGGAGGGGAAAAAAGCAAAAGAAAAGGGAGATTGAATAATGCCATTAAACTGCAAAGAATAAATGGACATAATAGGCAAAGTATTTTTTTTTAGAAGTCTCTAAATAGATCTAATTTATGAGACAACTCTTTCTGCCAACAGAGAGATGGTTTTCGCATTGTAACACTAACTGCCTCCAAAACCTTGAGATGGTGTTTGGAACGGGCCCTGTGTACAATGCGAAAACATCCATCGGAGTATGTCTCACCGCACCTTTTATTGTCGTACAGGTGCTGTCCAATGGATGACTCGTGGACTTGCAGATGTGCTCTGCAAACGCCCGGGTGTTCTTTGTAAAGACCCGGATGTGTCCGTCGCTGTACTCGTCTTTACAACACGTGATCTGCGAAAACATGCAGGGATATGCTGGGTCACTCTGACTTCCAAGCGCTGAAGAGTACGACCAACATAGTCAGCTTCACACTGACATTTGAATTTATATATAATCAAACTTTTCTGTAGTATTGGAGGTACATCTTCCTGAAAGGCTGGAAATGCAGTTCTGGTGCCAAACACCACACGGGGCTGTACTGCATAAAAACAGCGAGATACAACCGATGAAATTTTATCCGAAAAACCCTTACTGATTGAACCAATAAAAGAAAGTGTCAGATAAACAGGACATTTGGGTGGACCAAAGAAAATGTTGGCATTAAATTTCGTAAGTTTTCGATCAATAGACTTGGAAATTAGACCCTCTGGGAAACCATTTTTAATAAGAATGTCAGTATCTTTCTAAGTTCAGCCGCGAGTTTGCTAGCAGTGCAAATCATCAATGCGCGGTGAACAAGTGTTTTGACCAAACTGATTATTATATGATTTACTGTTACATCTCTTTTTCCACACAGTCTGCATTTACAGTTTTCCTGAGTTTTATCTATTTGAGCTTTAAGGTAGTTTTTCCTAATCGCATTGTTCAGTGCAGCCATCAGTAAAGATTACGTTTCTCTGTTCAAGTTTCCTTTTCTTAGTCATGTCCAGCTATTTTCGTTGAGTTCTTCTCTTGTGAGTCTTATGAAGCGTCCATGTAGCTGTTTTTCTTCCCACTTTTCTTTTTTGTTTGCTTGTGTATGGTTTCGATAATTCCTGCGTTGTTTCGTTCGGACGGTGTCTCTTGCTGCGGTGATCAGCCTTTCTGTGTTCTGGTTCATGTATTTCTCCAGCTCTTGTTTGTGTCGACCACACAGTCTTCTATACTGTCCGTATCGTCTTTTGGATTAGTGCGTTATACATGGTCATTAATTTTCTAGTTCTCCGGTCAAGGTACCTGAGTTCATCTTTAGTCAAGTTTAAGAATCGTCCAGAGTATCTTATTAGTTATACTGCCCAGGTATTTGTTCCTTTGATTAGGTTTCTGCTATATAATTTTGTTTCTAATAGTTTTCTTGTTCTGCTCAGATATTCTTTTCCAATCTTCTTTTTCATTTCTGTTGAGTTGATTGTGTCTGCTTCAAAAACTCGTAAATATTTATGGCTGTCTTGTTCGCCTAGCACCCTCATATGCTCTTGGTTGGGCAGTTCCATGCCCTTAGTCGTCTCCAGATTTCATGTTTTAATCTATAGCAATGCACACTTTTCTATTCCGAATTCCATTTGAATGTCCTGACTGACGATTATGGTCGTATTTATCAGCTTTTTCAGTTCCTGTTTGCTTTTTGCGAATAGCTTCAGGTCGTCCATTTACATCATATGGTTAATTCTTTTTCTCTGCCTCTAAACTTGTATCCGGCATCACATTTCCTGAGTATGTAGTTGAATGTCATCATGGCTATGATAAACAGTAGTGGAAAATGCCTCTCTGTATTTTGATCTCCGTCAAATGTTGTCCTCCAGCTGCCCCTATTTCTTTCTTGATGAGATTAATAATCCTGTCGGGTATCTTGTACATTTTAAAGCATTCAATTATCCATGCTTGAGGGATACTGTCCTATGCTTTCATGTAGTCAATCCATGCTATAGATATGTTCTTTTTCTTGCTTTTAACTTCTTTCTGGATCTTTTGATCTATGTATAACAGATCATACGTCCATTTTTTCTTTTTCTGCCATCCTTTTTGTTCCTTGGGAAATAGCCCACAGCTGTTCAGGGAATGGTAAATTTGCTCTCTCAGTTGTGCCGTTTGGATTCTCCACATTGTCGATAAACAGGTTATTGGTCTGTAATTGCTTGGGGTCGTTCCTTTCCTGGCCTTTTTTTTTGTATGAACGTTGTCCTTCCTTTAGTCATCCACTCTGGTACGTCTGTTTTATGGATTCAACCTCACAGTTTCTGTGCTAGTCTTTTATGTAGGGTCGTGAATATTTTGAACCAGTACGTCTGTATTCCATCGTGATTTGGTGCTTTCCAGTTTGTTATTTTCTTTAGTGTGGTCTTAATAGTTTCTTCATTAATTTCTGTTTCTGTTCCTTCTTCAATTTCTAGTAGTTTATTTGTCATGGCTTTCAGCCATTTAATATTTTTGTTGTGATCCTCAGCCTTTTTCCATATCTTGCTCCAGAAATGTTTTGTTTCTGTCGGGTCTGGTTGTTCTGTTGTTGTTCTTTCTCTGTTTACGTTTTTGTAAAACTAGCTTTCATTGTTTTCAAAGTTCCTGTTCTGTCTGTACTGCTCCGGTTTGTATATGTATCGTGTCAATCTTCCTTCTTCTTCTGCTATCTTTCATTTTAGTTCTTCATGTTTCTTATTTAGTCTTTCCTGGCGATTTGGATTTTTGCTCTTCCATCGTTTACTGTGCTCCTTAATCATATTTACGGTTTTAGCTTCCTTTTAAAGTTTGGTGATCTGGGTTTCCAGTCTGATCTCCCATCCAGATTTCGTCTGTCCATTCTATTGGTCAGTCTTCTTTTCTCTTTTTAGTTTCATACTTATTGATTTTGCCCCCGCATATATCACGTTGTTTAAGTCTGTGATAGTGTCTGCTGGGATGTACGTGAGTACTCTGTTTATTTTCTGTGTTTCAACTTTTAACTTTTTCCAATTTTCGTTTCTTTAGATATGAGAGTTTTGTTTTGTTTTGTTCTCGAATATTAATCGTTTGAGGCTTTCCACTTCTCTTGCTTCTTCCTCTGATAGTTCTATGGTTTCGTCGTCTTCGACCTCTTCAGTTTCTGTGTTTATGTGTGTTCCCGTCTTCTTCCTGTGAGTTTTCGTCAGGTAGTTTTTCTTGATCTGTCACAGTATTTTACTTTAGTTTGATTTCGGTTAATCCATCTCAGAGAACCACCCTCTATGGCGTATCTGTCTTGCTTGATCTGCTATCGTTTGTGCCGTTGTATGGTAGTCAGTAGGATTGTCCCATAGATCTTTCATTCGTTTCAGGTATCCTCTTTCTGTGGTGAAGTGCTATTGTAGTAGAAATCCATTAACAGTCCGTTCTCTTTTCTGGGCCATTTCTTTCTATAGCTTTTTGATCTGTTCTTTTCATTCTTGCGTTCTTGTGTTTGGTCCGTGTCCTTGTCATACCTAGAATTTGATGGGTTACTTACCTGTTTTTTTTTTGTCCGTGGTCTTGTTCCCTAAATTAAAGGAGCCAACATTCACAGGATGCGGACCGAGTCCCCCGTGTTAGCCATCGAGGGAGCACCTGCCCATCATGACACTCAGATTTTTCTTCTGAGTCCTACGGCGTTTATTTGTATTTATAGACATTTATCATGGTTTAATGTTTGTGGCAATACAAGGCTCAGACTTAGTTTACCTGTGATCCTGTAACAGGGATAGTGTTTCTCTCATTTTCATGAAATTCAAAGTGCACGATCACACATACATGAAGACAGATTTACGAAGAAAAAGAAAGAATAAATAAAATAGAATTAAAAAAATGATAATTTAAAAAAATAAAATGAAAAATAAATAAATAAATTATATATATATATATATATATATACATATATATATAATTACCTAATTACTTAGTATAAGTTTTCTAGGATACTCTTAAATAATAATAAAAAAGACGATACATTTCCCTCCCATGTTTGTCTGATGTACTGATGCTAAGTTATCAAACGTTCGATCGAGATAAAAAAAATAACGGACACTTTTTTTCTCTAACGTGAAATATTATCTCAGAAGCTTATTATTAGTTAACGTTAAAATTCACAATAAATATAACATTTGTATATCTAGAAAAAAGACGTATTCAATCGGTACGCTCAAGACTTTAAATTATTTAAATTATTATTATTATTATTATTATTATTATTATTATTATTATTATTATTATTATTATTATTATTGATGTTTAAAATATGTTTTTTATAAAATTATATACATGAGTGTTATTTATTATGTAATAACTTAATATATACGAGGCTTGTCTAAAAGGTATTTGACCTTTACTTTTCCGTGCGAAAAAGAGACGATAGGGCGGCGCGACTCTACACAGTGAAGGAAGCCACCTTCATGTGCATGTGTGAATTTTACTAACCACTTTCCTGCGCGTTTGTCGATTCCTGTCGGTTGCTCAGTTAGGTGCTACAAAACGTGTTCGTCGGATTACCGATTATCTCAAGATGACTTTTTGAGCAACGGTATTGCACCAAATCTTTTCAAAATCTTAGTAATTCTCAAAGCAAAACAAATCGTAAGATTCAACAGGTGTTTGGAAAAGATGCGATGAGTGTAACACAAATTTAGAAGTGTTTCAACCGATTAAAAAATAGCCGCACATCACCGGAGAGTGGCTAGGGTTCTGGCAGGCACCTAACTGCTCGGAGTGCAGCTGTTCAGTGGGTGCGAAC
This sequence comes from Sepiola atlantica, assembly GCA_963556195.1. NCBI lineage: Eukaryota > Metazoa > Mollusca > Cephalopoda > Sepiida > Sepiolidae > Sepiola > Sepiola atlantica. Next base: position 73,796,466 of record OY744520.1, read on the forward strand.
TTTGGTGATGGAAGATCATCGTTCAACCGTGCGGGAGGTCGGAGTGAGTAAAGATTTCGCACATGCAATTTTGCGTGATGATTTGAACATGCACAGAGTGGCTGCGAAATTTGTGCCCAAGTTGTTGTCGCAGGAACAAAAAGAACCTGCATATTCAAGTCGCACAGGCCCTTCTGGAAACCACCCACACTGATCCTGGGTTTCTGAAAACCGTTATAACTGGAGATGAGTCACGGGTGTACGAGTACGACCCAGAAACAAAAAGACAGTCGTACCAATAGAAGTATCCCGAGTCTCTAAAGCCAAAAAAAAAAACGAGCCAGGTTCGAAGTAAAATCAAGTTGATGCTGACTGTCTTCTTTGATATCCGTGGAATTGTGCATCACGCATACGCATCGGAAGGACAGACAGTGACAAAGGAGTACAATCAAGATGTTCTCCGGCGTTTCCGTGACGCAGCTCGGCACAAAAGACCAGACATATGGACGGCGAAAAACTGGCAACTGCATCACGACCACGCCCCCGTACATTCATCCCAATTAATCCAACATCTTATGGCCAGTCGTTCGCCAACTTCTCTACTCTCCAGACATGGCTCCTTGCGACTTCTGGTTGTTTCAAAAATTGAAGACGCCACTGAAAGGTTCCCGTTTTGAGATTAGAGAAGAGATAATGCGGAACACGACGGCAGAAATGAACACCATTCCAAGAGAAGACTTGCAGGGGTGTCTCCGGCAGTGGATGGATTGGTGGGTTTTGTGTGTGCAATCACAAGGAGCCTAATTTGAATAGGATTATTGTCCAAACCCTGTCAGGTATTTGAAATATTTTTCTGGCCTAAGATCGGATACTTTTTAGATAGACCTCGTATTTCTTTAAAAGTGGTAACATTTGATGTTTTTTTGCTTGACTTATATTTGTGATGTAGTGAGGTGCGTTAAAGAAGAGATTTTTGGAATCCTGAAAAGTATAAAAATATTCTAAATAGTTTTAGATCCGATCGTACGTCAAATATTTGTTGAATTTAACTTCTTGGAACTGATATAAATAGTTTACCAATTTTATTTTTCTCAACCTACTCTTGTATATATATATAAGTCTAGTATTAACACAGCATGATCGCTAGCTATACATGCATCGTTTCTTTTCATTAAGTAAAACGCTCTTATGACGTCAACTGCCGGAATAAGTGTTAACATTATCAAATTTTATTTAGCTTCTTGGTGTCGAGATTTGAGTTGTTAAATACTCGTAGCCTGGGGTTTCGAATCACGCGACCAGTAGTCAATAGTTATGCTGATGAGTCCCTATTAAAAAGGATGAAACGTATACGTACATAGATAATTAACAAAACACACACACACATATACATACATATATATATATATATATATCATCATTTCCAAGACATTTTAAGAAAACACTTTTTCATACTATACACCAACAAATAAGAAAAAAACATCATTGATTCTTTATGCATACATATTTTATACATATATACATATATATATATATATATATATATAGATATATATATATATATGCATGCGTATATACATATACCAACACACATACACAAATATATACACGTACACACTTAACCACACATACATGCATATATACATATGAGTTTGAATTACCTACTAGAAAACCTGACATGAAAATTCTTCACCCAACAAGTAAACCCTGACCAAATATAACAAATAACATAGTATTCGAAGCTCAAATTATATATCCTCGGTATGGCTACATGCCTATACGAGGAATGGTGCACCTTCTCCTTGATATGTAACCTCAAGTAACCGGACTAGGCTGGATATTTCACCAAACTTGTCCTGGAATTTGGTAAGACCAAGAGACCAAGAGAAATGTATACTTTAACATTAGCAACTGGTCAATTGGGGAGAGGAAAATTAATGTTCTTAACTTCTGTATAAACTCAACGCTTGAAAGGTAAGGGAGAACTTAAATGGAACACATATGTATGTATCTCATATAGATATCAAGTTTAAGTGCCCCAAAGATTTCTGAGAACTTCGATTGAAGTAAAAGGAAAATATATATATACACACATACACATATATGAACACACTTTCGAGTAAACCTGTGGCCGTTATGGTCAACCCTATCAATATAGTCGATTCTAAGAGCTTCGTCTGATATCAACTTTTTTTACTATATACACACTTACACACACACACACACACAACCACACACACACAAATATATATATATATATATATATATATATATATATATATATATATATATATATAGTGTGTGAATCGGTGTTTCTTGGTCATTTGTTGACTTCAGCAATGCGTTCAAAGCGTTGACTTCAGGTGTCAGTGAAATTGACTGATGAATCGCCGTGAGTATTAATGCCCCGGCGGCCAGCACGTAATGGTCATCTTAGCCAGGTGCAAGATGACTTTCAAATATACAACGTCTTATATGTCGTTATTCTATCACGATTCTTAATAACACACACACACACAGACACACACACACATATATATATATATATATATATATATATATATATATATATATATATAGATAGATATATATATATATATTGTTGGTGATTTTATTCCATTAATTGCGACAATATATATGTTGTTTCGTTAGCATTTATAATTAAAGCCAACTCATCAAGCTTTAAATGGAATCACTGCCTAGAATCTTAAAGTCAACCTCAACCGGAAATTGAAGATGCATAAAAAGGAAGGGGGGACGAAGATGGCGCTTAGCCTATAGCGAGGACAGGAAGGGGAGGGGAGACTCCAACAGGTGATATTTTAAAAAGTTGGGTGGGGTGATATCTAGTGTCTGGGCCATCGTGACCTCAATTTCAACCGGGGCAGAGAGCCGGTGGGTTTAATTTAATAATGAGAATAAAATTATAAAATTATAACTGTCATTTCTGTTGTAATAGGTGATTATCGTGTAGATAAAAATATTTTTGATAATTTTAATTTAGGGTATTAATTGCTACTTTTGCATTCTATTTCAATGTAATTATTTATGGATTTTACAATGAGCTCAGTACCGGTAGTGAATTTTGTTGTGATAATATTTGTTAATTGTAATTATATTATACTAAAATTAATACTAGTGGAATTACTATATAAAAGAAATTTGGTGGTGTTAATATCTTTAGTATTAATAAAAACAATTATAATAACAATAATAATAATAATAAAGCCAATAGTACCTACGATAGTCGCAGTGACAATAGTATCAATAATAATAATAATAATAATAATAATAATAATAATAATAATAACAATGATAGTAGTAGTAATAATAATTGTAATTATCATAATCTTGTTATTCGTGAAGTCATTAAGCGAAATAAGTCTGCAAGTGATGGTAAGCTTTTATAGTTCCACTGCCAATAATCAAGACTAGGTACCAGTCAATAATTAAGTGTTCAAGATAGTAATCGAAGGATTAAGTAATTGAGATTAGATCAATCTAAGTAGTATCAGAGTTAATAGCTATCATAGTTATGGGCTTAGGTGGCAGGTGATTTGGATATAATTGGTAGTATGACTGAGAGGCTTTTGAGGCTGTAAATTTTAGGTAATACTTAGAGATTTGATGGTTTAGTGGGGTGGTTATATATCTATAGATTCATCGAGAATTGTTGGGGGTGGGGTTGGGTGGAAAATTCGGGTGGGTGTGTAGGGGGTTGTAATGTGTTTTGAAGTAGTGTATAATGGGGGGGGGGTTAATGCAATTATTAATTTCTAAATATTTTCGTTTTTAAATATGTGTGGGGTTGGTGTGGGATTAAGGTGGGCTATGTGGGTTGCTAAGGAGGTAGAGTCTACTATGTTTACAGTTGATAGACGTCTCTTGTTTTCTATTTAAGAGTTTATTTCTGTCTTTAAAACGGATAATTTCTAGTTTTTCATTCAAACATTATCTACATGGTGAGTTCAGTTTTTTTAGGATTTTCCACTTTATTATGGGAGTTTCTTTATTGTTTTTATTTTGTGGTAGTGTAGTGATAGTCCAGCTTGGCCAGGATGGTCAGGGTTGTTGAAGGATAGTTTATGGTTGTAGAATCTCTCCTTGAAATTGTTACCTGCCAGACCAATATAATAGTTAGTCTGAGATGGGGTTTCGGTTGAGGAGATAGATGCCTCATAGACCACTTGGGTTGATAGGCACTTTTGGTTTAAAGGGCAGTTTAATTTGTTAGTACAGTTACATGTTCTTCTAGAATTTGAGGTTATTGAGGTGTTTAGTATTTTACTGTTGTGCTTTTTTATGATTTTTCCAGGTTGTCACCACAACAATAGCTTAGTTTCAGTGTGTTCTTATTAAAGATTTTATGGAGTATGTTATTATTGGGGAAATGAGTATTTATTAAATTTAAGAATTTAAGAATTTGTTTTAGTTGAATTGTTAAATGGTGGTGTATACCAGGTAATTTTCCTATTTTTATTTTTGTTCCTACTAGGGTTATTTTGTGTAGTTGGAATATACTCTATTTTGGTATTTTATATCCAGTCTCCTTTAGTGCTTTTTCATAAAAGTTCTTATGTTTATTGAATATATCTATATTAGAGGAGTTGTTGCTAATCCTTCGACTAATTGATTCAGGGATGTGTTTACTTACAGATCTAGGGTGGGTAGATAATGGGTTGACATAAAGGGGGTAAGAATTATCTTTAGCGTAGGGCTCATAAGTATCACTAGTGAAGTTGAAGGTAATATCGAGGAAGTTGACCTGTTTGACATTTGATGTTATTTCAGCCTTTAGGCCTATTCGTTTTATTTCTTTGAGTATTATTTTTTTTGGTTTGTTCACACTTTTGTCCATTTGTGTTTTTAACATACATCAGGCCATCATCTCTGTAAAGCCCGATCGAATCGACTTCGAGATCTTTTGTTAGGTTATATAGTAAGTACAGGCCAACCAAGTCTGTCACCTCGGCAGAGACAAGAGAGCCCATAGAAACATCGAAGGAAGAGAAGTGGTCCTTCTTTGTCCATTGTTCATTATTATTTATTAGTACCGTGGTTCGGCATTTTTTAATTATGTTTATTTCGTCTTCAGAGATATTAGAAATGAGAGTGGTGAATTCTATGACATTTTCGAAGAGTGCTCTGGTTATTGAGGGGTAGTAATTAACTATATCAAATTGTATAAAAGAGCATTTATCTTTGTTACTAATTCTATTAAACCATCTTATGGTTTCAGCGGTATTAATCCACTGGTTTAAATTGTAGGTGTTTTTAATTTGCTTATTTATTTTTTCTAATATGTTTTTACTGATTTTTCCTATCTCTTGTCTAGTAGGATTAATAAGTCTGGTTTGAGGTTTAGTGTGGAAATTAATTTTGTGATCTTTTAATAGTATATATGCTTCTTTTGTTTTTAGTTTGCCTACCCTATCGCTAATCTTAAGTTTATCCGTTATAGTTTTACTACCCGAGTTGATTTTATCAATTAGATTAATTTCCGATCTTTTATAATTTCTTTCACCTGAAATGAATGTTCTTACTAATTAATTCCCTAACAAATTTTGCAAGCGATGTAGACATCGTATCAGAATCTGGGTTATGCTTTCTTATGAACGAGCATGTATGGTTTCGGTACCTGTCCTTAAAGCTATACCGTAGACCCAACATGAGTGCATGTGATATTTTGTGTAATTAAATTATGGTATTTCGTTTTAGTAAGTTTGTAAAAGTTATGAGTTTTGTCTGCTTTTACTAGCACAAGTTTAGAGTTATTTATTTCTTTAACCATGTTATCAAGTTTTTTCTGAAAATATGTTTTTTTCTTCTTCTTCATCTTCTTCTTCTTATTATTATTATTGATACTATTGTCACTGCGATTATCGTAGGTACTATTGGCTTTATTATTATTATTGTTATTATAATTGTTTTTATTAATACTAAAGATATTAACACCATCAAACTTCTTTTATATAGTAATTTCACTAGTACTAATTTTAGTATAATATAATTACAATTAACAAATATTATCACAACAAAATTCACTACCGGTACTGAGCTCATTGTAAAATCCATAAATAATTACATTGAAATAGAATGCAAAAAAGCAATTAATACCCTAAATTAAAATTATCAAAAATATTTTTATCTACACGATAATCACCTATTACAACAGAAATGACAGTTATAATTTTATAATTTTATTCTCATTATTAAATTAAACCCACCGGCTCTCTGCCCCGGTTGAAATTGAGGTCACGATGGCCCAGACACTAGATATCACCCCACCCAACTTTTTAAAATATTACCTGTTGGAGTCTCCCCCCCCACTTCCTGTCCTCGCTATAGGCTAAGCGTCATCTTCGTCCCCCCTCCCTTTTATGCATCTTCAATTTCCGGTTGAGGTTGAATTTAAGATTCTAGGCAGTGATTCCATTTAAAGCTTGATGAGTTGGCTTTAATTATAAATGCTAACGAAACAACATATATATTGTCGCAATTAATGGAATAAAATCACCAACAAAAAATATATTTGGCTCTGGATTTTTATTGAGCACTCTCATAAACCCGGTTTCAACTTCCTTCGGATTTATACCCCCTGGATATTTGTAACAAGTTAATTATATATATATATATATATATATATATATATATATATATATATATGAATACCATCCTGTTTATCGTATATTCCTATCCGTTATCTTGTCTTCTCTCTCCGGTCGATTCTGTGGTAAATTAAAAAGCAATTTTATATATTGCCATTTTCTTAAAATCAAAATTATGTTTTATTTGTGCGTTGGTTAAATGCTGATTCATTTACGGTGTATGCATGTGTTGCCCTCAACCGATTGTAAAAGAAAAAATATATTTTAAAAGTAAATGTTTATTCGTTGTTTATTGAACTGCTATTAGAGTTATTGAAATAGTAGGACGAACTCGAAAACATCCTTATTGTAAATCAGTGTAGATGATGATTTTCTGCCGGTCACACGATTCGAACCTCAGCATATTATGTAAACCTTAGTTTCTCAGAGAAGAACACACAATGCGTTCTTCTAAAATCGCTTTTATTTACAAACAGTTGTGTCTGTCGATTTAAAAAAACATATTTTGATGATATACAAAATATCATCGATTTTCATGGGAAAGCTTCCTCAGTGTATAAAAAAAATCCCAGTTCAGTTGGAAAAACTGAAATGCATCGAACATTCATTTAACGTATAGATATCTGCTATTCACTAACAATCTTTATAAGAGAAACACTTATTTATGTCTATTGTTCGATGTTGCATTATGTTTATTACACGTGGTTTCCTCTCCTGTTAACAGTGTTTATATCCAATCGATAAAAATCAATAAAAACCTACTTAAAAGTTAACACATAACTAATCATTACTAGTGTTTGTTTCTGAAAACTAAAGTTAACAAAGTGTTTTAGATCTCTAGTCGAATACTATTGAGCTACATCATAAACCTTTATGTTAACTAATAGAAGAACAAACGAAATTCATAATATATATATATATATATATATATATATATATTAATTTAATTTAAACCACATCAAATGTAGGATTCGCTTCATTTCACTAAAAATCTGATTTTTATTACTAGTGAACAGTTAGCCTACCACCAAGATATTTATAAAATGTTCTTGTATCCAATGCATTTATTCATTGGCGTGGCTAACTTCAGTACTCGTACAAAAAGAAAATAGGAAATTTTTAAAGCAGGTAAAATCTGATTTAAAAATTATGAAGCAGTTCTCTTCCATAGCCCAATTTGCAATAACCTTTTCTGTTGTTAGTTTTTTTTAATCGTTCGTCATCGATCTAGATATTTATTCTAAATCACAAAATATATGAATAAATGTTTTAACTAACCGCTTTATTATTGTTATCTTTTTCTTTCTTTTGATCCAAGTTTTAAACATCAGTTTCTGTTTATTTTTATATGCCTTTTCTTCAACACCGATAATTATAATATATTATATATTAGTAATCCCGTGGCCAATTTCCGTTTTTCGGACAACAGGAAGTAAGCAAACCTATCCGTTCGAACTATTCAGTAATTAACTAGATCTATTATTCGTGTCTTAATTATAATATAGTGTATAATGATGCTATACTATGTAAATTGTATTTTTCTTTTATATATCTAATTTTTATTTTAAAGGTATTTCATTTGAATATATATTTTATGTTTTTTTATTTGCATTATGTAACACGCCGTGTCCTTAAGGGAGATCGACTATCATACAAATTTGCGATTACGATATCTTCTTGAATTAAATAATATATAAAAAGTATAATACTAATTTAATAAAGGTCTTCATATTCAATAACAAATATTCTTAATAGAATTAATAAAATTAACTATTTTATTTAACAATTGTATTGTTCCGGCGTTTTCTTCTCTAGCCATATCAGTAAACGAAAAACTCCCACGTTGATTCACCATGAAGCTGTTATACCCCGTTAAACTGTATAATATTGTTCTAACTGAAATACAATATATTTATGCAATTTTATTTAATTCTAATTTTATTTTCCATGAACTAATTCTTAAATCTTATAATCCTATAAGGAATGCAATGCATTTATATGTTATTATTGTGTGTGATTAATATTACTAAAATATAAAGATCTATAAGCTAGAGGAGATTTACAAGTAAGTCTCATAATTCTGCCCAATTGGTGTCGCTTAGCTGGAACTTCACGAGCTATCACGTTTCATTTGCATTTCTCAAATTAGCGTCCCCTGTATCTCGAGCCAATTAGGATCTCCTCGTAGAAGACTAGTTTTAGGGATCTGTTTAAGGATTGATACAGCACAACTATTGATGATTTCGAATGATGTGGTTTCATGTTAGCTATTACTAATAAAATACGTCATCAGGTGTGTTTTCTCTAACAGATGTAAAGAATTTCATAGCCTTTTCTATGATTGAATCATCGGCATTTCTTTGTCAAACACTTTTCAACTTTTATTCACCGATAACAATGCATATTGTCATGTAGACGTAAGGAGATACTGTGAATCAAGGTTTTAGATTTATCGGGAACTCCTAACTGAAAATGCTTACCCGAGATGTTTGTTCACAGTACATTTTAATTTCTGCATGTTGGTACAGGTAAGGAAACAAAGAGCAGAAAAGGAAATCCAATGGCAAGTGTTTCTGTGAACTTTTACAGTGAAAGAACGGGATTTGCTGCTTGTAAGGTTGGTAGAGAATATTTACATCGTGTGCCTACAAATGCGGTAACTTCATTTGAACAATTTATGTTGTAGTACTTGTGAAATAAGCACATGGATGCAACATTGCGGCGATGGGATTGGGATTGGAGCTTAGACGACAGCATTGAACCTATGAGTTTAGATAATCTGCTTTTGGACTCTTTTTAAGAGCAAGATAGATAGTAGTGGTTGTTATACCAGCCCAGATGTGTCAGAAATACACGATGCATGCATTGTAGAAAGATATATAGAATACTGGAAGGTGTGAGAAGTTTTCAATCTCAGTAGAAGGAGCCCACCTTCGTTGAAGCCGACTTGCATTATCTTCGATGTATTTTCTCAAATTCAAGTTACCTGTGAATGTTAGGCCAATATATTCCAATGTTGAACTCTTGGGTAGAGTGCTACCAGCCATGGCAATCACTAGTTAGAATGGTTTCTTATAATAGTTAAAGGAAAGGATCATTATCTTAGTAGAATTAAATGTAACAACGGATTTTTGGCTCCATTCCACTACAGACTCGTGGTTATTTTCTAATCATTGAGCAATAGACCGTGTGCATTTGATTTACTTACATGTCGATAATAGACCGTGGTGTGATATCATCTCGGACGCTATTGCGCCGAGGAGGCCGTTCATGAAATTCATGAATACTAAAAGTCCATAAATCAACCCCTAAGGAACACCCGCACCAATGTGATTTTGTTTAGATGTAAGGACATCAAGTATGACCTGGATCCTTCTTTTTGCTAAGAAGGATATGTTTATATTAAATATTCGTCTAGTAATACTGTACGAATTAATTTTAACGAGAAACCTTCATGCCAAACCTTGTCAAATATATTGGATATATCAAACACTACCGCTGCAGCGTCACATTATCCAGTGTATTGTATATGCGTTCAAAGATGACTGTTCAGATACTGTAATAGAACGAGATTCTCTAAATCACGGGTAGTCAAAGGTGGTCTGAGGGACCCTTTGACATCGGCGATGAACTGCAGGGACTCGGTGATAGTCAAGGGGTCGAATGGAAATACGTAAGCGAACCTTTCGATTTCTTAGCCTTTTGGTTAAGATCAAAGTGTAGTATCTGTTCTGATGGATACTGCACCCCATAGACTGGTATTGTCTTGGCCTTCGGGCCTTGATTTACGCCGGTCTATGGGTCTGTCCTGTGCAGTTCTAGGAGGTCCACTCTCCCAGGCTTTGCCTCCCCTCTTTTGGGAGGAGTAAGTTTATTGCTTACTGCCTGAGTCGCCCCTACCGGGGAATGCCGACGGGGCTGCCAAGGCAATTTTTAATGTCCAGAGTGCTCAACTTCTCAAGTGCTGGTTTTTCTAATCCCACTTTCCCGACCTTGTGTCACATCTTACCTTTTGGGAGGTAGATAAATAAAACTGGTATTGTCTTGACCTTCGGGGCTTGATTTACGCCGGCCTATGGGTCGGTCCTGTACAGTTCTAGGAGGTCCACCCTTCCAGGCTTTGTCCTCCCCCTCTTTGGGGAGGAGTAAGTTTATTGCTTACTGCCTGAGGCGCCCCACCCGTGAAATGCCGACAGGGCTGCCCAGGCAATTTTTAATGGCCAGAGTGCTCACTTTCTCGGTCGCTGGCTTTTCAAACCCCACTTTCCCGACACGACCTTGGGTCACATCTTACTTGTGGGAGTAAGATAAAACTGGCCTTGTGCCTAACTCCTGGAGAGGAGTAAATAAATACACCGCGATACACAATGAAAGAGGGTGCGAGCTTTCTCCTGATCTGACCAACACCCTTCGCGGCGTGACTCATTTTCTCCCCGGCACTTGCGTTGGCCCAGCTTCCCTTTAAGGGGACGTCACACTAGTTTTTAAATACAAGATTCTCTGAAGATTTAACTGCTCACATTCTCTCCACGCTCGTTTCACCATCTCTTTTGACCACCGAATTTCTGTAAAATTTACAGTCAAACACTTCCAGTAAAATAATAAGTAATTTAAATTTTTTAAAAACATTTTTTTCTTTTTTTAAGCCAATGTCAGATACTAAACAAAAGTGTAGGTAGTATAATGAAGATTATTTGAAATTTCGTTTCATTACTTCATCGGAAAATACATCGATTCTTTTTTGCTTAGTTTGCGAAAAGATATTTAGCAATGATAGCATGAAGCCATCCAAGATGAAAGAACACTTGGAACGGATTCATAGTGATTAGATAGGCAAATATCTTTAATATTTCAAAGCTGTGAAAGCGAAATTAAATAATAGGCTAAGCCCGGAAACGTTTTTTTAAGCTACATGTAAAAACTGATCTTGAGGCAGGACAGAAAGCTACATATAATATAGCTCTTAAAATTGCAAAGAAAGGAAAACCTCGAATCATCGGCGAGGAAGTGATTATTCCTACGCTTCGTGAGGTTATTAGTAATGTAATGTAGGATAACACAGGCACTGTTTTAAAGTATGTTCTGTTGAGTTCAAGTACAGTAAAGCGCCGAATCAATGGCTATCAATGTTGAAAAAATATTGGTTTCGGAGCTGCAGTCTTCGAAGTTTTCAATTCAGTGTGATGAATCCACATTTGGCAGTGCCAGTATATTGATGGCATATGTGAGATATTTCAGTCAGAGTCGTAATCGTGTTACTGATGAGTTTTTGTTCGCAAAGTATCTGGAAAGCGATACGAAATAAGAGTCTATTTTCAGATGCCTCAAAGATTATTTGGAGGAACATAACATCAGTCATACAGAATACACATTTTGCTGTCTCTCATGCCCTGTGGTACGCCAGCTTCTGGGTAGCAACAACAAAGAATATCATATATGAGTTTCATACAACATGATGTTGTCGTGCCATGTGCATTTTGAATGCGATGGCTAAGCTCCACCCAGTATTCATTGGCACATCGGCTGGCAATCTGCTTGACTTCTTTTCTGGCTTGCCTGAGCTTGCGCAAATTTTGATTGTTGGAGAGTGTACTCTCCGGTGAAAATGCTGTCAGGGCAAGAAGTAAAAAAATAGGAATGCAGATGCTGCCCAATTACCAGCATCCCCATCTATTGCCCAGTGTTTATACAAGCGAGACATACATGAGGTAGATATGAAGTGTGGACAACATGCTGCTGACCAGATGCCAAGGTATCAGAGGCTGGTTTTCTCAAAAAGTGCTACAAATTCTCCATATCCAACACGGAATCTTCACCGTATCCCTGGTAGGGTGGCTTCCTGGTACTATGCCTTGCAAAAGGAAAACCCGCGATTTTGTCCAGAACTGCTTATTGGATATTCGCAGCTAACCCTTATGTTTAAAAGCCGTTCCCCTATCCGTAACCTGGTGAGCCGGTGGATGGGAGTTTTACTTCACACACACAAACACACATATGCACACACGCACACACAGATATATATATATATATATATATATATATATACTTATATGATTATGATTTTCCATCGGCTATGACATTCATATACCTCTCTCTCTCACTATATTTATATAGATATTTTATTCCTTATTTTAAGATGTTCGTTGATCCGAACGAAACCGGTGAATTCCCTCGTTTTTCGATGATTTTTTCCCGTATTTAAATGGGTTTTTTCCGGTTGTCTTTTTAACAACCAGACACCCCCCCCCCATATATATATGATGATGGACTCTCCCGTCGATTGCGACGTATGGGGTTCCAACAGCTTTCATTTGTGGCTAGATCGTTCATGACACCTGAGTCCGGCAAAAGACCTGCAAGGAAAGCCGCAGACAGTGCAAGAGTGTGAGTAATCGGATGCCAGGTGTGGAAGACTCTCTCTAGCTTTTCGCCTCACTCTGGCAGTTCTCATATTATCCACACAGGTTTCATTGAATCTTTCCAGTCCAATGCAACAAGCTGCTCGCCATGTCTTCCTGTCTTTTGTACAGTCTTCAAAGTTTTTTAAGGGTACTCCAATTGCTGTCAACGCATCATTCAATTTATCTTTGTACCTCAGCAAGGGCCGACCAACATTTCTGTTACCACAAGCTAACTGACGGTACATCAGTGCTTTAGGTATCCCCCCTTCGTCCATTCTTGCTACATGACTAGCCCATCGCAATTGAGACTGCAACAGGAAACTTTCAATCCCACCAATATGGCATCTGTTGTAAAGATCGGTGTTAGCGACTTTGTCCTTCAAACTAAGTCCGCATATGGTCCTAAGGCAGCTCCTGTGGAACACATCCAATTGGTGAATGTGATGCCGGTAAGGCGTCCACGCCTCACATCCATAGAGAAGACCTGTCAATATTACAGCCCTATACACATTTATTTTTGTCTTCAACTTAATGCCTCTGCTACTCCAAAGACGATGTTTCAGCTTGCCGAATGCATTTGCCGCTTTTGCAATTCGGTTTACGATTTCATCATCAAGTGAAGCAGCAGAATTAACTTTGCTACCTAGGTAGGTAAAGTTTTTGACATAGTTCATTGGTCTGCCATCCACTTTGAGTTTTTCTAATGGAAATTCATGGACAGGCTGATTTTGTTTCACACCTTGAACTTGTTTAGAGGTATGGCATGGTTGATGGACAACCTCAGTCATCTTTAAACTGATTGTTAAACAAAAAGCTCTACATGCACCTGAAAATTTTGTCAAAAGATTCTGAGCTTCTTCAAAAGAAGTCGCGACCAGGGCAGAATCATCCGCAAAGAGAAGGTCCCGAATGATGGCCGCTCGAACCAAGGTGTTGGCTTTAAAACGCTGATGGTTAAAGAGCCCACCTTTGGTTCGGAATTGAAACTTAACACCTGTGCTTTCATCAGTGAATGCGTGCCGAAGCATCACCGAGAAGAACAATGCAAACAGCACAGGTGCCATCACACACCCCTGTTTCGTACCGTTGGTTACTTCAAAAGGCTCTGAGGTTTCCCCATTGGAAACGACCTGTGCTTTCATCCCTTCATGAAAGGAGATTATGACATCAAGCATGTTGTTGGGGATTCCAAGCTTATGAAGAACTTTCCAAAGTGCTACGCGGCTGACCGTATCGAATGCTTTTGTCAAATCAATAAAAAACATGTACAGTTCCCGATTTTTTTCACGAACTTTTTTCGCAACTTGACGAAGGGCAAATACCATGTCGATTGTACCTCGACCAGAGCGAAAACCACATTGGAACTCTGGGTAAATCTCATCAATAAGATGTCTGATGATCCTGTTCAGACCCAACCTTGCAAGAATTTTACCTGCAACAGAAAGCAGAGATATCCCGCGATGATTATCGCAAGAATTCCTGCTTCCCTTGCTCTTATAAAGATGCTTGACATTACTATCCTTAAAGTTCTGTGGGACTCCGCCAACTTTCCATATCTCCACAAACAAGATGGTCAGTTTTTCCGCGAGTGCTCTTCCGCCATGTTTGTACACCTCAATGGGGATGCAATCTCTGCCCGGTGCCCGTGACGATAGCTGTTTTTTAGCTTGAGATACTTCCTGAACTGTAGGTGGAAAAGACAGTTCCGGAATTTCGGGATGCTGCGGAAGAGAGGGAATGATGTTTTCGTCAGTCACCGATGCAGAGTTAAGGACAGTTTCAAAGTGCTGCTTCCAGCGCTTAAGGATAACAGATTTGTCAGTTAGCAGTGTTTCTCCATCCTCAGTAAAAACTGGGGCAGAACCATTCAGTTGAGGACCAAACACGTCTTTCAGGCCAGAGTAAAATGACTTAGAATCCTTCCTGTCGGCTGCATCCTGAAGTTCCGTAGCCTTGGATGACCACCAAGCCTCTTTCAATGCCCTAAGTGCCTTATGAACTTGTGCTTTGTGAGCTCTATATGCCTTCTTTTTCACTGTGGAATTTTTGTCCTCGAGCCATGTTTTGTGCCAAACATGCATTTGGTCGATAAGCTTCTGCACTTCAGTGTTGTTTTCATCAAACCAGTCTTGATGTTTCCGCAATGCGAAGCCCAAAACCTCAGCAGACGAGTCATAAACAGCATTGCGCAATGAATCCCAAGAACTTGAAACGTCACTATTTACCTCTACAGAAGCTATAGCGGTCGTAACTTTTTCCTTCAGCTCATTTTGTGTATCTGCCTGTTTTAGAGGCAGAACATTTAGGCGTTTTGGAACAGAAGACTTTTTCACTCTCCTCTTGTCTAAATGGAAGATGGTCTTGCCGACTATAAGCGCATGATCTGATAAACAACAGCTACTATGGAAAGAGCGTGTTATCTTAAAATCTTTGAGGTCGCGCTTTCTGGTAATTATGTAGTCAATGAGATGCCAATCTTTTGATCGGGGGTGCATCCATGATTTTTTTCGACAATGCTTTTTTTGGAAGTACGTGTTTGTCACACTCAAGTTAAATTCTTTGCATAACGTCAGGAGTCGCAATCCATTTGAATTCATTTTTCAACACCATGGTGACCCAGAACACAGGGCCATGTTTGAAAGTTGAGCCCCACTCGAGCATTGAAGTCTCCCATCAAAGCAACCTTATCCTTATGCTGATTTGTTTAGATTAAGCTACGCAAATCATTGTAAAGATCAGCTTTGCATTGATCTGAACTATTCATAGTAGGGGCATGACAGCTGATAAGTGTTGCGAATGTGTTGTTTTTTAGTGGAAGTCTTAGGGTCATAATGCGATCTGAATGACCTACTGGGAGTGTTGGAAGTGATCTAGCAATTTCCGTCTTCACTGCAAACCCCACGCCAGATTGACGTGGTTCGTTTTCTGGTTTACAAGCCCAGAAAAACGTGTATCCACCTTTTACCTCACACAGCTGTGAGTGACCAGGAAGACGCGTCTCACTAAGGGCAGCAATATCTACATCATGTTTCCTTAATTCCATTGATACGAGGGCTGTTTTTCTTTTCTAGTGACGCATCACTATCCTGCAATGTGCGCACATTCCAAGATCCAATGTTTAGCTTCATAAATGTCTTTGTTTTCTGACTGCTGTATTAGATAACTAGACAGCTGCAGTAGGCTGACA
Source organism: Sepiola atlantica (assembly GCA_963556195.1). Classification (NCBI taxonomy): domain Eukaryota; kingdom Metazoa; phylum Mollusca; class Cephalopoda; order Sepiida; family Sepiolidae; genus Sepiola; species Sepiola atlantica. Next base: position 73,812,641 of record OY744520.1, read on the forward strand.
AGTCAAAGAAGGGACTGCAATGTTTAGGGCTCTTTTTATCGCCCCCTCCCTGAAATAGGGAAAGCAGTGCTGATCCTAGATAGGCCTGCTTTGTCACTGGTGGAGGACACAAACGGCACAATTGCCCAAAGGTTTGGTCCAAACGGCCATCACCCACCAGCCGCCACTGTGTAGAGCGCCAGCTAGAGACTTCCAGCAATATCCTTTGCCTGTCACCGTCGCCTTTACTCTCTCGCCAGTGGACCCAGAAATACTCATGTCGATTTTAGAAAAGCTGCTAGAAAACCCACACGAATGATTTGATTTGAGTGGTGAAGGCTTGTGTAGGACCATCCACACTTTTTGGAATTGTTGATTACAAAAGATCGGTGCAAATAAGTGTCACAGAAAAAGTCAGCAACAACCCTCAGGTTATACATCAGAGTTTTCCATCTCCTAGACACCTGCATTAACAAAGGCTTAGGGGGCATCTCTCCTAGTGGGTTAAACGCGCCCCCAGATACCAAACTGGAAATTTCCCTGATCCGGCGCCATATACATATACATATATACACATATACACACATATATATATACAGAGAGAGAGAGAGAGAGAGAGAGAGGTTGTGACAGACCACTACCCAGTGGCAGGGGGTTAGATTGGTGAGTGCCGGGACGTATCTGCATGCCAGCAGGCCCTGCACACTGCACCTCTGGGGTGCTAACCTACTCCGAGATCTCTAGTCTATTAGCCTGGGGCCGCAAAGCACCCAGTTACCATAGTGTACCACGAGGAGGTCAGACTAGAGTCTTGTCTGGGGATAGGCTATATACCAGCAGGGGAGACTTACTCACTCGGCACAACTAGTGGGCTATCTGACGGCTAAGCAAATAGCAAGAGTAGGAAGCCCATGCAACTACAAGTACGCTCCGCTGTAGCACTAGACGCATCACACATACCTGTGGATAACAACTCCACCACACCACATATATATATATATATATATATATATATATATATATATTGCATTTTGTTGAGACTTTTGATTAGTTTTAGATCTATTGAATTTTCGATGTACTGTCTTTTACATACGCATATCTCTTTCATTCCACCTCTCTCTACCCCATCACCTGATGATACTGCTCACCATTTTTGCTTGTCTCTTTTCTTTTATACCTATTCAAGGTTTTCTTTCCTTTTCCCAAAACGAACTTCGCGATCCATCGATCGAGTTTAGTAATCTCTAAACGATCGCATTTCAACAAACACAATCTCACGTGACTTGAACAGAAAAATAACATAACCAAGAACAACAGCAAAAAATAAATAATTATAAAACAAACAAAACCCTAAAAATATTTTTCTTTCAAAATCCTCCATAAAATCCCAGACTAAAACAAACAAACAAAATGCACGCACCCAGCAAAAACAGTGACTGGATGTCTTTATTGGCATTTAACCCAGAATGAAATATTCGGTAACATAAAATCTTTGAACTCAAGTGACTCAGTCGATTCGTTTCCATTTCAGCGGCTGAATTCAATGACCACCAATAAATTTATGCCGTGTCATTCTCAGTCGTTGTAACGAAATAGGAAGAGTTTTGTTTCATGAAGTTTTTACCAATGTACCCAGTGACCACTCAAATGATATCACCTTTCCACTGGATCTAAACACAAATAAAAAAACATTTTAAGCCAATCAACGTTTTACCTTTTCTCTTCAAGAGTTATTTACAGCCGGTTTATCAAAACGCATATTTTATTTCTTGTGGGTGAATTGTGTTAGTTGTTAGCATGTGTTCGTAAGAGACAATGTAACATGCTTGAGTGAGTATGACCCAAAACTACACAGACATGAAGGAAATAAATAGCCCTCCCTGACAAAAATAATTTATACATGTTAAAAGTTGCTGCTTCCTTTGTCGACAACTAGCACTCGGCGCTGTACAAAGCAGCATTAAACGTTGGAAACATTCGTATTTTAAACTAATTGACATTTTCGTGTTTTAGATATCAATATATTTATAACCATTTAAGTATGATACAAGGCCAAAGTATCATTAGAATTCTCAGAGTTTCAGAAGAGTCATATTGTATGTTAATATGAAGGTGGACTGAATCACCGTCAAATCGGCGCAAACCTCGGGATTCTACTTTCCCCTGTTAACTGAATGGTTGTCAAATTCATCAGCGGGGGAAAATAATCAATATTATCATGCTTCAGTCGATCAGTAATCTTCATTATTTATGATAGTAGAAAAATAAACAACAAACACCCCAAAAGTAGGTATTATTTTAACCGGCATAACCCCGAGAAAATAATATCGAAAAAGTAATAAAAAAGATTTATTTTGGGGGGTCAATTAGCCATTTTTTCGTTTAATGTGATCACGATTTTTAAGGTTATCTTGTGCACATGACGTCATATTGATAGGTACATGACGTCATATTGATAGGTTTGGGTTTTATTTTTATGCCATAATCACATAATTATTGTTCTTTTTTGCATTTCTCTTCGGACTATTGTCCTCATCAAAGAGAGGGGAATATGAAAGAGTGATTTTAGTATAGCACTTGAGGCCTCCTTGATTTTATATTTATAGAAACAAGTATTTGTCGTTGTCCGGGAATAAGACAATACAATGTTCATAAACGTTATATTCTCATTATTATCTTTTGAAACGAAAAGATAAGCAACGCATATCCTAGCCAGTACTAAATGGGTGACGATAGGATGAGCAGGTGTTGTACAATAGAAGTTAAGCAGCACATATCCTGACCAGTACTAAATGGATGACGATTAAGAAATATCAAGTGCTGTAAAATAAACGTTAAGAAACGCGTATCCTGGCAAGTATTAAATAGATTAGTATTTGGGAAGATCAGGTGCTGTACAATAAAAGTTAAGCAACACATATCCTGCAAGTGCTAAATAGATGACGATTTTAGGTGACCAAGTGCTGTATGATAGAAGTTTAGCAACACAAATCCTGGGTGATGATTTGGCAAGACCAGGTGCTGTACAATAAAAGTTAACCACGCCAATCCTAGCCAGTACTAAATAGGTTATGATTTGTAAAAGACCAAGTGCGGTACATTAAACGTAAGCAACGCCTATCCTGGCCAATACTAAATGGGTTACGATTTGGGAATGCCAGGTGCGGTACAATCAAAGTTAAGCAACGCATATCATGACCAGTACTAAATGGCTGATGATTTAGGATGACTAGGTGCGGTATAATAGAAGTTAAGCAACGCCTATCTTTACCAGTACTTAATGAAAAACGATTTGAGAAGACCAAGTGCTGTACAATAAAAGTTAAGCAACGCATATCGTGGCCAGTGCTAAATGTGTAGCAGTTAAGGATGAGCAGGTGCTGTACAATATAAATTAAGCCACTTCTATCCTAGCCAATAGTAAATTAGTGACGATTTGGGAAGGCCATGGGTTGTATAATAAAAGTAAAGCAACTACTTTATTGGCCAGTACTAAATGGGTGACAATTTGGGAAAACCAGGTGCAATACAATAAAAGTTTAGCAACGCCGATCCTGGCCAGTACTAAATGACTGACGATTTAGGATGACCAGAGGCAATACAATAAATGTTAAGCAACGCCTATCTTGGCCAGTACAAAATGGGTGACGATTTGGGAAGACCAGGTGCAATACAATAAAAGTTTAGCAACGCCGATCCTGGCCAGTACATAATGTGTGACGATCTCCACCACCAGCACCACCACCGCCACCGCCACTTATCTCTCTTATTTACCCCTGCCACCTCCACAACCACTACAACTTCTTCACAACCGCCAACACTTTCTCTTTTACAGCCACAACCCACCCCGCCACTACCAATTCTCTTTTACTACCTCAACCACCACTTCTCCTCCTCTTCCACAACCACCACCATCACCACCAACTTCTCTTTCTCTTTGATCACCCCCCACTACACTCATTTTCCTTCATCACCGCCACAACCACAGCCACCACCACTACAACAACAACAACCACCACCGCCGCCACAACTGTCACCACCGCAAGTACTCCTTCATCACCGCCACCACCACCACCACTTCTTATTCTCTTTTCCACCACCACAACCACCGCGACTACTGCCACCACCGCTTCTATTTTCATTCACCACCACCACCACCACCACAAGCAACAACAACCGCACCATCTTATCCTTTACCACCGACATCACCGCCACCACCAGTACTCATTCTCCTTCACCACTGCCACCACCACCACAACTACCGCCACCACAACTTGCCTTCTGCTTACCACCACCATCACAACCGACACCACCAACACCAACACGACAGTTACCGCCACCGCCACCATCTACAAAACCACTCCTCCCTCTTCTTTACCACCAGCATCTCTCCTTCTCCTTCACCACAACCGCCACATATTCTTCTCTTTCATCACCGCCACATCCACTACCACTGCCACCACCACTTCTACTTCTACTTCATACCCACCACCACCACCACCACTTCTCCTTTTCCTTCACCAGCGCCACAACCACCGCCACCACCACCACCACAATCGCCACCACAACTCTTTCACAAACACCACGACCACCACCGCCAACCCCTCCACAACGACAACGACCACGACAACGACCACGACCACTTGCTACTTCACCATTCCCACCACCACAAACACCGATACCACTACTTCTCCTTCACAACCGCCACAACAACCACTGTCACCACTACTTCTCCTTCTCCTTTACTACACTCACCACCACCACCACCACCACAACCACTTCCCATTCCCCTTCTCTTTCACCACCGCCACAACCACTGCCACTACAGCCACTACCACTTCTCTTTCACCAGGGGGCTTTTGCAGTATTCTTCTTCTTCTTCTTCATGAACAGGGACACAAAGGCACCATATGGATTCTTTTATACGACACGGGAGCATCGATGGAGTTTTTTTATGATAGTGACGCTACATGAATAAACTTGATTTTTGTTCTGTGATACGACAGGGACGCATTAATATGAGTTTGTTTATGATAGTGACACAACATGAACGAACATAATTGTTGTTATTTGATACGACAGGGCGTATTAAGTGAATTCTTATGTATGTGCACCGGGATGGTGATAGGTACGTATATAGTATGCGCACTGGGGCAAAAATAGTTACTATATACTATGCGCATAATAGCGGAGATAGGTACGTATATAGTATGCGCACAGGGGCAGACATAGGTACGTATATATTATGCTCACTGGGACGGAGATAGATACGTTTATAGTATGCGCACATGGGCGGAATTGGATACGTATATAGTATGCGCACCATGCGGATATAAGTACGTATATAGTATGCGAACAGGGGCAGAGATAAGTATGTATATAGTATGCACACTAAGGGTGAGATAAGTACATATATAGTATGCGCACCAGGGCGGATATAGGTAAGTATATAGTATGCGCACCAGGGCGGAGATTGGTACGTATATAGTATGCGTACTGGGGCGGTGATAGGTACGTATATTGTATGCACACCTGGGCAGAGATAGGTACGTATATACTATGTGCACATGGTCGGAGATAGTTTAGTATATAGTAAGCGCACGGGGACGAAGATACGTACGTATATAGTATGCGAACTGGGGCGGAGATAGGTATGTATATAATATGCACATCAGGCGGAGATGGGTACGTATATAGTATGCACACCGGGGCAAAGATAGGTATGTATACAGCATGCAAACCGGGTCGGAAATAGGTATGTATATGGTAGCCGCATCGTGGTAAAGATACGTACGTATATAGAAGGCGCAGACAGAGGTCATACTTTTGATAAAAATATTTAACTTTTGCTCCGGGATACTGAAGACGAATGGTGGGGAAGAGACAGCTTTCGCCGAAGGCAACAGGGAAAAGTTGGCAACGAGAGGTGGGAGCGGTGTAATAGGGCGACCAGGGAAGAGAGAGCCCCGAGCAATGCCGAGTAGCCATGGTATTTCTTTATGAATTTAAATATTAACATTTAAAAAAAGTATTTGATTTGAAGAAAATAAAATAAAACATAAACACAAACGAAAATAAAAAGACTTACGGACAACGCCGGGTGGGGTAAGTACAGTTTGCACCCCCCCCCCCATATATATATATATATATATATATATATATATATATATATATTTGTATATAAATAAATTAATATTATATATATATATATATATATATATATATATATATATATATATATATATATATATATGTAGTAATCAAGCTAAATTAGACATCCACATGGTAAAATGAACAGAATTTCATCCGGGATTATAAAACAGTGATCAATAGTAAATAGAGCTATTTATATAATTATTTTTTATTTGTACAGACATGTACAAAAAGTCGCTAGACTGGCATTTCATGTTATCGACCAATAGTTATGAGAAACTAAAATCTTATCAGGCGGAAAATGTCTGATCTTTTATTCCGGTGTTAATATTTGGGCGAAAAATATGAACATCGTGCGGCTACGCTAGCACTCGCCCCAGGCCGAGATTGAACCCCTGCCTATCTAGTTTATACTAACGATTCTAACAGCCTGACTTCCTGGCAGTCACTGTTAGCAAGTGATATCTCAATGGTTTAATGTAAAAATTGTTAACTACTAGCACGTGCTTCATTTGTCTATTTTTAAAGAGCTTTGCATTGCACTAATAGTAGCTGGCGATATCACGTACAACAGTACTAAACTCGAGAAAGGAGGGTTATATATATATATATATATATATATATATATATATATATATATATATAAGTTCGTAAACATAGCGCATGGGTATTGATTATTTCTCTCCTCTCGGGTTTTCCGACTGTCTGAAGAACATGGGGCAAGACTGTACTAGTCAATATGCTCTATCGACTCTATATCTATACACTTAGATCTACATGAAGCTCTCACAGATATTGAGCACTCAGCTCATTCAAAAATGAAAATGTGATGTGGAAGGTCTGTTTTTCGACTGCTCGTAGCAACACTTTAAATACTGCCGTCCATGAATAGCAGAAGACCAGTAAGCTGTTGCACTCATTGTGAACATTGTTGAAAGCGAATCTATTTCGTGACAATGTGCCAGTGTTATTTCGATATCGTTTGATCTATTTAGTACAAAAGAATTTTGAAGATTCGGCGTCACGAACGCGCTGCTACCCAAAACGAATTGTGTTTCTTATTTTATCTTTTCGAAGCTAAGATGACAATGTGTTCGCCGCCATTTTTATTCGGCCTGCCTCAAATTGTGCACGGCGGAAATTCAACACCTTTACTAATCTTCATTTGCATATTAACAGCGAATTGTAATGAGAAATTATAGTATTGAGCGCCGTCACCAATTACCGAGATCTGAGAAGAAACTATCAGAAGCCATACACAGTTTGTTTCGTAACCCTAGAGCAACCGGGTCGCTATCATTGACAGTCTTGTTTCTAACAGTAAACAAAAGAAATGTGATTATAATATTTGATAATCTAGTATTTTAAGTCTAGCCTCACACTCTATTGTTGGTGTTTCTATTTACTTGCCTTCTCATGAAACCAAAGTTAGACACAATGTTTGTTTTTTTAATGTGAAGAAAATCCAGCTCTCCAAAAAGAGGCAGCATGGATTGAAACAAAAATTAAAATCGCCTCAATCTATAAGGATGTCTCCTTCCCTGACTGAGGACAGAATAGACTAAGTGTAGCATCAGAACAGATACTAGACTTTATTCCTAGCCAAAAGGCTAAGCTTGGTCACCATGTGCTTACTTGGCTAACATGATGATGGCTGATCATCAATGGCCAATCATCGAATGGTTACTGGTTTGTAAACTGATCTGAACCCGTGGAACATCGGATAATAATATACTTACCGGAGAGGCCATTTGAAGGTTGCTAACATCTATAGTGGAAGTGATTATATGGAAACGACTGAATTCGAACGTTGCACACTCAAGTCGTCAGTCCGCGTCGGTATCTATCTAACCACTCCTACTTCTCAGTATATACAAGTCTTCCTAAAAGGACCACGAGGACATCTTGTATTCTAGCTTTCAAAATGGACAATATATAACATATTCATAATGCTCTAGCACAGATCTACATCATAAAGTGGAACTGCTATATTATTCCAAACGACGCTTTTTGAATGCTTTATATAAACGGGAGATGGCGATGGCGAAGTGAATGCCGGCGTGGACTGACGACTCGGCGATCTATATTCCAGTCCTCTACGATCGCTAGCAACGGTTCCACTGAGGATGTTGACAACCTTCACGTGGTCAATCAGGTGAGCATTTGATCCTAAAAAATGGTGAAGCCAATAGCAACAAAACAGAATCGAGCCAATTAAATGACACACTAATTATGTTATTTTCTGTAGAAAATGGAAATAAAAACTATTTCTATATGAACAGAAAACCATACGCACTATTAATTCGGATGTAGTTCGGCTGATATCTATACTTATAGGAACCGGGCGTCAGTTTTCAAAACAACGCGAAGAAGGGCCAAGTTTTAACGCAGCAAAACGGTTTGGATTATGTCTCCGCACTTGTAATGGTCGCTTGGCACGCACTGAGAAAATATCAAGCGGATCGTAACCTTTGGGCAAGTCGAGAAATTAATACAGGGTAACGCAGTTCGGTGTGTTACCTGAGCGGCTGCATCACGGTCAATTACTTCTATTGTGTAAAGTTGACACCCTGGGGTTGTTTCAGTTTTCATTTCTACGCTATTCGAGTTATTCAAGAAACCTAACCGAATCTCCTAAATCTTAGAAAAAAGTATTTTCAAATAATTGTGGCTCTGAATGTTCTGGTGTAGATCTGTCTACGTATTACGCAATATCCTAGCGTGTTTTAACTATTTAATCTTTGAATGCCAGTATATTTCAATGTTTACAACATGACTCGTAGTATGTCATAAACCTCTTTTTGTGAAATTGTAAGAAAATAAAAAGTTGAAACCCCATGGCTTCACCAATCATACAAAACATGAAGTATATATATATATATTCTACTAAATTAGGTTGATCAGGTGTGCTTGATTTATTAGGCGCTTGACGCTCTTTGTGCACATTTGATGACATCGTCAAAATGATGATGTCACAAAGTGATATGACTGGAATATAACGTCATGCATTAAAGTATTGTGGTAAACGTCACAAAAGTGTAAAAATTTGGGAATTTCCTTGCTTTTGTACATTTAGTGTATATGAATTTTCATCTTAACCCAATTAAGGGCATATGATTTCAGTATACTGGCATTTATCATGGAATATATATATATATATATATATATCTGTGTGTGTGTGTGTGTGTGTGTATAAGGAACAGAACAATAACGGTATAATGTATACCTTTTAAGCAAAACCTATCATGCTATATATATATATATATATATATATATATATATATATATATATATATATATATATATATATATATATATCTGTGTGTGTGTGTCTGAGAGAGAAAGAGAGAGAGAGAGTGAGAGAGAAGGGGGAATAAAATGCGCGATATATCATAAAATGAAATGCCGTGAAGACATGTGTGAAAAAGACAAAAGGAAAAACAAATTAAATACAGGAATAACTCATTTTTTCATGATTCATTCCTATATTTAATTTGTTTTTCCTTTCATACACACACATACACACACAGACACACACACACGTATATATATATATATATATATATATATATATATATATCACTAAAATTTCGTTAATATTATTTATTCATATATAATCGAGTAAAAATGTGTTTTGAAAAATGTGCCAAAAATTGTATGAATATAAATGTAAAAAAAAATATGAACATTTATTACACACACACACACACACACACACACACACACACACATATATATATATATATATATATATATATATATATATATATATATATATATATATATACAAGTAATATAATTATTTTAAAAACAATTAATATACTCTGTCTTCTACCGTAAAACTAATGATCAACTAAATATTTTTCAAAAGCAATTACGATATATATATATATATATATATATATATATATATATATATATATATATATATCGTTATTCCTATTAGCTGACCATTAGTTTTACGGTAGAAAACTGAGTATATTTATTGATTTAAAATAATTATATTACTAAAATGTTTCATGAATAAGTCAAGAAAAAATATATTTGTTTTATTTATTTTAAAAATATTTAGCTTACAATGACAATTAGTTGTACGGAAAAAGAAAGATTCTTTTTAATAGCATTGACCCTGGCAGACATTTATTATTTCAAAAGGAATATTGATATTAACAGTAAATTATAAACATTTATATATAAAGCGCCGTGGAACTTCTACAAGATCTCTCTATAAATATGTAATATAAGTATTATCGTGGCGACAGATATTGCAGCTTATCTGTAAGCGTATAATATAGATGGAAAAATCCAGTGTCGACCCAGCTTTAGTGGATAAAACCAGGAGACATAGTTATACGTAAGATTATTACACGTTTAGTTCTCAGGATAGATGATAAAATTCTTATATCGTGTAAAACTATAACGATGCAACCAGAAGGCCTGAAGCTCATATAATGTATGCCTTCTGCCAGACTCAGTTCAATATAGGTGAATGTGTCCTGCAATTTAATCAGGAGAAAATGACTTTCCACAACTCAGATTTCATTCAAATTGAGTTCTGTGATTTTTTTTATTCTGTTTTTATTTTTTTTTTCGTTTCATAATTTATCACAATGTATATGACCACAGTACATTTCGAAAACGTCCAGGAACCTTGCGAAACTGTTATAGTCGAGGTGGTCGTTGTGATAGGGATGGTTATGATAGAGGGGGGGGGGTGCAAATCTAATTCTGTTTTCACGACTTCGACGTGGGCTATATAAACAAAGACATAAATTCGTTCGTGACTCAATCTCCTGCCGACGTGATTACTTACGTAGTTGTCGGTCTGAAACAAAGAGAGAGAGAGAGATAGAGAGAAAGAGAGAGAGAGAGACAGACAGACAGATAGAGACAGAGAGACAGAGACAGAGAAGGAAAGTGGGAAAGATTGGGAGAATGGAGAGGGGGAAGATGGGGAGATAGGGGACTTGCGCATGCGTAGCTGCACATTTCCGTTCGCTTTTGCCTTTGTTACTCCCAAGCTGATGCTCGGGAAAAAAAACCCAGTTCTGTTATCATTGACGTCTACACTGTTCGTTGCGTGTGATTCGAACATCAGAAAGAAATAAGGAACCTATTGAAAAAAGTAACACGCACACATTCACTTTCATATATATATATATATATATATATATATATATATATATATATATATATATATATATATATATATATATATATATATATCATACAAAGAAATAACACAGTGAAAGACAGTTGAGGCAGTTATATTAATCGATAGAAATTGAAAGCGAATTACAAATAATAAATTCCGAAAAAAGTCTGAAAAATGTTAGACAACTCCGTAAGATAAGAAAAGATGGCGTTCCAATGAATGGGAGAGAAAGAGAGATAGATAGAGAGAGACAGAGAGAGAGAGAGAGACAGAGGGAGATATAGAGAGAGAGACAGAGAGAGAGAGAGGCGCGAGAAAGAGAGAGAGGGAGATAGAGAAAGAGAGAGGAAATAGACATAATATAAGTTAAAATAAATGACCGTATTGTATATTCGTTTTAAATCAGATAAGACGTAAACGTCTATTTACCCTAAAGTCGAGCTTTTTTCTTATTTTTTCTCTTGAAAATAAAAAGATTGAAATCAACGATAGAATGATTCCGTTATTCATATTATTTTGGGTGTGTTATGACCCTTAAGACATCTTTCTTTTTAATCATCGTATGAATTTCACCCTTTAAAATCTGCACGGATATTTACACCATTAGTCCCAAATCAACATATAAGTCGAATTTGTAAAATATTTCATCCGATGGTTCCCAAAAATGCCCCTTTAATTTCGTATATTTTTACCATTATTTCTGAATTCATCTAAAGATTTGTAAGATTAGGCTTCAGTTTAGAATTGAGTATACATTTTCGAATTTAGATTAGGCTTCAGTTTAGAATTGAGTATACATTTTCGAATTCCATACCAAGATTACGGAGTCTGACACGCCGCGCCTAAAGAATGTCAGGAGTTACATCGGTCGCAACGTCCACGATGAGAACACGTTAGTAATACTATTTAAAGTATTGCAAAAAAAGTGTTATAATAAAATACCTTGAAGCCCGTTTTACTATGTGGACTTTCCCATGGATGACTCCATATTTAGTAGAACTGCACTGGAGATTGATCTTTGCTTAACACCTTAGTAATTCTTCACTGTGGTCTGTGTTTCCTTTTACTGTTCCATTTACGACTATAAACGTTCCCTTTTCTCATTATATCACGTTGGCTATTTCTTTTTCTACCCGAATTGCCACATTGTTAATTGTACCTCTTTCGAAGGAAACAACAGTATCGACAATGTTTCCAAGATTATAACAGTGATTATCTAAGTAACTTACCAAAATAATGAAGTTTAGTAACTGTTCAATCTGAAGAGGCCATCATCCCAAGCATTACTTCATAGTGTCGGGTGAGGGAGTAGGTAATCTGCCCCGTGAAGTACTCTTATTCAGGAATGAGTTCGACAGGAGGAAACACGTTCTTTTGTTTCTATCCAGATTGCTCCTGTTTGGATTTTCTGTAAAGTACAGAGGGAGTTTGTTTAACATTTCCTTAGCTAGGGGCACGACTAAATAGTCTATTCTGTATTAGTTTGCATGAATAAGCGGGAGAGATAATTACTCTTTTTTTAACTAAACCTTATGTGCGTGATTTGCCGAATCGATAACGTTTTCGGATTAAAGAATTAAATCTACTGTGGTAACTAATATCGGTGAAAAATGTATAGAAATAGCAGTGAGTGGTCAACTCGTTGTATAGAATAAACATTGAGTTTTGTGTTTCGGCATTATATGATTAATGATCGGAATGACACAAGTGGTCGACCTTCGATGGTGGAATCGCAATTGGTTAGCCATCTCGTGCGATCTTTCTCAAGACCGCCGTGAATGGGTCGCCATGGTTCGGGATGGGAGGGAGTGCAGGCTAGGGGAAAACCTGCCTTAACCACGAGCAGAACCAGCCGCAACAACATCAACAACAAAGGGATTGGCATGATGTAAACCAGACCTAAACGAGCCGAACCAAATCATATATACCATGTAAAGTTCATAACAATCCACGTCATTAGGGTTCGATTTTAAGTTAATGGACAATCAGATCAAACATTTACGTGCGACTTATTTCAAAGAAAACAAACGCACTTTAAAAATGAACATACCTGTACTAATGAGTATTCCTCTTTATCTGGCGGCAACCCGATATACCTGTCTCATTGTGTTTAGATAGATTGTATCCGCGTTGATTTTCAATAGAGTATGCTTACTTTAGAGCTTAAACTCATGTCCTCCCAGGGCTTAATAGTATTATCGCTTCTAACTTACCAAGAAGTCAAAAAAGCATGAAAGGTTTATACCTTAATCGAGTGATATTAGCGAATGGGCATGTTTACGTTCTACTTCAAATACAATGATCTTTTAATGTCTTCGGATATAACTTATGTAGGGTACAATTATGTTGGCATTACCCGCGCAAACATAAGCATCAACGAAAAAGCAACATAATATATAACATACTGTGGGAAATAAATTACTATATAACAAAATATATATTTTACTACAGATTAGAATAACCTATAATCTCTCTATATAAAACTCAGTTTCTGCATGTATGTCTGTGCCTGTGTATGTGATGTGTTTGTGTTCCCAATAGAAAGAACATTTAAAGAATCTACATAAAATCTAAAAGTTTATCCACATATAAAAGTTCATGGAGAATACAATGGAGGCGCATCTATGAGGGCTTCACACCTTAAAACTTCAAATATATAATATTTTTATGAACTTAAATTCATATGTATAACACTTTCCGGTAAAGACTATGGGAGTGGTCCTTGATCTCTAGGTGGCCTCCTTACCATAAGAAAGCTATGGACTCTACTTTAAAACTTCAAATAACTCATATTTTGCTGGAAGTTATATCATACGTATAAAATCCAACCGGGGATGACAATGTAAGTCGTCCTGAATATCTACGTTACCTTCTATAGACCGAATATCTAAGTGCCTCATCTCTAAGTGACTAATGATGACAGAACCCCTTAAAATATAAAATAGATATATCTGACGGGTCTTCCTGCTAATCATAAAACAACTAAGTATAATACGCTCGCCAAAATAACGTAATGAAACCAGCACCATTTGCC
>OY744520.1:73831961-73864461 GCA_963556195.1 Sepiola atlantica
AGTCTACAACATCGGACGACACTTCTACAAGACCAGGAAGGATTATTACGAAAAAAAAAAATCAATACCTTTTATTTGTCTAAAGCTCTGTTGAGGCTAGTTATATCAAGCGAAATATTAGATAAAACAAGTCAAGATGAAGAAGAAAAAGAAAATGTTTTTATTTTTTATTTTGATTTAATAAAAATATCTGCATCTAACACATTGTTTCTTATGAAGGCATTTTGCCTCTATCTTTATGTTTATTATATATATATATATATATATATATATATATATATATATGCGTGTATGTATTACAGAATATCAAAATGTTCAGTAAAGATTCTTATTGTTCGCGTGGATTTCTATATGATACCATAAAATGTCGCGACTTGTGAGCGTCGATTACAATAACAGTATAAAGATATGCTTTGAAAAACGTTTAGTAAAAATTGTCCATCTTCACGTGGATTTCTCTCTCTCTATATATATATATATCCACATGTAGAGGTGTGTTAAAAGCGCACAACTGTCCTAGTGAAATGCATAGCTTCTCCAGTCAAACCAACCCATGTGAACGTCACGAGTACTGCTACTCTAAATAGACCTTTGCTCAGTGCTGTAAAACTGGGCCCCTACTGCCTTGTAGGGTGTGGCAACACTGACAGAAACCTCCAGAGGAGCTTAGGCTCTGTCAGCTGAGTAATGCATGATCCAATGACATATGGATCACACTCTGGTGCCCAGTATCCTGTGTCCTAGCCATGTGTATATGGCAGTACTACTAGAAGATATGTAATCTTCAGCCTATATTAAAGCAGCCATCTAAGAGAAAGAAAACCTCCGATCTGACACCAGCTACTTAAATCACTACTGGTCATCAGGCTGTCTGGCTCATAGTCGCCAATACTCAGATAGTGGTTGTCGTGTCGCTATAATCCTGTTTCCGTGCTGGTACTTTTGGCGTATGTCATCAATATGTAGATACCAACTACTTGTCAAGCTTAGCGGGATTAATATGAGTAATAAGGAATTTAATTTGAAAATAGCTTGTTTGACCGTCAGAACTTTACTTGATCGTTATGGTTGTGATCGGCCGGAGAGACGGACAGCACTCGTTAGACAAAGAACTGTTACATTCTGATATTGATATAGCAGCATTGTTAGACAAGATATTTGGAGGCAGGTAGTCGTGTAGGGGAAGGCTCTCAATATGTATTTTACTTGATCTGGAAACCGGAAGGTAAACGACACGAATATGGCGTAGGATTTGCTCTTAAGAAATGGGTTATTTCTAAACTCGAAAATCTTTCTTGTTATCTAAATGAACGCAGTATGAACTTACGTTTGCCTCTATCTGGTCAGCGATATGAAACTCTTATTTCTGTGTATGCTCCAACATTGGACAGCCCACCTGAGATTGTAGGATCCTTATATGATGATCTTAAAAGAGTTATGTTGACTGCTCCGCGAGATGTAAAATTGTCTTGCTGGGGATTTCAATACGAGGGTGGTTAGGGAATATCAAACATGGCGTTTACTCAGACCTTATAGAGTTGGAAGTATGAATAAAAGCGGCTTGCGTTTACTGCAAATGTGTTCGGAGCTGGATTTAGTGATAACTAAAACGTGTTTCCACCTAAAACTGAAGTATAACAAGACATGGATGCACTCACGATACCAGCAATGGTATTTGATCGATTATGTCATCACGCGGCCACGCGATCTGCAAGGTTCGAGTCAAAAGGAATGCCGACTGGTCGACAGATCATCGTCTGGTGTGTGCGGATATGAGGTTCGTAATTAGGCCGAAGAGGCGATTCAGCAACGTCAAGTGTCTTCGTAGAATACAATTTACAAAGCTGAGGGATGAGAAATCGGCTTTCGACCTACAGAATAAGTTTGAGAAAATATCGTTTGATGGTACGTTTGAGCGTTTTAAAAAGTGTGTTTATGAAAAAGCAGTAGATGTTTATCGGCCAACGAAGAGAAAGCATCAAGACTGGTTTGCTGACAATAATCTTCACATCGCACAACTTATAGAATAAGTATGAAATTCATAAAAGGAAGATTCATAGCTGCTTTGACCTCAGGATCTGAAGTCTGTGGAACAGTCATACTTAGCTAGTAAATCACAGTTGCAGTAAGAATTTAAACGGATGAAGGTTCAATGGTGGCGACAGAAGGCTTGTTATATTCAGCACGCCGCTTATGCTAAGGACAGTAAAGCAATATATGACCTGATGAAGAGAGTCTATGGTCCCAGCCATTCCAGTA
This sequence comes from Sepiola atlantica, assembly GCA_963556195.1. Lineage (NCBI taxonomy): Eukaryota > Metazoa > Mollusca > Cephalopoda > Sepiida > Sepiolidae > Sepiola > Sepiola atlantica. Next base: position 73,834,221 of record OY744520.1, read on the forward strand.
TAATTATATCATAATCCAAGGATGGCACAGAATTGATTAGCGATCCAAGAAAACTACTTGATAAATGGGCAAAGCATTATCCTGATCTGTTCACTCATGCCTCGATAGTCAGTACTGATGTGATAAAAGACTTGTCTCAGAGGGCTATCATTGCAGAAATGGATTCTGTTCCTCTCCTCAAGGAAGTGGAGCAGGCTATATGACAGTTGAGATGCAGCCATCTGGTTGATATGGTATACATATTTAGTCCTTCGCTGTAGTGGAAGACAATTTCCAGTGAGAAGAAAAGGGTTGATTGACAAAGTCTGGTTGTACGGGCATGCTTACCAAGATTGGCGTGACTCCATTATGGTCGCTTTGTACAAAGGCAAAAGGAGAAACGATGAGTGCGCCAACTATGGAGCCATCCCTCTTCTGAATGGGACAGGAAAAGTATTTACGAGACACCTGTTGAATAGCTGACTGCCTACATCTATCAGATACACAATTACATGTGTTTGCAATAAATAAGGGAACTATTTATTATTCATATTACTTAATTATTATGATAGTAAACTCAGTTGATTTCGAACACTTAATTATGGTATTGTCTTTACGAAATGATATAAACGGCTTTTGGTGTCCATCTCATGGTTAGTCTTTACTTCCAAATGAAATAAATGTTTTCGTGATATGTTCATTTTTTATACACATGAAAGCTTTTATAAAAAAATATCTTCCATTAGCAAGTGTAAAGTTGTACAGTGCAATCAAAAACAAGTTGAAAGGATGCATCAGTGACTTTTCAACCGTGTAACTTTAAAACTTGTTTTTTTTTAAATTTTTACTTTTGATCTTTGTTATACGGATTTCTACTTTCTTACATCATTCAGGTTTATTAAACACACATATGAAATAAGAAAATGCTAACACTGAAAGTCGGTCATTGCTCTTACTTTTATAAAACAATTATACTTGATATATTTCGCCTTACTCAGCGTAAAATTGTGGGTCAATAAAAATTATCAGCTAAGATATCGTATGGGTGCTTCTATAAATAATTATACGTGTAATTCTTCTTTTTTCTTTTACGTTAATACCTTTTATCACATATTTAAATGTATAGTTTATTTTTTTGAGTTTTACATTATTTCACAAGATGAAAAATATACTTGCTTATTAAATGGTAGAACTGAAACTCAAATTATTTGGTGAGTTTGAAAAATATTCTGTCGTTTTATGTAACCCGCTTATCATATTTGGTTACTGGTTAAGATCAAAGTATAGTATCTGTTCTGATACTACATTTAATCTGTGTTGTTCTCAGTCGGTGAAGGAAACATCTTTGTAGATGTGGCAATTTTGTCATGTTTTGTCAGAATCCAGAATGTCATTTTTTGAAAGGCTGGAGTTTCCCCACATTACGAATCGACCCTGTATCTAACTTGGCCCTACTGGAGAAGCAAGCACATAGGGACTTTAAAATATAGATTTCGTTTTACCGCGATACAGACATAATATATATATATATATATATATATATATATATATATATATATATATATATATATATATATATAAACAGCAACAAACATTTCTGTTTTACGCGTGTTTGTGTGTATTTGCTCACATTTATATATTTACAGTCTACAACTTATGCATTATTTCGAAAACGTGTTTATGGTTTTGTTTTTGCAAATAAATGGTTCAAAGTGTAGTATCTGTTCGGTGTCAGACGACTATCCTCGGAGACATTGCTTGTTTCTTTCGAAGGGGATTATTTTTCTTCTCTTCCAGCGTGTCTCTTTTTCGGTAATTAAACTAGATTATTCCTACATTAAAATCTACGTCGTGTTAAACTAACCCCTTTTGGGTGGGTAATAGGAAGACATCTTAAGAACAATGGTTATTGTTCTTATTTACTTGCCTCCCCACAAGGACAAAGTAAGATACAAGGTCGGTTTTTAATGTGGGGAAAATCCATCTCCCTTAAAAGGGGTACTCAAGATTGTAAAAAATAAAAAAAATTGTCTCAGTCAAGAAGAACTTCTTCACTGGCAGAAGGCAGAATAGAGAAAGTGTAGCATCAGAACAGATACTGCAATTTGTTTCAAGGCAAAAGTAAAAAACTTGTTTTCCGTCTATATAAATTACGAATTCTATTTCATTCCCTATTCTCTTTCTCTCTCAATTAATCCCTCCTTCCCATTTTATCTCTTAATTTCTCATACTCTCCTTTTTCTCTCACTTTCGCTCATTTTTTCTTAATTTATCATTCTTTTCTCTCTTAATTTATCATTCTCTCTTACTCTCAATTTCTTATTCTCTGTTATTCGCACTCTCTTTCTCCATCATTTTCTCCCTTTTACTTTCTCATTCTTTATCTCTCTTTCTCACTCTCCCTTAATTTATAATTCTTTCTCGCTATCTCTCTCTCCCATTTTCTCATTATATCTCTCACTCTCAATTTACCATTCTCTCTAAATCTTAATTTCTCATTTTCTCCCCTCTCTTCCCCCCCTCTCTCTCCTCTCTCTCTATTTCTCTCTCTCTCTCTCTTAGAATAATGTGTATGTAGGACGCTCGCCTTCCTCTGTTCGTTCGGCCGCGTCGGTTGCAGTTTCTGCACATACGCACAGACAGCACGCGGATAACTGAACGCAAGGTCGCCGTCATCATCGTAGTCATTTTATTCCTTCCATAACCGTCCGACCGTCTGTGCCAAGAGATCCCAGATGACCATATTGCGTGTTGCGGGTAATCACTGATCGGTAGCAAAGAGTGGAACGGTGATAAGCTCGGGCTCCCTTGTGGTATCGACTCTTCGTGCGGTGGGGGTGGTAGAGCACTGGTGGTGGTGGGGGTCTATGGGTAAGAGCTTGTCCGAGATCCGGGAGATAGGTGGAGGTTGGTAGGCGATTCTTCTCGTGGCGAACACGCCTTTTCTTTTTCCCACCGCCCTATTAAACCGCCCACTTTCTTTTTTGCTGTCGAGGATTACTTTCAGAGAAAGCGGCCGTAATTTCCCACGCTAATGTCCGAAGATGTCTGTCATGAATCACGGGGAGAAAACGACGCAAAGCAAATAGAGAATAGATTTTCGATGATTGCAAGTAAAAGCCCCTTTTGATCTGCGAAAAGACACAGAGATAAATAGGGTAACAAGGTAACAGAAGAGAGAGAGAGAGAGAGAGAGAGAGAGATAGAGAGAGAAGGAGAAAGGGACAGAGACAGACAGACAGAAACAGAAAGAGAGAGGAGATAAGAAAATAATTAAAAAAACACGAAAGAAGAATAGTGGAATAAATAGGATTACAAAAAGAACTGAGAAAGCAATACGAGAGAGAGAGAGAGAGAGAGAGAGAGAGAGAGAGAGAGAGAGAGAGAGAGAGGGATTCTGTGATGTGGATGGGGGTTAAAACAGAAGAAAGAACGTGAAAAGAAAGAAACTGAGAAAGGAAAGAACAGAGAGTAAGAGAGTGAGTGAGACAGACAGAGAGAAACAGAAATCAAGAGACAGAGAGAGAGAGAGAAACAAAAAGAGAGAGAGAGAGAGGGTGGATAAAGAGAAATGAAGTAAAAAGACATGAATAGAGAAGGAAAGAAAGAGGGTTGCGAGAGGGAGAGAGAAGGGGAAAGAGAGGGGAGAAGAGAGAGGGGAAGCGTGTGTGTGCGAACGGGAGTGGCTCGGATAAATAAAAAAGTTTGACACAATGTCGATTGAATGCGAGGGCCCCAGCGCCTTTCACTGGTTAAGATCATTTAACAAAAGGAGACGCAATAAAATAATGGATAGAATATTGGCACCGTTACTACACATTTATCTGAGCCAAAGAGAAAAGTTGAGATACAATAGATAGATCACGAATATGCGTGGAGAAATGATGAAATAAGGAAAAGGCCACCGAAAACAAGAACGTATATTCGTCAATTGCCTACATTCAATCTGTACGTTTATAAATGATAATGATATTTCACTCTTGAGCGTGACTGACCTACGTGTAGCTAGAGACATACCGACGCGCGGATAAAATACCTCATAGAGATAAACACATGTGAACATGACAGAGCGACAAAAATGCTAATTCAAACTTAAGCCTGCCAGACTAGCAAAAATGCTATTTATAACTTAACCCTGACAGACTTATTAAAATGATATTTCAAACTGAAGCCAGACAGAAAGACAGACATACTAACATCCTATTTAAAACGTTAGCATGACTGACCAACGAAAATGCTATTTCACGCATAAGCCTAACAGACTTATTAAAATACTATTTCAAAATGAAGCTTGACAGACCGACGAAATTATATTTTAAACGTTAGCTTGACAAACCAAGAGAAAATGTTATTTAAAACTTAATCATGACAGATTAACACAAATGATATTTCACACTGACACGAGGCAGATCGAATAACGGACAGAGCCTCTCATTTTAGATACTTGGACGTATCTAAAATAAGCATGTTAATTTAATTTGCGCATTCTCAATGAAAATGATATTTCTTAAATATGCGTGTACGACAGACGAACAAAGCCCCTCATATAGATGTCAGGACCGATCTAGAAACAATGGATAGGATAGAAGGATCAAATAGAAAACATTAAGGGGGCGCTGTACTAAATGTTAGCCATTCTCTAAAGTCATATTCATTTCTAAAAAGTATAATACGATGAGATGTTCTTAGATCCCCACAGCGTTGTCTTCTCGTTGACGGGATTCACTGGTCGGATTATGGTGTTGATGTGACAGTCAAGCTTTGCATCTCCTCGTCGATCTCTTCTTTCTACTCAATGACCACTTTTCCGCACGTTATTTAAAAGAATAAGTATCAGCAAATACAATGGCTTTAAAATGTTCTTTGTTTTATTTTTTCTCAAGAATATACATATACACAAATACTCCCCCACACACACTTACTCTTCATGAAGTGGGGGTGGCCTTTCTTGTTGTCTAGACGAAAGCGCGATTTTCGTCACAAATTTGACACATCCGCTTACTTGTTTCAGGTGCCGGTGACGTCATTGCCAGGACAGTAGCATTCCTTGAATTCTTATCGGAAAATTCCACTTTACCTAATTATTTTAACCTAACGTGGAAATTTACCAGATTAATCTATTGTTACACGTCCGATATAGGATTTTGGTGGCGGTCATCTTAAATGTTAACATTTCGTGACAAATAAATACTCTTATGTAGTAAAAAATAATTTTTATCTGATTCAATGATCATGAAAACCTAGGTATAGACACCAAAATCATGTTTTGAGGTTTAATAGATTTCGAAATATGGACATTATTAGATTTGGATGGTGGTCATCTTGTAAAATGGCGATAATGTTTGAGACTGTATGTGTTCTTTCTCAACTCGGATGAAAATGTTACTTAGACGCTGAGCTTCGACCTGGTACAAACAAAAAATGTTGACAAAAAATTGAAGTTAAAATGAAAATTTGCTCATGGCGGCCATCTTGAAAAATAGCGGGAATGTATTAAGACTACCCCAGGCCCCCGAAGCAATATATATATATATATATATATATATATATATATATAAGCAAACATTATTAAACAACACGGTGTGTTTTTGCTTGATAAGATGTTTATTTCAATTTTCCGAATGGTCCATTTAGTGTTTCGGTCAAATTGCTGTATGTAAGTTCCATGTGTTTTTTGCTTTATATTCTTTACTTTTTTGCGAGTACCTTCGATTTGATTCGTCAAATTATCTTCAGGCGGTGTTAATTTTGGTTTCTTAAAAAGTATGTCTTTACTGTTGCGTTTTTTATCATTATAACGGCTAGTAATTTACAACTTAAAACGAGCGTCTATAATATTGAGATGTTAGATGAGCGCGTGATTACGTTCTAAGAGCGTGCAAGATTCAAAAGTTTGATTGCTTAACCGTTAAGAATTTAATTACGATACTAACACCAAAAGGTTAAAGATTCTTGAAGCTCTCTATATAAAAACTAAACATTCTACAATCAATATTGTGAATTTCGAAAAAAAAATTAAGTGTCTAACATGGTAATAAACGTTACCAAATTCTTAGCCATTAAGTAATTATATGTTTGAGTCTTGAAAACACTCAGAACATAATAAAATTCTTAACAGTGAAGCAAAAAAAAGTCTTATCAAGCAAAACACTCCGTGTTCGTTAATAATGTTTACATAAATGAAAATATGCTGCCTAAATACACAATATATATATATATATATATATATATATATATATATATATATATATATATATATATCATACATTAGGGTGAAATACACGATATAACATAAAAATGAAATGCCGCAAAAGACAAGATGTTTGAAAAAAGACAAATGGAAAAAAACAAATTTTAAATACAGGAGAAAATCATCAAATAAAAACGAGAGATTCCCTCGGTTTCGCTCGAGTAAACGAACTTCTTCAGAAAAAGTGAAGATGTAAAATTTTACATCTTCACTTCTTCGTTTGCCGGGGGGACTCATCATGTAACGAGATGTTGACGGTTTCGTTCGTATCGGCGAGCGTCTTCGGAAAAAGTGAAGATGTAAAATTTAAAATCTTAACTTTTTCTGAAGAAGTTCGTTTATTCGAGCGAAACCAGCGGAATCTCTCGTTTTTCTTTGGTGATTTTTCCTATTTTAAAAATATAAAATGTTTAAAACATACAATTATCATTTCAAACCTCTGTAAAATGCTTCTGGAATAGTACCTATGTATGTTATTTTCCATATACGTACTTTTTATACAAACACATTTTTATTAGTAAAATTACATTTAAGTAAAGATAAAGAATGTAAATTATTTTCTCCAGCCGTATATTTTAAGATTAAATATATTTGTTTTTACTCTTATTCAAACAAGGCACATTACCACTGGGACGTAAGGGGCTGCTATTAGGGACCATGCATACAGGGACACTCTTAGTAGGGAGTTTAGCAGCGAGATGTCTGTTCGCATTACATTCAAATTTCTGCATGTTAGTACAGTCAAGGAAATAAGGGGAAACGAGGAAAATCAAGTCTAGTAGTTTAAAACTGAAAAACTATTAGCTTTCCAGTATCTGGGGACCTTTACAGTGAAGAGGTTAGATGTTGCTGCTTGCCCGGTTAGTCGGGGGTATTCACATCGAGAGTGCACAAGTGCTACGAGTTCTTCGGGTCACATATTATTAAAATATTTGTAAAACAAGCACAGTGATGCAATATTGCGGCAATGGGACAGTAAGCCAGGTCGATTTTGGAACCGTGGTAATGCGATGGTAATGATAGTTTGAGTTCGGCATGATAAATAACGACACAACATATTTTTTCCCAAATCGTTACCGTTAAGTGAGGAAACGACTTTAAAGGTTTGGAATTAGCGATTTCGCATGTCCTTTCGGTGATCAGTGAAAGATTTACCGCCGTGAAAAAATGCCGCACCGTTGGGGAAATAAAAATGTGTAAATGTCATTTAATAACGATTTTCTCAACTGAATTATTTACATTGTTCTCAATAAATCAAATAAAAATAAATAAGGATTATAAATATTAAAAATATTCACTTGTAAAGGCAAAATGGAGATTAAATATACAGTGTTTAGTAAACACAGTATTTTACTGTTTCACTAGAATTCTTGAATACTGGTATCACAGAGGCAATTGACCAGCTATCAAAAAACCAAGATTAGGCAAGGCATTTGTTGTAGAGTGTGGAGAGAATAGGGGCTAGCTCAGCAGAGCATTTCTTTATTAGTATAGCAGGGATGAGATCAGGTTTTATAGGTGCATAAGTTTTCATGATATCATGAACATGTAACGGTGGGGTTTATTAAATCATCGAGGGTGGCTTCGGTCCGCAAAGGAAAATTTAGGAAGGAGTTGTTTGTGGAGTCTAAGGTGGAGTTAGAAGTGGACCGCCAGGCAAGCAGTTCAACCTTCTCGGTTGCCGTGCAAGCGAAATCATTTTTTTGGGGATAATGTAGGAATTGTTGATTGCCCATTATTCACCATACTATTATAAATTTTCTAGTAATCGCGAGTTTCTAATTCCTGCTACCCAATGCGTTTTCTAGTAATTTCGGTATATCTTCTCTTGGCTGCTGCTATTTCACTCTATATATTTCTTCCTATTTGTATCTTACTTATAGCGGCTGAATCGGCGGAACGCTTGCTACTTTTGCGCAATAGCAGCTACACAGATTGAAGTGAAGCAATGGGGAGAGTGAGGCTTACTATAAAATATCTGCATGGAAACATGTGCTTCAATTCCTGCTTTGACCCCTTCAGTTGACTCATTTACGTACTGCTCAACAGGAGGAGAACATAGATTACTCCATACAGCATCTCTGATGTGATTTAGTATGGATTCCCAATTAGACTTTTTGAAGTATCTCATCATTTCGAGCAACGGCTCTTCAGCTAAGGGTTTCAAGTTACGGGTTATATCTACCAATATCACAAAGTAATCAGAATTCTCGAGAATTCGTCACACAACCCTCAGTGAGTGTAGTCAGAAACAGATCAAGAAGTGAGGCTTGCTGATTCTCACGATCTGGAAGACGGGTCGTAAAAGTGACAGTCTATGAAAGGGAATGAAATATAGAGACACTATACGTGCTGCTACCAGCTAAATATTTATAGTTAAAAAAACGAACCAATTACAGGGAATGTTGACGGTTTCTTCTCGACTATTTTTATACCCGACTTCTTCACATTTTTCTATACTCAAGAAAAATAAATAAACATGCAGAATAATTTCTATCTTAATACAGTTCAATCATTTATAGCACTTACAGTGAGATTAAAACACGTTTTAAAATTCAGACAACAGAAACAAACACATCATCTTTATATACTGCTTAGGTGCATGCGATCGACGCCGATTAGTTCCCTAATTTACGTAGAAATTTACAAACTAATATTTAATTAATTAACTGTTTTTATTGTTTAAAAATTCAATTATTATTTTGAGTTTGATATAGCACATACTTCTGTTTTTTAATACTGGTATATTACGCGAAGAAATTGTTCTGTGTTGCAAGCCACCTCTAAATTGTAAGTCATAAACAAAGCCTCAACTTCCTTACACGTAAACACCATCGCTCAAGAAAAGCAAGTAAGCCTTTTTAATGTTATTTAATAATAACACAATCAAGAATGAACTACTGTGTGTTCCTTCGATATTTGAAAGGGATTTGGAAACATTTAACTATCGAATAGAGAGTTCTTTTCACAGACTGTTCAGAAGCATTCGTCTGCTGTCCTAAATAGTTACCATGCTTAACACATCTTGTGACGTACGACGCGGACTCTTATGGCAGACAAACCAGTCTGCTGTAAAACAGCTGTGTTTTGTATGTGAGATTGCCAATTAACGTTTAAGATCCTTCAGAGAAATGTTTGGTGGTATCTCTAGAATACCTCGGTGAGTCGACAGCACGTGATAAACGTATCCGAAGAAGACACGCGTATAAACAATACACATGATCGTACTGGGGGCGATCTACCTTCAGTTAACCGATATGTATGTTGTAAAAATATACCTGTCGTACCACTATTGTGGGCATTGGGCCCACATGTGATAGTATCGTGGACCGTGAAGTGTGTCAAGGTGTGTTTGTGCCGTTTAGATGTCTGGAGGGCACGATAGTCACATCCCCACTTCAAGCCACGGTTGACCATTATTTCTAATATTTGAGCCCACGTTGTTCATAACCTCAAACGCAATGGCCTGTTTGTCTCTGAACAGTTAATACGGGTAAGTGTATGGCGTCCGTAATGCCTTCCAGAGAATTTATTATCTGGGATCATCGAAAAAGAGACCATCGCCGTTGGAAATTGAACACTTCGTAGAAATAGTGAAAACGCATTTTATATTAAAAAAACGTATTCATTTTTTATTACAGCATTTCGAAAAACAAAACAAAAAACTCGAAGAGACAGCACTGAGTTGGCAGGCGTTTACTCTGTGTGAAAAATTAAAATCGACTGCTTGTTTCCCCTTCTGGGCGAGAAAGAGAGCAATAGAAAGTTTAGCAAAAAAAAGAGAATACCAATCATACATAAACGGAGAAAGAGAACAAGAGATAGATAGAGAGAGAGAGAGAGAGAGAGAGAGAGAGAGGAGTAAGGGGGGGGGGAGAGAGATAAAGAAAAATAATCACATGTTAGTATTCTTAAATTCACCGGCACCAGCTTATCAAAAGTTTTGACTCTTGCCTTTTCCGATGCACTCGTCACCGTAGATATTATAAACACATGTAAATTCGGAACCAAGACTAAAACGCACTGTTGTTAATGGTGGTTTCAATCATATCCCTAATTATTTGTCTCCCCACAAGGAAAAGGTTAGGCACAAGGTCGGCTTTTAATGTAGGAAAATAAAACTTTGCAGAATAGTCCCACCTAGTATTTACAAAGGAAGGTATCATTCCTTAAATGAGGTAACAAAGTGAGTGTCTAGTACTATTTTTGTCATTAAACTCCTGTAGTTCTATCTTTTAGACAATAAATATAATATATAAAATTATTATTAATACTAGATTAATATTTTGAATTCTATTGCATCTATTTACATGTCACAGTTTAATGGGGTGGACTAGGCCATTAAATAGATAAATGACTTGATATCTTGATTAAACGTTAATAGAAAAGACATGATGATAGAATTTATGAAAATTAAAATTTGGTCATTTTGAAAAAAATATGATTAAATCATTTTTAAATAAATTGTTTATATAAAATCATTCATTATTTTTAGATAACTGAAAATATTGTGGTTCAGTTAGAACCCCATTATTGCATCAATATCATGGGTAAAAGTATTCCTCCAATATTTAAAAAATAAATATTTCCGCATTCACTAGCTTAACTTATAACCCCAAGAGACTCACCATACGATTGTGTGGTTGAGATTGATGGGGGAATCGCTTACAGGGCAACTGTACTTAAGAAGTTAACAGTTTTATATCTTGTATCTTTTGACCGACTTAGACGGATTCAGGGTCTAAAAACATACCAGGAACAGGATAGTTATGTGGCGTTAGAAAATAATATATCTGTTCGTGATCCGATTATTATTAATTACAATAATGCATCTAGAGTCAATTCTATAGAACCCCAAATTTGAGAAAAGCTACCATGAAAATTCATGCGCCTTCGAAACAAATTAATCTAAAAAAAACAATCGAATACATAGCATGTACCATTTAAACATAAAATACCTCAAGAACAGTTGACGTGCCATACGAAATAACAACCAACTAACCAACCTGTATATATATATATATATATATATATATATGTATATATATATATATATATATATTTGAGGCATTTCCCTTTAAAGATGCGTCCTAGAATAGGTAGAAGATTGTTTTAATTTTAAGAAAAAACAAGCATTTTAATCGCAAAAAATACATATTAAGAAGAATATTATTTTTTCTTTGCTCACGAAAGATTAAAAATCCCACTATTACGATTCTTTGCAAGTGGCGAACTTCGAATCAGAATTCATTTGGCTTTTTTCAAAGTCTTTCTCTGTAAGTCTTCATGTGTCAAACCGGATGTTCGAGTGTAATTACAGTTTATTTTACAAACTTTCTCCAGATTAGGAATGCAGACTAAAATTTACCTTGGAAGCTAGAAGTAAAGGTCAAGAGATTCAATTAATTAAAATTTAGATCCCTTTTCATTAGAAAAGCAATTTTTAAAAGCTTAAACACCGGTCTTATTTGCTCACGATTTAACTACTTACCCCGGTACTTTGTAGAACAGTTTAGTGTATACATTTTGTTTATCTTAAGAATTAACTTCTAGTTTAATAAATTGAAATTGAATTACTTATTGATCATCAGTTGTTTATTTTATTAGAGAAAGAGAGAGAGAGATAAAGAGAGAGAGAAAGAGAGAAAGAGAGAGAGAGAGGGGTAAAAGAGAGGCAGGTGGTAGGGAAAGATAATTTTCCTATCAGTAACTGTTGAGTCACTTAGTATAAATAGGGGTGGGCAGTAATCCAGTGCAATTTATAAGGGGGAGGGGCTGTAGTGACAGTCTGTATCCCAGTCAAGGCCGATAATAGAACCAATGATACTTGAAAAGAATAAGTTTTCACTGAAATATTCTAGAAACAAAATACTTGAGGTGGTTTAAACAGAGATTATGTGTGAAAATAATTCTGCGTCTTCGGTTGCGAAGAAAATTTAAAACAGTCGAAATATCCAAGAACATGAAAAAGACATTAAACACGTCAATAAGTCGGCAACAAAAAAAAAGAGACATCGGTATTTTATTTTCAAGCGAAATGTAATTGGTCTAATATTCATGAAAAGCATAAAAGATGGATAAATGAAGAGTTTAAAATATAATTAAATAAAGAAAGAAAAAAGAAAATTTTTAGATTGTTTAAATAAATATGAAAAAAATCATAAATATTGTTTAATCTAAATATTAATGAAGGGTATTCATTTTTTTATTATTATAGCTCTCAGCAATCAATGGCCCCGTCCTGTGTCTAACATTTGATTTATTTATTAGTTTTTAATGACCTTCCAAATTTCTTAAATCTGGTTTGAAAACAAATGTATAATAATAATTTATAATTTATTTTTCTTGTGGTCTTTGCTTGTTTGTTTTCCGGATTCCAGGACTAGGATTGATCGGTTCTGGTGGAGTATCCAGCTAAATGTTCTTACTTGTGATAGCATCCCTAAAAGAAGGTGTACCGTTAACTTCCTCGCATGAGCTAGTGTGTAGCCCTGCTTCGGCATCAAATACAATGTAATTAAAAACAATATATTTAGACAGAGTTTAAGTCGAAAGGAAAGTATTTTTATGACAAGAAAAAAAAATACACTGAAGGGTGGTATTCAGTGAGAAGTCAGACATTACAATTCACTCCGATGTTTTTTTAAATTTTATTTACGCTTAGTCTGTTCTATGCGCTCCAGCTAATACTTTTTTTAAAAAATATTTACACGTTCTTTTTAAGGATTGACATTGTCTCTGTTAGTGCCGCTTAGTCTTCCAGGCATATACGGCATAATCACGTTGACACACCGGTTCTCGTTAGATCACGGGAGTTAAGCGACGTTGAGCCTAGTCAGTACATACATGGGTGACCATTTGGGAATACCAGGTGACATTGTTTCCAGTCGTCCTTGACTACTCCTTGCCACTTAAATCATCCAGTACCGACTCAAAAAGTGTGTGCAACCATGGATTTACTCTTTCACGCGCAGCTAACTCTTACAAGGGGTATCCAATGTCTCTAGAGGTTAACAGAGGTCATGATATTCAACGATTCCCCCGCTATCAAACCACAATGATGTCGTATGCACGGCCACTGATAAGGCTGAACTACTTGCCCAGCGCTTCACTTCTAACTCTACTTTAGACTCAGATAACCACCCGTCCCCAAATTCACATTGCGGACCGAAGCCACACTTGATAACCTGGTCATCACCCCATCCCAGGTCAGAGACATCATAAAAAACCTTGACACCTCCAAAGCTTGTGGGCCTGATCTTATACCAGTATTAGTAATAAAGAAATGCTCTGCTGAACTGGACCCTGTCCTCTCTAAACTCTACAATAAATGCCTAGCTGAATCTTGCTTCCCTGATAGCTGGAAAATTGCCTCTGTGGTACCAGTCTACAAGAGTTCTGGGAATAGAACCGATCCTCACAACTATCGCCCAATCAGTCTGCTGCCGATCTTTGCTAAAATCTTCGAATCCTTAATCAATCTAGCGATATTAATGTACTTAGATAATGCTAAACTTCTATCTGACCGCCAGTATGGATTTAGAAAAGCACGATCTACTGCGGACATCCTAATGGTCATCTCTGAACGCATGTATCATACACTTGTCAAGGCAGGAGAAGCTAGGGCAGTGGCGCTTGATATATCCAAGGCCTTTGACAAGGTATAGCATAAAGGGGTTCTCTTGAAAATACGCTCATACGGTATTACTGGGCAATTACTTAATATAATAATATCCTTCCTAGACAAAAGAAAAATCCAGGTTGTCCTTGATGGCCGTTCACCTAAGCAACATGACATAAATGCTGGTGTGCCCCAGGGATCTATTCTTGGACCTTTGTTGTTCCTGATCTATATAAACGTTAATTTTCTCTCTCATTTCCAGACTATGCTTAGTAGACACCTCGGTACGCGCTCCGACTACTGAGTTAAATCTGACTTTCGCATCGGGATTCGAACCATGCGACTGGTACGTATAGTTTTCTCCAATACTGATTATTGCAAGTGTATATAGTTTTCTTTGAAGAATATTATTTGGAAATAATTATTCAAAGATGTCGCTTAAATGAGCACATCAAACAAGTTTACAACAGGCGATCATTTACAGCGTAATGCAACAATCTACGCTTCGCCTATTGAGTCCTCTCGACGGCTTGCGCATGGCCGCTAAATTTTCCATTCATATGCTAATTTACTCTGCAATTTTCAGACAATGCTTAGTGGGCACATCTGTACTCGCTCCGACTACTGAGTTAAATATGACTTTTGTATCGGGGTTCGAACCTTGTGGCCGGCAAGGATTACCTCTTCTCATACTGAGGATTGCAGGTTTGGCATGCAAAACATTGAAATATATATATATATATATATATATATATATATATATATATATATATATATATATATGTATATATATATATATATATGTGTGTGTGTGTGTCGTATTTTTAAAGATTTTGTTTGTCTAGACTATTTACTTCTACCACAAACGGTATAATGTTTATTTCTTTCAGCAATGACGCTGTTGTCAACTCATTGTTGACGTCTTGATATTTTGTAATTGTTTCGCGCTCGGCTCTATTCAGATAATCCTTATTCAGGACATTTATATTTATTGGTCCCCCCGATTTATAAAATCGGGGTACTTATGTTTTGAGGCATGTCCGTCCGGATTTTTCTCCGCAACCATCCATTGAATTTCTCTGAAATTTTGCATGAAGTTGTAACTTTAGTCAGGTTAGAAAGTGACATTCTCCGATTTTTTAAAAACAATCTGGTTAGGCCCCAGGGGGCAAAAGGCCCCGAAATGGCAAAAAAATGACATGTTTTGCCCCATAACTTTTCATCCATCCATTCAATTTCTCTGAAACTTGGCCAAAATGTGGAGGCAATTGTTCCTAATAGAAAATAAGCATCGCTGACATTGGAAAAAATCTGGTTCGCTCCCCCAGAGGTTCAAAAGCCCCCAAAATGGCAAAAAATGACCTTTTCTCCCATCACGTTTGATCCATCCATTCAATTTTCTGAAACTTGGCCAAAATGTAGAGGCAATTGTTCTGGATATAAAATGAGCATCCTTGACCTCAGAAAAATTCTGGTTGATGCCCCCAAGGCCTCAAATTGCCCAAATTTATTGCATTTTACACTCGCCACATCGAGTCACATACAGAGGGGGACCACGTACGCGCAGCTTGTAATTATAGCAGCTTTTCCATGTGTCTTCTATATTAGCGGGGATACCCGGCGTTGCTCGGGGTCATAAAAACATATAATTGAAGAAAAATCGCGTGTGTAACATCTTTGTATTCAAACTTCTATTTCTTCCCCTCTTTCTTTAGCCGTCTCTTTATCTTTCTACCTTTCTCTTCCGTGGTCGCCTCATTTAACCGCTACTTTCTAATGTTGCCTTTTGCGAAGCTGTTACATCCCCACTATTTCTCCTACGTTGCCCAGGGCAATAGTATGACATATTTCTATAAAAAGTAACATCTCTATCTGCGCCTTCTATATAGGTACATATCTCCGCCCCGGTGTTCATACAATATACGTATCTATCGCCACCCCGGTGTGCATACTATATACGTACCGATCGCCGCCCCAGTGCACATACTATATACGTACCTATCGCCGCCCCAGTGCAGATACTATATAAGTACCAACCGCCGCCCCTGTGCGAATGCTAAATACGCACCTATCTCCGCCCCGTTGCAGATGCTAAATAGTACCTATCGCCGCCCCGGTGCGAATGCTAAATACATACCTATTGTCGCCTTGGTGTGCATACTACATAAGTACCTATCGCTGCCCCAGTGCGAATACTTAATATGTACATATTGCCGCCTTGGTGCGAATGCTAAATACATACCTATCGCCGGCCCGGTGCGAATGCTAAATACGTACCTATCGCCTGCCCGGTGCGAATGCTAAATACGTACATATCGTTGCCCCGGTGCGAATGCTAAATACGTACTGGAAGCTTACGGATTCTGCAAAGATAACAATTCTCCTGTTTGGAAAATAAACATTTGCTTACAGGCTTTTTTCAATTGAATCGAATTACTCAAATCGGCGACCCTGTATGAAAAGCTGCATAACATCAGAAAGACTAGCTAAAAGACTGAATAATTTGACAGTGTAGAAGTGCTATCGCATCCAACGTATATATCAGACGTTACTACATCTGAGTGCGGTCTATCCCGATCAATGCATAACTTTATGAAGGGTCGGCTATTTGAATTCTCAAGTATTGTAATAATCAATGTTTTAAATCTCCCTCAATAAGTCAAACTACTCATGCCTTTAGGTATCTTTGTGAACGCTTAGTAAGAAAGTTACTAAAACATTTTATACGGGAATTATGAACTCTAGTACTATATCGTTAGAAAATTGGATATATATATATATATATATAAATTGAAATATTTTCTGACAAAGAATCGCCAAATATCATGAAAAGTAAAACTGTTTTTTTCTAGAAAAAAAAACTATTATTTCATCATAGTTAATACAGAGAGGGAATTTATAAAAACAAATTTTGATCTTTTATCAACAAATAAATCTTACTTCGGACATTGTATACAAAAATTCTGTTTTCTTGGTTTTTTCTAATATATATATATATATATATATATATATATATTAACATAGTTCCCTCAAACAAGGCAGGCCGCCACTGTAGACGTAAGGGGCTACTGAGAAAAAAAGGGAGAATGTTTGGGGTGATCAACCTATTAAATCAATTAAGTTTTGTAAACCTTACTGGATATATAGCAAATAAAGCGTTAGTTTAAGTTAATTAAAAAATAAATTAATTTTAAACAATTTCTAACTGATTACTTATGATGGGCGTAAAATCACGGCGAAACACCGATTCTCGTCGGATCAGCGTAATTAAAAAACGTGGTTAGTACTCAGATTCATCACTGTTTAGGAATACGCGATATAATAAGCAAAACATTCCACCCAATATATATGTAATGTAATGTAAATGTTATTTTTTTATGTATAGCTATGATGAAACAGACTAACACCCTGTAACATAGATTGGTTAAGCTAACGCTCCAGAAATCGGGGATATGAGATTTCAGACAGATATATATCAGACAGTGAGCCTGTAGCGATCTTGTCATCCCCGTAGCGAAGAACCTCAGCAGGGACGTCATCAAGGCCAGCTTTTTTCCCCGATATAAACCTTCTTGATTATGCTGCTAATATCCCAGATATGATCCATCATTTCATGATTTATTATCTACTCCGACAGACTTTTAATGATATCTTCATCAACCACTGAAATGTATAAAAATACATACGTGACGTGTTCAGTCTACCGTTGTATAATGGCCACCAGACTTTTATGAAAAAGAAACCAATTTCTGGATCAGATTGGTACTATAGAGGATGATTGGAAACCGACTTCCTAGCTGATCTTTTCGTACATTGTTTTTACATTTTTTCTCATCATAGGCCTTCTGTATTCTCTGGGAAATATCCAATCAGCACTGATTCATTTGTGTACGTATACTGAACTGGAGTAACGATTTCGCACTCTTGAAAGCCTGCTGTAAATATTCACGGTCTTTCTTAGGTACGCCGAGATAAGGTTGGTTTTCTTGTTTTTCTATTCCACGAGTTCATCTGGGAATAGGTCGCATTGAACCCGTCCTGGTGATTCCAATTAAGGATTCGACGTCAAAAGTAACATTTACTGACCTTTTAATAAATATATGAAATATCAACGATATATATTTTTTTTAAAAATCGTTAATAGAATATCAGCATTTACTTTCCTGAAAAGAGAGTGAAAATCATCCTATATTCATACAGAACTAAGGCGGATCTACTCGTAAACTTATGAAGTTTAACGCACTATAATCTTATTTCTCGAAAACATACCATACGACTGCAGACCCGCAAACTACAACATAGTCGTCTACAAGTCAAATGTCAACAAATACTTGTCGAGCTGTCCTTTTAAGTAATCAAATTTTGTCCATTCTGTCCATCTTTTTAAAATCCTGCAAAAGCATTTTGGACGTTGTTATATTTTTTCTTATCGTTGCTGATTTTGATGGGTCTTCGCAATATTTGTTCAACTTTATATGCCCTCAAATCGTATGGCCGCCACGTTGCGCTGATGAGAAAAAGAATGAAACAGTTTAATTTAAACAATTTGATAGGGCATTTCTCTAAATCCTAAACCCACTTAATTAAAACACAAGTTTTCGTAATTAACTCGACGACCCGTGACCCGTTGTTATATTCCTCCTTTTTCCTCTCTCTCTTCCTTCCTATTTTCTCTCTTTCCGCTCTTCAATACTCCTACTTCTCTTTCACTTCTTTCACCTTTATCTCCCTCTATTTTCGCCTCACTTCTCTCTTTATATCCTCTTCCCCCTCTCTCTCTCCACTTCCTACATATTTTGATTATTTAAGACATTCGCCTCCTCTCACTACTGCAACTGTAAATCGCCTTTACTGACTTCATTCGTCTTCTGTGATGTCATCCAGTGTGCACGCGTAATATGAGCAAGCAAAAACCATCGAGCTTTCGTTGTATATAAGACGACTTATTATTTGTTGGGTCGTTTTGTATATTTTTAAAGTAGGTTTTATACTTCTACCACATTCTTCCCATCTTACTTCTTCTCTCTTCTCCCACTCTGTCTCCCGCTGGTTATCATTCTCAACTCTCCCCTATCTCTCTCTCTCTCCGTCTCTCTTTAACTCCTCTCACTCTTGTTTTTCTGATGTCATTTAATGTGCACAACACCATTTTATGACTATATTCATACTGAAGCCTACCAACCTGAACAACCTGCATCTCCTCAGTGGCATCACACCTTAAGATGTAAGACGGAAAGACTCCAGCCGTGTCGAGATCACACAGGATATCAGTGATGAACGCCATCTCCAACGGTCCAACGACTGAAGTCAAGAAGAAACTTCTTCAGCCATGTCGAACCGCTAATAACATATCAAGAAGAGGCCAGGTTACAGCTATGAGCCAGACGACTCGAGAATAGCCCCCCCCCTCCATTGACATGGGAATAATCAGAAGCACCCTGGCTCCAGTAGAAAACACTCAACTGTCTGAGAACGGGAATGGGGCGATCAAAAGTTGCTATGAGTAGATGGGGCTACAACACTGACCCAACCTCTGTGAACGTGGGGACGAGGACCATACGATGCAACACTGTCTTGTCTGCCCCCTACTGCCCAACCGATGCAGCTTGAATAATCCTGCAGAGTACAAAAATAATGCAACTGACCCCGTAAAATGTGGTAAACTGTCGTATAACCACATGCTTCAAGGAAACGCAATGAAGAACATTCATGCTTTTGTGATGTCATCAGCAATTCACGGTTACAAGCAAGCATGCACGCAAACAAGCAATGTCTACATAGTTTTAGAACTATATAGATAGATAGTTTTATATAAAATATATATATATATATATATATATATATATATATATATATACATTAATGAATGCGAAGTTTTTTTCATTTATTCTTACTATATTATCCTCAACACAAGTTACTCTTATTTAACTCAATTACAACATCATACTTTGAAATAAGGTATATATAGTATTGAGGAAATATATCTAGAGATCCATAGATCTGTCTAATTTGCATAATTATGTTTTAAAAAGGCTATAATACATCATTGTTTACTGCTATATATTATACATTTCATTGTGTTATGTTTCCTATATATATACAATAGTTTCGTCGGTATTAACAGTAATTAATTAAAGTAATTCAATGGAAAAAAAGAATAACTTCCAAAAACCTTTCTTAAAATAATCATTATGAAGGTAGATTATTGAAAGGTAACTAATACGTCTTAGCTAGCTAGAAATATATTATGATGAGGTATAAGAATTCACAAAAAAAGAGGTGACTGATATCTCTCTCTCTCTTTGTATATATATATATATATATATATATATATATGGGGGAGGGCTGTTTAAAAACAATAAACAAAAAATGTTGCATGGTCCTCCTTCCTGTTCTGCTCAATGTTTTGTTTAGTTGTTTTTAAGCAGAGGTTTACTAGATAAAATAGCACAAAATTATAAATAGTCACAGCTAGAAATACAAACATCTTTCACTTAAAATCAAGACTTTGCTTGAAATACATTAACTTTGCAACCCCCCCAATAAATAGATATATTAAAACAGCCATGCTGACCTTTCTTGATTAACACTTATTTTATTTGTGTTCAATTTACCTGACAGAAAAGAGGGTTGTTTTCAGACTATTCTATCTACAATATTCTGCAATAGTTCTTTTATTTAAGGTTAATTCATATTTCAGTAAATTATTGAGAGTGTAATAGGTCTCCGCATTACTCATAATCAAATAATATTATTTTAAAATTAAACTATGTTTTAGTAAAAAACTAAAATAAACATTAACAACCTAAATTATGTTCGGTGAATTGGGTAGTGTAGTATATTTTCTGTTACCATGAAACCATACTCGCAGGCATTATCTTCTCCTTTTATGGGCGTGGCATCCCAGGTATTACCTCCTCTATTTTTGCGAGGGTATTGTGGTATCTGTTCTGTTATCATGCATTACCACCTCCTTTTATTTGGAGGGGGAGCTCATCTAAAGCTTTACACCCTCCTTTGCAGAGTAGTGTACTGTTTTAATTTGTCATCGTTTGAGGAGCAGTGTATGTAGTTCGTTCATCATGATACCATTCTGACAGCCTAGCAAATTTCTACTATGGCCCGGGAAGTTATCAAAAATAACCAGCTTTCTCACATCAATTTCATTTAAGTGCGCTCCATCTACGATTTGATTTCAACATTTTACCTTTTGGATTTGCTTCATTTTGAACACTTTCTCCATACTGTCACTACGAAAAATATTTTCCGTCTTCTTCAAAATCTCATTTTCATTGGACACCTTATCAACGAACAATTACCATCTAGACAAAGCACATATCTTTTTTACACGAACTTTTTTCACTCCATTTTTAATAATATTTTTCAAATGTTTGAACTTTGGCTCTTCCACAGCCAACTTATCTATCTGTATTTCTCCTCTGATGATAAGATTTCGATCTTTGAAAAGCATTGGCTTAAGGAAAGAATAATAAACACTAGTTTATTACAGAATACACCTTGCATTGAACAATCGAAATTTGAAATAAATTTGGACATTCGTACATGTTTATCACTCTTATTTCTTCTATCTATACAATTGTTCTATCTCGTATATTGAGCTGAACCTTTTCACTATAGGTTCTATCCACTAAAAGTTTACTTTTGGTTTATATTTGATTATATATATATATATATATATATATATATATATATATATATATATATATATATATATATATATATATATCCAGCAGTTAACTAAAACCATTATATACCTGTGTTCCTCTGTGTAGTAAAAAAAGAATCATTGGATTACGAAGTATTACAAAAATAAACATATTTAGCTTGATTAAATCAGTATAGTGCATTTTCCTTGTATCTCAGGTAAGATCTTCGCACCTAATATAAAGGTTTATTTTCTGCTATTTTCCTGTTTGCTTCTTGAACTAGTTCGAAACTAGGTACCCTCTCAGAAAATAAAAAGATACAGAAGCAAAAACTGTAAATAAATGAATATCATTGCATGCAAAAACACCGGGATTATTAGTAGACACAATTAAGATGTGTAGGCAAGAAGAAAGGTATACTTTCATTTATATATGCCAACGGCTGCAGATAGCCGTTGCCCAGGAGTAACTTTACAGTCATTTTTGTTTCAATCGTGCCAAATGTTCGGAAAATCGGAAATTAAATTTGCTACTGGAAGTGAGAGCAGCTATATAAATGTGTTTCACGTTCGATCATAGGGGGATAAGTACCCATGAACTGAGGCAATTTATATTTTCCCCAATCAATGGATTAAAGTGTGGTAGATGTAATGTATAAGGATGGTATCCTTACAATCATCACCTTCTTATTTCTGATTGGTGTTTGTTTTTCTTCTGTCCTCGGTCAGGACAGGTGGAGTCCTCCTAGATTGACGCCATTTATATTGTTCTCCCAATCAATTAAGAGAGTACTTTCTGGGTTGAGGGCGGCAATCGATTTTCATCCAAATTAATTCTACAATTTGTATGTGTGTAGGCCAGTTTTTTTTTGCATTTAAAATGATAAAGACGTTAACATTTTTTAGTAAAAATACAATGTACGTGATTTTTTAATTCATAAAATTCAATACTGTTCACAACTTACCTGGTTTCTTTTGCTGTCGAGCTGAGGTCTGGTTCTGTTCAGTCTAAGGAGGTCAACCCTCGCAGGCTTTATCTTTTCTTTGAGAAGGGGCTAGTTTATTGTTAATCGCCTGAAGCGCCCCTGCAGCGGAATGCCGACCCGACAGTTCAGACATGTATTGTAGGGTTGAGCGCGCTAATTCTAGTGCTCTGGCTTTGCAGAACAACCTCTGACCTTATGTTTAACCTCCTAGTAATGAGGTAAATAAAATACTGTTGTCAACATTTTATAAGACACAAATATAATCGGAAAATAATGCGTTTTACTCCGCGTACACAAGAGTAAATTATTTCGAAAAAATTCTTCTTATCAAAATCATAACTAAAACAAACAAATTTAGTACAATAGAAACAAACACAATTTAGGTGTGGTGTTATTTGTAAGTATTAAATATTAATGTCAAAAGAGAGAAAATACTGAGAGATTTATCGTTAATGCCAACGACTACGACGACGACTGCAAATGACTGACATTTAAAAAAAATAGACGCCAATGTTTATTATTGCTTACGATACTTTATTTTCTCGATTATAAGTAACCTTAATAAATAAATATTTAATTAGTGTTTTTGTTTTCACATAAATAAAATAAGTATTACAATAAAAAATGTAATACTGAAGAAGTACAATACATTTTATATAAGGGATTAACTACGCTATGTATCTTGACTACCTCTGCGACGGCGAGTACATAGAACTAGTCACAAATATTTGTGGAATAAATGAATTAAGTAAGTAATATAAAATTACTACAAAAAAAATTGCCAGCGATTAATAAGACGTTGTTTCTATCATTTCACATATATATTTCACGATTGAAAAACTGTCGCTTGTAACATTCCATTAAAACAACATTGCAATGAATTATTATGATATACAAGTTATTCAAACATTAATAGTTTACTATTTATTTTAAACATACATAGTTTATAATTGTTTCTCAGAAACCTGAAAGATGGAACAATGTAGAAAGAGTAGAAGGGGCAGCTGTTGAAAATCATTTTTAAAATGTTTCCATTAAAATTTTAACATTTTAGTTATATGAAGTATTTCCTAAAAGGTATTACATCGAATTACATTTAATTTGCTCTGAAAAACATCGTGGAACAATCTACAATAAGAGCTGGCTATCTAGAATAAACTTGATTTTCAAGGACGGAAGTTATTGATAACAACGTAAAGAAATAGGCCGACTTTACTTTATTATTGTTGTGGACCCGTTTAGGGGTACCAACAATGAAATAAAAGAACAACAGGTTTAGAGATAATAATAATGAATTGTATTGAACAGAGAAATTATACACAAGTCAGTGTTGGCAGTGCTAGTGCCTAAATATGCTTCCCAATGTTCTCCCGGCAAAAGCCGGTATTTATGATAGCCGGTTGCTACCATTTAGTTATTACTAAAGGGTAGGTAGGCTCAACCACAACATCCCCTTCCGAAACTCATTCCCCCAGAATCTCAAGGTATATCTTTTTCCTAGGATTCACCTCGAAACTCCCGGTTAATTTACGTTTTCTTGATGAACGTCTCTGTTCCGGAGGCGTTTTTAATGTTGGCAGCTCAAATGCGTCGTATAGATCTTCCATGATGGTCTCACTCTTATCCGATGGACCTTCCCCTGGGTCGTCCGACATGCGACGACGCATTTTGTTACTGTGTTTTTTTACAGGTGCCTCTAGGACCCTCTACATTGTACACCATCCGCCCCAATCTTTGTTGTACCTTTCCCACTTCCCACACGGTTTTGTTTCCATGGTGTTCCGGGAAGAACACCTTCTCTCCATCCTCGTAACTCTTCTTTGGTGCCGTAATGTTGGTCGGTTTCACCTGTTTTGGTAAAAGTTTGTCGAATACCGACTTTATTTTTCTTCCAAACATTACTTCCGCCGGTGGTACTTGGGCTGGTGTGTTCTCGTTGGGTGTAATTCTATACACTTGAAGGAACTGCTGGAGTGCCTTTTCTCTTGGCGTGCCCGTCGATTTTTCCAACGCTCTCTTCAAGGTATCAACGAATTTTTCTGCTTGTCCGCTTGACCTCGGATGGTAAGTCGGAGTGGTGATATGTTTAATTTTAAAGTCTTCACACAATTCTTTGAACTCTCGTGAAGTAAATTGTGTACCGTTGTCCGATACAACAATGTCCACCACTCCGAATCGGGCAAACAGTTCATGCAACGCGCATATCGTGACATCCGTTGTTGGGTTTTTACATCTAACAACTTCTGGCCATTTTGAGTAGCTGTTGACTATAATTAAATAGTAGAAGCCTTCAAATGGCCCCGCGAAATCTATGTGAGTCCGGGACCATGGTTGCTCTGCGTTTGGCCATGGACAGTACTGAATAGGTGGTGCTTTCGCTGCCGACGCTCAGTCCGCACAGGCCTTCACCTTCGTCTCTATGTCCCTGTCCCTGTCTTTCCAATACACATAAGATCTCATTAGGCTCTTTATGCGTGTCGCTCCGGGATGCCCCTTATGGAAATCCTTCAGGATTTTTTTTTAGCGTAGCTGGGATTACTACTCGCTCCCGGTACAATAATGTATCGCAACAGACTGAAAAAGCTTCTGCCGTTTGCTCATCGTCTGCTGGTAATTTATTTTTAATTTTGATAAAATAATCTTCTCTTGCCTCTTTTTGTATATCGCCAAGTGTGACTGGCAGCTCTTTTATTGTGTTACACAGTACTTTACTATAGTCATATTCAGACCGAAGGGATGCTATAACTGTATCTTCGAGCGGTTCCGTGTACTTTGGGATTAGCCGCGATAAACCATCTGCGTGTCCTAATTTTTTTGACGGTAAAAATTCCATCTCAAAGTCATAATTTAACAGAAGTATACCCCATCTCTGTAGGCGGTTTGCTGTATAGGTTGGTAAGCCTTTTTTTTACCCAAAGATGGTGATAAGTGGCTTATGGTTTGTTTGTAGGATAAAATGACGGCCGTGTAGATACCTGTGAAATTTGGTCATTGCGAACACAATACCCAACGCTTCTTTTTCAATTTGCGAGTAATTTTTCTCTGCAGGAAGTAAAGTTCTTGAAGCGTGCGCGATAGGTTTCATCGAGCCATCCGGCATTTTATGCAAAATGCACGCCCCAATGCCAAAGGAGCTGGCGTCACTTGCAACAATAGTTTTTAGCTCTGGATTAAAATGAGTAAGAAATAATTTTGAGGTTAACTTCGTTTTTAAGTTGTCGAATGCAGAGTGACAGTCGACGGACCATTCCCATTTACTATCTTTCTTAAGTAACTCATTTAAGGGGGTTCGCCATTTGTGCATACTGGGAATGAATTTTTCGTAATAGTTTGCGAGACCCAGGAAGCTTTGTAGTTGGGTAACGTTGTTCGGTTCGGGCATATTCTTGATGGCTATAGATCCTTCTGGGTCGGGACGTCTTCCATTCCTATCAATGACATGTCCCAATTATTTGATCTCTTCTAGAAAGAATTCACACATTGACTCCTTGAGTGTAAAACCAAAATCGCTTATCCTTTCGAATACTTTGTTTACGTGCTCACGGTGCTCCCCGACGTTCGTACTTTTCATTAAGATATCGTCAAGGTAGCCGATCGAAAAATCGAGCCCGCTCAACATCGTGTCGATTATCTGCTGAAAAATCGACGGGGCCACTTTAATTCCAAAAGGGAGACGATTGGACTTTAGTAATCCCCTGTGTGTCGAAATACAGAGAAGCTTAGAGCTATCCTCCTCTACAGGTATTTGCAGATAGGCTTCACTCAAATCAATTTTTGAGAACAGTTTTCCACAGTTTAATTTTGTGAAAACCTCTTCTGGAGTCGGCAGAGGATAGTGATGATCTTTCAGCACATCGTTCAAACCGGTTGAGAAATCGGCACACACTCTGATCTCTCCAGATTTTCTCTTCACGTAGACGGTTGGGGCCGCCCATTCCGAGTTTTCAAGAGAGGCAAATGGTACACTTCGTTTTCTCTTAAAAACGGGATTCTTATTTTCAATTAGTTCAAAACTCTCCTTCATTTTAGTACAGCGTCCTAATTCATTAGAAAACACCTTGGGGAATGACTCCTTCAAATCCTTCTTCAATTTTTCTGCTTCAGCAGAAAAATTCTCTATTCGTTGACAATAGGCGCTTATCGGCGAATCCCAGAGCTGCAATTGCTGAATCTAATCTGAACCGAACAAATTTCCTGTATGTTTCATTACGAACATGCGTAATTTTAATGTCTTATTTTCTCGTGTCACTTTTGAAATGACTTCCCCTTCAAAGTTTATTTTCTCTCCGGTTACTGATCGAGCCACTTCATCTGTGCGTAGCATAGTCGGCCTGCCGATCTTTTTCCAGGTATTAATATTAATAATTGATAGGTCAGACCCTGAATCAAGCTGTACTTTAACATCTTGATTGTTCATTTTTACCGTAACATACTTTCGTAAATTTAGGTTGCCACTATTAATTCTAGTTGTTTTTATGTAACTTTTTTTCTAGTGTTACTTCTGCAATTTGAGGCTTTGTGTCCGATTTTATGACATTTGTCACAATTATTTCGTTTAAAAGGACACTTCTGGTACCAATGTAGATCCCCGCAACCCCAACAAGGGTGGTTTGGCAATTTTTCATCCGACCTTTGAGGAAAATCCTTCCTGAATTTTTCCTTCGAAGAGTATGATTTTTTTGAAAAACGACGAACAACTGGCCGAAAGCTGTCAACGACATATTTCCGAGAAAAAGGAAGCTAAAGAAATAGAGGAAGCAGCAATTTCTAAGATTAAAAATATCTTAGAAATTGCTGCTTCCTCTATTTCTTTAGCTTCCTTTTTCTCGGAAATATGTCGTTGACAGCTTTCGGCCAGTTGGTGCAATGTTAAATTTAACTCGGTTTCAAGTTTGCTTATTGCACGTCTTCTTATCTCTGCATCGTTTTGCGAGACGAGCCCTTGAACAAATATTAATACTTTGAAATTGTCCGCTGTCAAGGATGATAACTTAAAGTCGTCACAATGTTTATTGACGATCGAAGCAAACGTTGAGTAATCCTGGCTTTCCTTTCGCGTTAGGTTCATACATTTCCACCTTTTGTGGAATAAAATTGTTTTGGGGCAGTATAGTTCCATTAATATTTTAATGGTTTCATTGAAAGATAATTCGCCCGTTTTCATCGGCAGAATATAATCGACAAATGTTGTATGCTCTGCCGTACCTAGTCTACGAAGAACTAAACGAACCTTTTTCTTTTCTGACCATGTGCTACCATCAATGTCGAAAAAATCCTGATATCGACGGTACCATGATTCAAAGTTTAGGTCCTCTTCATGCACATAGTTGAAGGTTTCTATAGCTGACCATATTGCATTCTGGTTGAACGCGTCGCTGTCGTCATTCGTCGTATTTATCATTGCTTGTGCCAGCTGTTCAATTTTTCTCTCTGATTGAATCTGTTGCTCTAATTGTAAATTTTTCTATCCCAATCAATTGTTCGTCTAAAGATTTTCTATCTTCTCGCTTTTGTGCTAAATTTTTTTTCTCAAAATATTTCAACAAACTCATTCCTGCAACTGAAATTCCTTCTGTTGAGACTGTAATTCCTTCTGTAGAGCAAGATGTTTTTCATCGTTTGCCTTCTGTTGTTCTGATTGAAATTTAATCATCTCCGATATCTGTTTCAAGAAATCTTTAATGATTAAAGAAATACTTTCTTGAAAAAAAAATTAAAGTCACAGATAGTCCTTCACTATTTTTTCCTTTCAAATGCTTACTGTTTAATAATAAACTCAACCCCTTCTCATCACTGCGTCATTAGGGTCTCGAATTCGACCGGCACTTGCTAATCTTTATTTTTTCAAAGTTCTTTGAGAAAAAAAACGATTTTATTAATCCGGCTTATTGGGTAATTAATTTAACAAATTATTTGTAATTTTGTTCGCATCTTGAACTTTTTTTCTCAATAAGTCCGTTTGCCTTTCAGTGTAGGCTTAAAATGCAAAATAGCAAGTAATGGCTTTTACCGCTATATAAAAATTGACTACTTATTCAAGAAAGTAACTTGATTTTATTGTCAGATTTTTTTTTCCGACTATACGATTTTACAGTGACAAGTCTGTTCGCAAAATACGTTGTACTATATCAGACACGAAAACAGGTTTTTGTAGTATGGAGTTTTTTTTAAAAAACCTTTCAGTTTTATAAGCACATGGTATTCCAATTTCATTTGTTGCACGAGGTAAAATCCCGTATTGAAATACGAAGAACACGAATAGTAAAATCTGTCTTACTTTTTTTATAGTAATTGTTTAAACTTGTTATTTCTTGTAAGGCAGACTCGTCTCAAAATTGAATGCATTCGATGTTTCCAATATCTTCTCGAAAATTGTAAAACACAGGATTTTTTTTTCAAACGGGTAGAATTTTTTCGAAGGTTGACCGTGTTGTAGACACTGGTTTATCACTCACAGGTTGTAAGGTCCAAGGTATTTCCAACGAAGTCCTTTACGAATCACTCGTCGCCAGTTGTTGTGGACCCGTTTGAAATAAAAGAACAACAGGTTTAGAGATAATAATAATAATAATGAACTGTATTGAACAGAGAAATTATACACAAGTCAGTGTTGGCAGTGCTAGTGCCTAAATGTACTTCCAAATGTTCTCCCGGACAAAAGCCGGTATTTATGGTAGCCGGTTGCTACCATTTAGTTATTACTAAAGGGTAGGTAGGTTCACCCACAACAATTATATAAATAAATAGTCAAACTACCGACAAGCACTTAAAAATGAGTAACTAAGTATAGATCAATAGCCGATGTATTTTGTTTAAAATGTTTCTGATAAAGCTTTTGGTCTAGATATGTATTACACTCGGATTCACTGGATTTAATCAAATAAAATATTTTATGAAACCATAATAAGCAAATATGTAAAATTCGAAGTCCGTCGAATCAAAATCTAATACTTACCATGAATGACAAATGTGTCTGATCACAATACTTTTATTATTTATTTGAGACAAGTTTAAGTATGTTTTATATGAAGTGGTTTTCATAGATTTGCTTTACTTACAGTTAACCCAGTTTCTGTATTTTTAATGATGTAAGATCTTCAATTGCGTTTTAAGTTGTGGTACATTTGCGTTACAAATGTTATAAAAAGTCGGTTCTATACTTTAAACACTCCTGTTGGGAGCTGACAAAGTGTGTATAAGTTCGTTAAAATTCATTGGGCTTGCTTGATTCGAATCAGAAAGTCGTTCAAAAGCACTATGTTTTCGTAAAACATAAATTAAAACATATTTATCATAACACATTAAAACAAATTCTGGTAAATAAGTAACAGGAAAACAAAGAAAGCGAAAAAAAGTATTGGCAAGGTGTCTGCCATATTCTTTTATAGAACAATCCAGTGTCCAATTCTTACTTTTACCAATGTATAAAGAATGTCCATAACTTTCACTTGAATACTTTTTTTCTGATTACCTTAATCTTAGCAACACATTCTATTTACGTTAGTTTAATGAATTGATTACACTTCGAAGAGCATTAATGATTTTCTCTTTTCCGACCTGGAGAACGTCGTGCAATGGGGGAAAAGATGGCTGGTTAATTTTAATACGTTTAACACCAGGCTTCTCTGATGGTATCACTTACACTATGATCATCGCTTTGCCCCAATTGAAATGAATGTATCTCACCTAGATGAAGCCCCCTGCTTTAGTAAGCCTCTGGAACTGATCTTCACTCCAAA
>OY744520.1:73869461-73889461 GCA_963556195.1 Sepiola atlantica
GATACATAGCAGTTTTGAAAACTCTTCATCGACAGGGATTTGAAGATAAGCGTCGCTGAGGTCGATTTTAGAAAAATATTTTCCTCCACTCAGTTTCACAAATATTTCTTCAGGGCTCGGAAGAGGGTCATGGTGATCTTTTAATGCCTTGTTCAAGCCCGTGGAAAAGTCGGCACAAACCAGAATCTCTTTGTTCTTTTTCTTAACATAAACTGTAAGTGAAGCCCACTCACTGTGATCAATTTTTGAAATGACACCCATGTTCTGGAGTCTTTCTAATTCACCGTCTATTTGCTCTATAGCGGCGTATGGAACATTTCTTTTCTTTCTGAACACAGACAGTACATTTGTTTTGACTTCAAACTTTGCTCCCGCTTTCGTACACCTTCCAAGACCGCCTGAAAATACGTCTGGAAAATTCTTTTTTAATTCCCTCTTGAGTTTTTTTGCCTCCACATTCGAATCCTCAACCTTTTGGCAAAAGGAGCTTAAAGGCAGATCCCATAGGCTAAACTTTTCAATCAGATCAGTTCCAAAAAGGTTATTCGATTTTCGCATAACAAAAATTTTGGCTTTTACGGTCTTATTCTGGAAAGAAATATTCGTCAATAATTCCCCTTCGAAGGTTATTTTTTCACCACTGACGCTTCTCGCCGTTTTTTTGTGATTTTTTTTTTATTTTTTATTTATTTTTTTTTTTACATGGTTCACCCCAAACAAGGCAGGACGCCACTGTAAACGTAAGGGGCTACTGAGAAAAAAGGAAAAGGGGGGGAAGGATTGGTGGTTCAGCTTAAATTGGGATCTGAGCAGCGAGGTGTCTGTTTACATTAGTTTTAAATTTCTGCATGTCAGTACTGTCGGGGAAACAGGGGGCAGGGAGGGAGTTCCAGAGGCCAGCAGCACGAGGAAAGAAGCTATTTGAGTAGAATGCTCTCCGGCATCTGGGGACCTCCACAGTGAATGAGTGAGATTTAGTAGAATGTCGAGTTAGTCTAGTGAATTTACGTCGAGGGGGTACCAGAGCAGCACACTCATCGGAGCATAATCCATTGAAGTATTTGTAAAACAAACACAAGGATGCTACATTGCGGCGATGGGACAGGGGCTGGAGCTTAGCTGACAGTGAGGGACCTATTAGGTTGACTACTCTTTTTTGGACTTTGTCAAGGAGGGAGAGACTAGTAGATGATGCACCAGCCCAGATGTGGCAACAATACTCCATGCATGGGCGAATGGTGGCTTTGTAGAGATACAGGATAATGTCAGGTGTAAGGAGTCCACTAGCACGGTAGAGGGAGCCAACCTTCTTTGCGGCAGCCTTGGCAATGTCTTCAATGTATGTGTTCCAATTCATGTTACCTGTGAAGGTTAGGCCAAGGAGTTTGAATGATGAACTCTCAGGTAGGGTGTTATTTGCCATGGCAATCGGTGGTTGGAGAGGCTTCTTGTAGTTGTTGAAGGAAAGGAGCTTTGTCTTTGCGGCATTAAAAGTCACCAACCATTTATGGCCCCAATCCACTACAGCCTGGAGGTCATTTTCTAAGGATGCAGCCATTGCCTCAGATATGATCGCGTCCGTTTTGCCAACATGGCGAGAGTAAAGCGTGGTGTCGTCAGCAAATAAACCGATCTCAGACACTATGTCATCAGGGAGATCGTTTATATAGATCAGGAACAACAAAGGTCCAAGAATAGATCCCTGGGGCACACCAGCATTTATGTCATGTTGTTTAGATGAACGGCCATCGAGGACAACCTGGATTTTTTTTTTGTTTAGGAAGGATCTAATTATATTAAGTAGTTGCCCAGTAATACCGTATGAGCGTATTTTCAGGAGAAGCCCTTTATGCCATACCTTGTCAAAGGCCTTGGATATATCAAGCGCTACTGCCCTAGCTTCACCTGCCTTGTCGAGAGTATGATACATGCGTTCAGAGATGACCGTTAGGATGTCTGCAGTAGATCGTGCTTGTCTAAACCCATACTGGCGGTCGGATAGAAGTTTAGCATTAACTAAGTGACGTACTATCGCTAGATTGATTAAGGACTCAAAGATTTTGGCAAAGATCGGCAGTAGACTGATTGGGCGGTAGTTCTGAGGGTCGGTTCTATTCCCAGTATTCTTGTAGACTGGTACCACAGAGGCAATTTTCCAGCTATCGGGGAAGCAAGATTCAGCTAGGCATTTGTTGTAGAGTTTGGAGAGAACAGGGGCCAGTTCAGCAGAGCATTTCTTTATTGCTATTACAGGTATAAGATCAGGCCCACAAGCTTTAGAGGTGTCAAGGCTTTTTATAATGTCTCTGACCTGGGATGGGGTGATGACCAGGTTATCAAGTGTGGCTTCAGTCCGCAATGGTAATTCAGGGAGAGGGTGGTTACCCGAGTCTAAAGTAGAGTTAGAAGCGAAACGCTGTGCGAGTAGTTCAGCCTTATCAGTGGCCGTGCAAACGACATCATTGTGGTTTGAAAGTGGGGGAATCGTAGATTGGCCATTATTCACTACACTATTGTAGATTTTCCAGAAATCGCGAGTACCTAGTTTCTGTGACTGGATGCGTTTTTTTGTTAACTCATTATACCTTCTCTTCGCTTCGCCTATCACAGCCTTGCAATTGTTTCTTGACTCTATAAATTTATGCCTATTAGTAGCTGACTTATTGCGGCCGAATTTACGGAATGCTTGTTGCCTCTCAGAAATGGCAGCTGCACATTCCGAAGTGAACCATTGAGGAGAGTGGGGCTTGCTAAAGAATTTTCGCATGGGGACATAGGCTTCAATGCCTGCTTTGACCCATTCAGTTAATTCGTTTGCACACTGGTTGGCAGGGAGTAAGAAGGTTTCCCGCCATGGGGCGTCACTGATGTGGTCTCTGATTGACTCAAAATCAGCTTGCTCGTAGTATCTTGTTGTTTTGAGCAACGGTTCATCAGCTTTTGACGACTTTTTAGTGTGATATAGTGGGTCTCCCAAGCTTCTTCCATGTCTGTACATTAATGATGGAAATGTCAGACCCAATATCCAGCTGTAGTCTAACTTCTTTTTTAAGCATTTTGACCTGTACATATTTCCGAATATTTTGTTCTTCAGGTTCAATTTTTGTCAGTTTAATGGCTGTCTTTCTACCAGATTTTTTCCTACAACGTGATGCCTTATGTCCTTTCTGATGGCAGTTGTCACATTGTTTGAATATGTAGGGACACTCATTGCACCACTGGTCATCTCTACACTTCCAACACGGTCCAGGTGGATCTTTTCCATGTTTCTTTCTCTGGTTATTCATTGAAGTTATTTTTTTCTTCTGATGATTTTTTTTAATGTGCGACACTCCGTTTTCCTCTATGCTACGACTGTCCTGTTTCAACGCAACAAAACGTTCACAGTCTTCTGCTAAGTTTAGTATTGTTAGAAATGGCTCATTTTCGAGTTTATTTAAAGCACGACGTCTGATTTCAGAGTCTTTAAGACCAGACCTTGCATAAATATTAAACATTTAAAATTATCCGATGGTAATTCCTCTAATTTAAAATCGTCGCAAAGTTTATTTACCATACTTGCATACGTAATGTAGTCGTCTTCCTCTCTTCTAGTGACATTCATACACTTATATCTCCTGTGGAAAAGAGAAGTTTTTGTAGAAAACAGTTCTGTTAGTAAGGTAACTGTCTCCTGGAAGTTCAACTCACTGGTCTTCTTTGAAAGGATAACATTCACGAACTTTGTATGCTCGGCAGCTCCTGATGTTCTTAGCAAAAATCTAATTTTTTTAGTGTCTGTCCATGTACTGCAGTCCGATACAAAAATATTCTCATATCTTCTATAGAAGTGAGCAAAAGTGACATCGTCTTCTAGATTATAATTGAAAATTTCGATAGCGCTCCACACAGCCGTCTGGGAGAATGCATTATGATTCTCGTTTGCTTCCGTTAAATTTGTTGCCTCCAGAAATTTTCTGTTCCTCCTGTGTTTTTCTCAAGAGTTCTTCGAAGTGTTTCTGCTGTTATAGCAGCTTTTCTTGGAATCTTTCTTCTCGTTCAGCATGCATTTTTCTTTGGGCTTTTTGCTGTTCCAACGACTCTTTTAAATTTCTCCTCAATTTCAACTTGTTTTCTTTGAAGTTCCATTTGTTGTTCAACTTGCTGTCTTTGTAACGTAACATTTTGTTCCGTTTGGAATTTAACTAATTGAAAAAGAGAATCTTTGAATTCAGTGTCCATAATTCACGAATTCAAATTATGCACCACACAATTTACACTTGTAAAAATAAATCAGTTTTCCCCACAACGTGCTTAATATAATTAGTTTGCTCAACCAATACACAAAACAAGAAATATATTATTTCTTAGTAAAAAAAAAAAAAATTCAATCCCAGTTCTTTTGTTTGAAAAACAAAACTAAGAAATTTTTTTTTTCTTATATGTGTACGTAGTTTTACAAAATTGAGTCCGTCGCTATAAGCCTAATAAGACTAGTTTTATGGGAAATCTTTTTAACCCTTTTCATTTTGCAAAAATGCGACTTGCTTATTTAACAGTTCTTTGTTAGAAGCACAAATGACTTACGCGAATATATATTTTTTCACTGTCCGTCCTTTGCTCTCGACAATTCTGTGGTAGACCGTTTTAATAAATAGTCAATCCGGATCTTGCTCAAATATCAAATGTTGCCCTAATAATAGCGAAAAACTTACACAATATCTGTAATAGTTTACGTGGATAACATTTATCTTAACGAGTCAGTGAACTTGAAGAGAAAAAAATAAAGGTATCAGTGTATTCAATTATTTCAATAATTGAAAATGTCTTTCGCGTTTTCTAGTTTTTGATTTTTTGTAGCAAGTTTTAAGTTTGTGTGTTTTTTTTTCGTCGCTTAACTACTCTTGTAGTGGTTCTTTTGCTGTTAATCCTTGCGAATCCAAATATCTGTTTGAAAAGACGAAGATGTTTTTTCGTGAAAATCTTGCGAATCCATGTATATCAATCACTTTGGGTGATGTTTCTGCAATGATATCGTTTCGATTTCTCGTCACCAATCTGTTGTGAAGTTGTCCAACAGTAAATAATAAATAAAGGAAGTCAAGTCGAGGGTTGGTTTAACAAGTGTATTAACAAAGTAAGAAACTGACTAGCACTTGGCTAGACAGTTACAGGACTGTACTCTGTCTTCTCTGGTGACTCGCACTATTTATAGTGACAACCGGTGCAGCTTCTCCTGTGTAAGAACGGCCGGTGTAACAATATATATATATATATATATATATATATATATATATATATATATATATTAGTTAAACCTTCATGGTTTAAACTCAAGAGATACTATTCTAAGCTCCAGAAAATGTATAAATAAACAATAGAAGATAAGATTCCAGTGATCATGTCTTTATTCATTATTAAAGAGATCAATTTATTTACGTTGCATTTCATGGAACCATGGTATCGATATTTTAGATGTCCACTGAGCGTGGTTCATAAGAAGAAAGAGCAAAAATTGTGTCTAGAACCAAAAAAGCTCATAGTTTTAAAACGTTTCTATATGCAGGTTCATTACGAA
This sequence comes from Sepiola atlantica, assembly GCA_963556195.1. Classification (NCBI taxonomy): domain Eukaryota; kingdom Metazoa; phylum Mollusca; class Cephalopoda; order Sepiida; family Sepiolidae; genus Sepiola; species Sepiola atlantica. The sequence goes on from OY744520.1 coordinate 73,875,019, forward strand.
ATAAGCTAATATTTACGTTTCATAAACAAATCAGTACCATGTCTAATCATAACAGAGCTAGTACAAAATACGTATATTTTCCTTAAACATATCATTATAAAGTAGATCACTGTAAATACTTTATTCAATGACAACAAGACCTTATGATCTTTGAAAAGCGTGTGAATCTTGATTATCAACATTTTTTGGTATTTTTTTAAGAATTGTTATGGTGTATGAATTTCTGAAACCATATAAATAAATAGTTAAGCTCATACTCTTTATGTAAATGTTTCATAGTAGTGTCCTGTGTAGTTATGACTTTTTGATGGTCCAAAACCAAACAACTGTATTTTATAAAGCAGTTTATGCTTTAAAAAGTTAGACTTCGACATTCCAACATTATATTAAATAAAGATTCAGAAACAATGGCATTTTTTGTTTGTTACTGTTACCTTTTTACTTGGATTTGTGACAAGTCGAACTCGTTAACCATCGTTTAACATAAAATATCTCAATACTATTTTGTTTTTTTTTGCGTTTGAGATCAAGCATAAAACGTTGTCACTTGTTAAAAAATACAATAGATAAAAAAACGGAAAAATTAAGTTTCCCAGAAAATAAAAGCCGAAAACGGAAATTCCTGTTGCCCTTTTCGTGTTCATGGAAATATTTTCCGAAGGGGCGAAAAGATTACACATATTTATTTTTTTCTCGTGAAGCACTTTAAAAATAAAGAGTTTGAAAATCCAGCGAGTTTCTTCTTCGCTCTCAGCGAATAAAGAAAAGAAAGGAGGAGTTCAACAAATAAAAGGATAAAATTGAATAAAAAGTAACGAAAGATCAGTCATGCGAATAAACAAATTTAAAAAAGAAAGAAAAAATGCTCCCAAACGTGAACTTGAGTCACTGCGGAAAAAGCTAAGATGGATGCGATGGGTAACCCGGATGACTTCTTCACGGTAACATCTCCCCCCCCCCCGCAAGGTCGTGACCTGGTTTTGTGACTCAGCTAAAAAAAACAGGTCGAAGCCTCCTCGTTTTCAAACATGAGTACGCGTCCGCTGTATAAACTATTGCATCTGAATGGAGGTTTGTTTCGTTCCCATATCAACAAGCTATTCAGAAATTCCATGGTGTATATTTAGGCAAAAAACAACACTTTTAATTGAAAATAAGCACGGGGGATCCGGGAAATGGGGAAAAAGAGGGACATGTTATTAGCTAGAGATATTAAACATATATTTTTTAACGCTGTTTGAATGTTTACTTTAAAAGTTTGTTTCAAGATGTAAAGTGAGATTTGACCAGTAGTTACTGGCACGGATTGTAGAACAGGCGAGACTGAGTTTTAATCCTATCGTATGTACTGTGGTCATTTACCCAAAAACACTACTAGGAACAGAATGGGCAAGCAATCTCCCTAGGTTAAAATAGGATCTTAAATTTAATAATAATTATTCAATAAATCGTTTGCAACAGCTATTATGTTTCGTAATTCATCATTAAACCACGAGAAAGGGTTTGATATGCCGTAAAACAGACAAACAAAACCTTTAAAAATAAAAATAAACAAAAATTCAATGATCATTGGTGATCAAGATATTGCTGGTCCTTCCTTTACCGACCCGGATCACGTGGTGCAATGTATAAAACTGTGTTCTTACTTGCAATACATCTGAAATCAAGCTTCTCTTCTTTCCTCACAAACGCCCGGATCCCCATTTTGCCTCAATCGAAATAAATGGCTTGTTAATTGTGGAATCCCCTTGTCTTGAACCTTATTCTTCCCTACAGAGATTAATGTAGGTATTTATTTCACCTAAGGTCAGGATGGGATTGATAAGTCAGCGTGCTAGAGAAAATGCACCTTTGCCTGCAAAAATTCCTGAGCATCCTCGTCGGCATTCCTCGATAAGGGCGCTTCACGCGACTTGCAGTAAACTAACTCCTTCTCAAAGAGAGAGTGTAAATCCTAGGAGGCTGACCTCTGAAGACGGCACAGAACTTTACCTCTGAAAGATGCACGGCCATCGCTTACTCAAAAATGACCCGGACTCTGTGAAACCGATTGTCGGGGACGTATCCGCAACTAGTGTGATTCTATACTCAAGACTGCATTTTTGTTATTTAAAGAGAATTTCTGGGTATAAAAATATAAAAGTAAAATACTTTACACGATATTTTTCATTTCAAGCCTGCTGTTCAATCTGTAGAATAACATGATTGTGCATTCGGTTGTCTGTACGTTATCACCTTTCACACCTATTTCGTCCGATCTGAAAAATATGAAATGCAAAAGTACCAAAGAATGTATATCAGGTCGTGTTAATAATCCATAAAATATTACTTTAATACAATGCCAAAAAATATGTCGCTGTTGTGTCGAACGTGACACTCAAAGTAAAATACACTTTCATCGTCTGTCATAAGATAGTACAATAATATCGAGGAGTCTGCGTTTCCACTGGACGTCCATAGAATGGAAATTTTTCACAAACTACTGCAATGTTTTTTGAGAGAGACAGCTATATTCTTAAACTACACTGCCCGGAGTACTTAGATAAGTATGATTCAGTTTGAACATATGTATTACAATAATATTGTGGCGTCTGGAATTTCTAGATCCCGCTAGTATAAATTAAAAAGAAAGAAAGAAATTAAAAAATAAAACCATACTTTATATAGTTACATAGTCTTTCAAAATTATGCAAGGTCGCACATTAAAAGTACCCGATCTCTCAATCGTCATATTTTTTGTGGCATATGCTGAATATGTTGTTTTCCTATCCATTTTTTAAAAATTGTTGTAACATGTCGTTAGATAAAAACAACATGCTTCTAAAAACAGAATAAAAGACTTACTTCGACTGCCTCATTCTTAAGTACATTCGTTCAGTTGATTAATATTTTAAGTATCTGTCTATTGTCTCATCAAAAACTTTACATCGCATTCAATTTCAGATAAACAGACAATATTATAATAAAATTCTATAGTTTTGTAGATTTTATTTTTGTTTTCATTAGCCGCATTCTGGATATCGCTGTTAATATTCAACGCCACAGACAAAACAAAGATGGCAATCCCCATATGTTCAGCTGTTGCTTGACAGCAGGATTTATTTAGTTTCCGAATGCTAAAACTTAAATAAAGTTTAACATGAATTATAAATGTAAGACTGAGAAATGTCTATCATGTTTCATGTTAGGATGTTCGGTATAACATTCAAACGTCGCAACCGGAAACATTAAAGTACATGTTATGACATTACAATTTTCAAACTTATATCTACGCTAAACAAGACATATTGCTATTAGTACGTAAGCGGCTACTGTGATTATGGGCCATATTTATAGAATAATCTCAAGTTTGGACTTGTGCAGCAAGATGTTTGTTTACATTACATATCAATCTCTACATGTTAATAACATCTGGAAAACATGGTGCAGGGAAACAATTCCAAAGGTGAGCAGACCGATAAAATAGCTATTAGAGTAATAAGGTGTCCAGCATCTGAAGAGCTCTACACTGAAGAGGTAGGGTTTTGCAGCTAGTCGAATTAGTCGGGGTATTTACGTTGATGGAGGTATATGTGCAGTTAGTTCGTCGGATCACATTACGTTGAAGTACGTGCAAAACAATTCCAAGGATGCAGCATTGCGGAGATGAGACAGTGGCAGTAGCCTGGTAAACAGCGCTTGAATTATTAGGTTAGAGACTCTTTTTTGCACCCTGTCAATGAATGAACAACTAATGTTCGGTGCACCAGCCCAGATGTGGGAACACTACTCCAAGCCTGTGTGAGTGGTTCATTATTGAGATAGTTAGATAGAGAATAAATTTGTTTCTTTGGTAAAAGAGAATTCTTCTATAAACGGCGGCGTGTCTCAAGGATTTATCATCGACCCAACCTTCTTTCAGATCTTCATAGTGATCTTCCAAATCATATTCTGATATACTTTTTGACATATATGCATACAACTCAAATGTATGTGGTAGCACCTGTCAAAAGACATTGGTGACAAATATCTAACTAATTCTCTATCTTCTAATCTGGAGCAATGGGGGGAAAATAGCCAGATATTTTACCACGTTTAAAACCAACCTTAACTTTTTTCACCACCAACGCTTAGCTCCTTTTATTTATTTTTTTTTAACATAATTCACCCTAAACAAAGCAGGACGCCACTGTAGACGTAAGGGGCTACTGCTTGTTTTGCCCATGTTGAAATGAGTAGTTCTTTCATGGGAGAGGCCGTGTGCTTCGATAAGTTCATAGGACTGACTAACTCCAGATCCACATACATATGTGTTTCATACTAATGGCATCATCAGTGTGGAAGATAACGGTTCAGCCGGTCGCACGACACACACACACACACACACACACACACATATATATATATATATATATATATATATATATATATATATATATATATATATATATATATATATTGTATGCTTACGCTATATCGAAACAAAAAAATCTTAAAATATCAACCACCAATAAAAAACAAATCAGTGAGTTTTCCTGTGATCGAAGTTTATGATAATGCTGATATACTGTTATCCTTTATTTTCCGAGAAGCAGATATAACCGCTTTAATTGTTTAATACTGTAAATCACAAAATGGGGATTTACTACATGGCTTAGTAAACTCTGAATATGCTCGAAATTATCAGTGACTTCCGAACATCGCACCAAACCCCCGCCCACTAACTTTTAAAAACTACTTTTTAAATAACAATTTTGGCGGTAGCCTTATCTATAGCAGATCTGAAAAGAGATTACAGAAGAAGAAAATATCAATTTCATTTTTAGGCTCATAATTCCCATTATCACGCGAAGGGTCGAAGGATGGAGATAAGGATGCTGTTAGATAAAAGGAGAGTAGAGAGTTGACCTCGGTTCACTTTTGGCAGCCTCGTTACCTTCGCGTCCCTTATTTTGTTTTCAGTCATCACATTCTATGAGCGATGTTTCTGACAAATGGAGAAGAATCGCTGTTTTCTGGGTCGGAATCTATCTATCTAACACTTATCATTTGCTAGTTTTTGACCATGACGTAGTTTTTTTAGCTCCTTACAGCATGTGGCTTCATGCCTTGTCTAGAGCGAAATTCTGTAAAAAAAGACAAAGACTCGAGACACATTTACAACCTAAGAGCGAAACACTAAAATATTAACTTATGTTTTTTATACTTGATTCTAGCCGCAATCTCTCTTTTTATCTCGGCAAACAAGGCTATGGATATGTCGTGCCCTTTTGCCCGTTTATAACTAGGTACTCCTAACAAAACCGGATCTCTGAACTTTGAACAGCGCGGTTTGTGAGGCAGAAATCAACATGATTACATTTTTTATCGCACACATCGTCATTCCGCCGACCAATCAAATCTCATCACTTTTGTCATCATCAACTGACGCATCTGTATAAAAACGCTGTGTTTCTTCACTCAGCTGGCAGTGGATTCTTCGCCTTTTGCATCGTCGCTCGACAACATAGTATCTCAGCCATCGGCTTTTGTCAGAGGAATCTTTGTTAGAAAACTCAGTATCATTTCTACCACGACGACGACTATATCGCAGTTTAGCTTCTGGCTGCAGCATTGATCATCGTGTACAGAGTCCTATCCATCCATCATCATAACAACAGCTTTGTAAGCAGCCGTCAATCAATAATGTCATCATCATCACATCAATCACAGCGGTGTATTCCCTACAACTAACAGCAACAGTATCTCCTCTGCAAGCCGTAACCACCGCAGCGGCGACCAGGATAAGAGCAACAATATAAAACATCAACAATTCTCAGAGAAATCCACGAAGACATTTCGACCAGGATCGTCATCATCATACGTTAACGTCTTATCCTTTTCTCATTTATTATTTTTATTTGTCCTTGTCTGTGGTGGCTGTAGTAGACTGTCTACCGTTTATCGATACCATCGCTACTTTTACAACTATAATCTCGAACGTTACATCCCATACACATTTTAACTGGAGAAAACTGTAAAATAGCGTCGTGTTAGATTGATGGCCATTATTTTATAAACAGCATTGTTAAACGAAAACTCTAGCATATAACGTCATGAAAATAAACAAAGAACGCTAGTGTTTAGAATTATTCGTATTATAAAAAAAATTATGTTAAGGGTTAGAATGGATAATTTACTTTTCAAAGATATAAAACATAATTTTAATAAATAACACAAATAAATTTGACGATAATAAATGTTTGCAACATTTAAATAATAATATAATTGAAAACAAAACCCCAAATAATTTGACATACAATAAAACGATAATATTTGATCAATTACTTATATATTTTTACATTATATTTGAGAGTATTAACATTCATTAAGGTACACCTATTTGACCCTTCAGTATTTGCGAATGAGACAGACCCAAACATAAATTCAGAGAACAATTCTCTGGATAAAACTATGATAATTCTAATACCGTATTATACCGCTTTATAATCCTTTGATCCAGTCTTTCGGGGTTAGCTGAGGAAATGACAAGCATAACCAAACAAATGTTGAACCGTACGACCAAAAATCGAGAAAACAGTAAGTGCAATATGTGCAGTCTTCGACCTAAAACTATTTTTCTCTGATGAGCCTTTGTGTGTTGAGCAATGCTTAATCTGTTGTTTTCTTCATACAGGCATAACAGCTGCAAAATGTACCAAGGAAAATGTAATAAAAAAAATGAATAGTGTAATAAAGGGTGGAGGTTTTTAATCTGTGTGCGCCCGTGTGTTTTTGTGGTCGTTTTTTGCAATTGTTTTCTTTTTTAGTTTTTTAAGTTATTAAACGACGTCGCACCCGTTGTTTTAATATTTGTAAATTGTATATATATATATATATATATATATATATATATATATATATTGTGAGTTAGGGATGTAGATGTAGGGATATGTTATGATCTAGCGCCGTGAGTAATTGGTAGCCGTTAATAAAATTCGAAAATCTGTCTATGAAGAACACGGGCATCTTAGAAAAGAACGTTTAATCAAACATATATATATATATATATATATATATATATATATTTATATATATATATATATATGTATATATATATATATATATATATGTATATATATATATATATGTATATATATATATATATATATATATATATATATGTATATATATATATATGTATATATATATATATATATATATATATGTATATATATATATATATATGTATATATATATATGTATATATATATGTATATATATATATATGTATATATATATATATATATATATATATATATATATATATATATATATATATATATATATATATATATATATGCAGAATGCCTACGAGACACACATCTCGATTGTCTTCCGTCTCTTTTTACGGGGTTTGTAAGGAAATCCTAGCAGGAAAATTATTCCCCTTAGAAGTAAAGTCTGAATTAAAAAAAACACTCCCTCAACATGGCTACACATTGGCTGTTACGGGAAAAGTAATAGTGTCTCTTCTGATAGTGATGCTACGACACGTAACAACACTAAGTGTGATACTCCACAGACAAGCTCAATTCTGGTTTGGGAACCCGGCAAGACCAAACAAAAAACAAAATATAAATAAATTATAACATAGTTAAGTGTTCAATTATGGAGATCATTAAATAAACACCCGAATAGTTATGTAACTTGTGAAGAAATAAAGTGTAAGCCAGAGGTTATTGAACTAAAACAAAAAAGGGAAAAATAAAAATACTCGATGGAGATAAAGAGAGTTTGAGAGCGATGAAATACCGCGATTTATATATAAATGAATAAACGCGAAAGCTTTTTCATCTATTCAAACTATATCAGATATCAAAAAAAAGGTTGTGTTTATGTAATTCTATGATACTATATATAGACGTTTTTAAATACCGTATATAAAGGAAACTGGAAATACCCTTAAACGCATTTAAGTCTTCTTAATTTGCATATTAATTATATAAACAGTTTCTAATAAATTAATATTCTGTAAAATAGAGTTGTAACTTTGCATTTTAATATTTTCATATATACGCAATATTTTCGTCGATAGAAAAACGTCTGAGGTCGCTGCGATGCTGTGAATATATATTGAGAACAGATACTACACTTTGATCTCAGCCAAAAGACCAAGTACAATGAAAATAATGTTTTTATTGCTATGAATTTTTTAAATAAATGAAAAAAACAACATTTAAAATTTTTAATGGGGGTGCAAAGTGTAGTATCTGTTCTGTTGTCATGAGACCGTCCTCTCAGGAATTACAGAATTATTTGCTAGTATATATATATATATATATATATATATATATATATATATATATATATATATATATATATATATATACTTCTTCGTAATATAGCAGGAAAACAGATGGCAACAGAAGCTGAAGAGAGCCGGATAGCTAAGTCCTTCTGTGCTTGAAACCGACGGTACGAATGTTGTACTAATTTTTCTGTACCAATATATACTTATGTATTTATCACAAAAAAGAATAAAAACATACTAAGATGGATGATTGATTAATAGATAGACAAAGGGGGATACGTAGAAAGAGAGATGGCGACACAAGAGAGTTTTAAGCATAATTAAATAGAAGAAAAAAGTAAATAAAGAAATCTGAACGAGGAAAAACAACAACCAGCATATACCCGGATCAAGTACTGATCCCACAGCATATATTTACACTTTACCCGCAACGTATACATTAATATATGCGTGTACCAGAAGGTCCACCCTGAATGTGTGTCTACCACATTTACATATAGGATAGGTGTGTTCGTCGGAGCGTAAAGTAATGTCATTAATGCTGGCAATCGATTTTGTGTATTCTGATTCTTTCCTCCGCAGAAAAAATAGGATCTTAGAAGAGATCCCCTCCTTCGCCACCACGCGTTCTCATTACCCTCAGTCGGTCATCGAGTACATTTCCTCTCATTAGCCACACTAGGGGATGGTTAGGGGAAGTTAGACGCTAGATTGGGGGTTCGGAATGAAGAATTAGGGTCGGTGGGAAAGTGGGGTTGAGCGACTAAGATGGCCCGTTAAAGGCATCGGGTGGGGGTGCCCCCCCCCCCGCTTTCTTACAAAACGGAATACCAGGAAACATAAAATGAAGCAGCGACGATGAAAGAATATCGGCAACGTAAAATACATGGAACAAAATAGCAAGATTAATGGAATAATAGGCAACAGTTTTAAGGGCAGTTAGCGGAATAATACGATGCATATATATATACATATATATATATATATATATATATATATATATATATATATATATATATATATATATATTAATTGAATGACAGAATAAAATGAGAAATTAATCAGATTTTATTAAAGTTCCAAAAGAAGGAGTGATATTGCGTCGTTAACTCATGAGTTTCAAAGAAAATCTTCTTCTCAGAGGACCGTTACCGCAATGACATTACTGCAGGTAATAAAATTAAGCTTTGAAAATATATAAAAATATATAAATATACATAAAAGTATATAAAGTATATAAAAACATCAAATATATAAGCCCACAACATACTTTTTTGTTAAACTTATACAGTTCATCCAAGTCATAAAGTTTTAAACAATTTCAAGATGACAAAGGAGTCGATTTTTTTCGGAAAATTTTAAAGTGCGAACATATCCATAGAAAAGTACTTGCATTAAAATAGATGAAGTATATACTGATAAGTAAAATCATTGATTTTTCAACTTTACTCTGATGATATAGTGATAAGAACATTACCTTTTGAAACGTGCGTTCATATGAATAAACACTGTTAATGTTGATTTTCGTAGCCTGATTAGAACATTTGACATTTAAATTAGTTATCTAATATTTTTAATTTAGCAGAATTATTATATAAAAACTCTGTTAAACATAACTTGTTAACCATTGAGCTTATTTTATCTCCAGTAGAATTATCTTGAATTGTCTTGGTTCTTAAACTTAAACGTTACCTTTATATACACATTTTTAAAGATAAATATTTATTATTTTTAACTACAGACATCGCTCTTTCATGCTCATGCAATCTTCATGTGAATGCAAGAGTGTTCTATGTTAGCCGTCAAAATTCAGGAAGGGGACATTTTGTCTTCAGCACCATCCTCTTCCAGAAGAAATGCGCACGGGGAATTGTCTTGCATCAACACCGCCTGCTTGCTCAGAAGCGGTCTTTTTCAAATCAGCCAGCATGGGATTCGGACGTCCGATAAGCTTGCGTTAGACGTTGGTCATTCTGGGACAAGTAGCTGGGTAAAATAGAGTTTTACGGTGAGAAAAAAGGGTGTTATATTCAGCGTTGACCACGTGCGCGCATAATAAATACATTCGCCTGCACTACTCGTCTTTTGGCCTTTTGGCTAAGATCAAAGTGTAGTATCTGTTCCGATATCTGTTCCGTATCTGCACCCCATAGACTGGTATTGTCTTGGCCTTCGGGGCTTGATTTACCCCGGTCTATGGGTCTGTCCTGTGCAGTTCTAGGAGGTCCACCCTCCCAGGCTTCGCCTTCCCTCTTTGGGGAGGAGTAAGTTTATTGCTTACTGCCTGAGGCGCCTCTACCGGGGAATGCCGACAGGGCTGCCCAGGCAATTTTTAAACCCCACTTTCTCGACCCGACCTTGGGTCACATCTTACTTGTGGGAGTAAGATAAAAACTGGCCTTGTGCCTAACTCCTGGAGAGGAGTAAATCAATAGTCGTCTTCCGATATTTTTTGCCCCAGATTGCTTGCTGTTACACTTCAGTTTACGGAATATTAATTCTCTCCCCGTTTCAAAGTCACCACTGATCCGTAATCCGTTATTCTACCCCTCGACCACCACCAATTAGCACGGACATTAAGATAAATTAAACTTTATACGCTCAATCAGCGAATGCTCATAGTAAACAGACGAAAAGTGTTCAACAACAGCAACAAAGGGGTGGAACATCTCATTTAAGCCATAGTATTACTGTTTATCATTAAATTCTCTATAAGGAACCAGTCCTTGTAATAAAGGGGGTTATAACAACAGTTTTTAAAAATAAATTTTTATTATTAGTATTACCTTCAGATATCGATGTTTCATGCTTATGCAATCTTCAGTGTAGGAAATGATAATTCTTTATATAAGCAACAAATTATTATCAATACATGTCTGATAAAAGACGACAGAATTTGATCTTTTCTTTATTTGCTAAATCATTTTCTCGATTCTGCGAACTATTTTCTGGGTCTCCGGGATCAATTTGGGCGATTTCAATCGTCGCGATCCTCTTCGGTTGTTTTTTCTACATTCTACATTTAAAGTATTTAATTTTTTCGTCGGTAGTTTTGACGGAAAAAAGGATATAAGTGAATCTGTAATCTACTTATGTATTTGTATATTTATTGTTCATTTGTTGTTGTTTTGTAAGTTTTTTTATTGTAGAGGAAAGTAAGTATAGTTTAAGTTGTTATTTATTTATGAATTTGTATATTTATTCTTTTTATTATATTAGTATTGTAGATTGATTCTTTTTATTAATGTGTTGTTTAATTAGTTTTTTTTTAAATAATAAAGTTTACTTTAATCTGTTATTTTGTATGTACTTGTATATTAATCTATTTTAAAAATGCAATCATGGAAGATACTTAATACGTTGGTTTCGATCTTAAACACAATTTTATTGACGTTAGGTTGTTTATTTTTCATGTATATTGTTTCGAGGATTTTGAAAAGTCGTGTACAGTTTATTTTGTATATGCTTGTAGTCTTATCTGTAGTGTGCTGTTGCATGTAGTGGTATGTGATTGAAATACGCTAGTGTCTGATAGATGGTATGTAAGGCATCGAGAGAGAGAGTTGTGATTGTGTGGCCAATGTAGTTATTGCATATATGATGGGTTGGGTGTTAGGAATACATTCTTTAATTGGGTAAGTGAACATATATATTGTTTCTTTGGCTTAAAGTTGACTCTGTAGTGTTATTGTTTTTTAGAACTTGGTAAAACGTTTGCAATTTAGTATTTTAGATGGTTTTATTTTCTTGTGCTTTTCAGTAGGTTAGTATATCTGTATATTATATGTGTTTGTCTACTTTATTCTGTCTGTGTATTTGATTTTTATAATATATCTAAAAATTATCGTCTTTATTATGGGATTTAAGTCTATAGCATTTTATTTGTTTTATGGCGCATCAGCGTGCCTGATACTTGCGAGATTCGAAACCGGGACTCAAGTGGCTGAAAACCGCCGGTCTTACCACTGAACCACTAAAACCCCATAGCAGAAGGGCAAGATTTATCGCACATAAATGTTACCATTTTGTTTGTTATTGCTTTTGCAATGTTGACAAATGCACGTATTCGCTCAATAATCTTCTAGTAGGCTTGTTTGTTATGGATGAGAAAGAACGCCGGTCACACGTGGTCGATACGCATAAATACTTTAGTACCAGCGTGCATTTGTTCTTTCTCATATCCAGGTTCTGCACGCCAGGCAGAAACGAGATTATTTATGGCGGCGATGAGGTAAGCCAAGACTATTTATACCACTCGATTCAGGTTGTTGCTCATCACGTCTCCCACATTTTCTGCCTCAGAAAGGTTTATATACCATAAACGAAACCAAGATCAAGTGAAAGTGTAGTATATTCTTAAGATCAAACAACTTGTAACCTTTGTTGGCTGTTTAGAAATGTCAAGCTTAAGTACTATTAGAAGCCCCAGTTTATGAAGATCTTCTACCCTTGTTGCATAACTCCCACTACCACTACTTGATGAGTGTAGTGCTCCAATATAGAGAGAAACACGGGAGTTTTACCTTTTCCATGATCAGAAAAGTGCCTATCAAAAGCTTTGTTAGGTGGTATACGTACACCCGCGACAAAAAATGTGCGTATCTTTTACTGTGACACGTGCAAGCGTATTTCAAATGAAATGTATATTTCTAGTTTGAGAAAGAATAACTGCCAACGTGTTGGTGACTGCTTTGCTTGGAGAAACACATTTCGTCTCACCCTTACCCTTCGTTCAGCTCAGAGCCAGATATTTCGAATATGAAAAAAAAATTGATGAATGAAATGTGTTTGTCGAATTAATTCCGTACTTTGGGCTGCGGAATTAGTACGAAGCAAAAAAAAAAGAGTGGCCGACATTTTCCAAACACAGGAAATCATTGAGACGAAAAGACATAAAGATTAGGCGGAAGTTAGAAAAGATATCGCCGGAAGGAGGAAAACTAAATGAAGAAGAAGAAGAAGAAGAAAAAGAAAAAGAAGAAAAAGAAAAAGAAGAAATGATAATGATGCTGCTGCTGATGATGATAATGATAATGATGAAGTAGAAGAAGGAGAAGAAGAAGATGGAAAAGGAAGATAAAAAGGTGGAAGACAGCGGTAAAAATGAAGATTGGTAGAAGAAAATGGAGGATAGGTAGGAGAAGGGGCAGGGACAGGAAGAGAAGGGGGAGAAACTATATAGAGCAAGAATATTGAGAAAGAAAGACGAAAAAGAGGACGAAAAAGAAGAAAAAGTAGAGAAAAAAGAAAATATCGAAGAAAAATTCAAAAGTAAGATGTTTAGAACTGGATAATTTTGTTGTCGATATGATGTGCAAAACGCACATATAACGATGTACACACAATTGCATTGAGTCATGCATACACACGGTTTGTGCCTGTACCATCTGTATGTATGCATTTATATAGGTTAATAGGCGTATAGGCAGGAAATAATCAGTTGCCATTAAATCATAATTCCTCTCTCTGTACACTAATTTGGTTTATTCTACATGTTTCAGTTTTCTTTTACTAATGAGTAACCACCTATCAAGACAAAAAGCCACTCGAGGATGAAGGCTAAAGAAATAAAAGAAGTGTCATTTGAAATGATAAAGAATATTATGGGAGGATTTGAATTGATTAATGGAATATGAACAATTGGACTGCGTATCAAGATGATTTACAACAAGTATTGGTTGACTTTGGATTTGAAGATGACCATGTTGTAATCAGCAGAGAATCAGTTTAGTGGTCACGTGTTCCACAGATCGGATGTTCTCGGAAAAAAATATATTCGTGGGAATTTAAAAAATATTTGGCAAGCTTTCTTCACTGAAAAATAAATATCTATATATATATATAACTCCATAGATGTATATATGTGTGTTAGTGTGGGTGTGTTTGTGTGTGTGTTCCCTATAGAAAAAAAGTTAGCTAATCTAGATAAAATCTAAAAGTGTATTCTAATGTAAAATTCACCGAGAAAGTTAATCAGACGTATTCCCAATTCTCTAAATTTACTCTTAAGAAGACTATAGGGTAGATTTTGTCTGGGAGTGGATTATTTCAGCTATTTTCAGCTTAATTTCAATTTAATTATGTATTAATTTAAATACAAAACAATTATATCATGTGTAACAAATTGCAAGTAATACCCGAAAAAAACTGCGAGTCATTTCCTCAAATTCA
>OY744520.1:73894461-73981961 GCA_963556195.1 Sepiola atlantica
TTTCACAATGTTTAAAAAGGGAGAGACTAGAGGTTTGTGCAGCAGCCTAAATGTAGCAACAATAGTTCATGCACGATCGAATGGTGACTGTATAACTATATAAGATATTAACAGGTGTAAGAAGTTTCTAGCCAGGAAGAGGGAACTTACCTTATTTGCAGCATCTTCTACGTACTTTTTCCACTTCATGTTGTCTGAAAATGTTAGGACGACATGTTTGAAAATTAAACTCCCCGGAAGGGTACTATCGTTCATGACAATCGATGGTTGGAAAGGTTTCTTATAGTTTGTTAAAGAAATGAGCTTTGTCTATGTAGCATCAAATGAAACCATCCATTTTTTACCCTATTTCACTATCGACTACGAGTCATTTTCTAAGGATTCAGCTATTATCTAGCATATGTTGGCATCTACAAAGATTTTAGTGAAGAAAATTATTAACCATATTGTGCCGAATAAAAATGTGTAAACCTAAAGCTAAAGATGAAGATACCTGACAACTCTGCATAGATGCGGTGCGGTCCTAAGGAGAAACGCAACCGCTATACGTCAAAGAACGCGTCTTAGTGGCTGTTGACCCGTGAACATGACAAGTGCACTTTCAAACGATCTGAGTTTGCCACGATGAACACAACCGCGAGCAATCCATAGAGAAACTATCAACGAAACAAACACTAAAATCGGGCTAAGAAAAACCCCAAAAATCTACGACACAGCGAAATGATAAGAGAAAACAACATAACACACACGCACGTACATACGCAAGGGGAGTTTGAATTACCTACTAGACACTATCCTCAAATGTCTTCGGTCTCTCTGTACAGGATTTGTCCGAAAAAAACCTGACATGAGGATACTTCACCCTACAAGTAAACCCTGATTAAATATTCAAAATAACATAGTGCTGCTACTTGAGGTAATATTACTTGGAGAAGCTGCCTGGTATGATCTAGTGTATGACCGTCTTGAACAGATCTTATTTGTGCTTCGAATACTATGTGATTTTGAATATTTGGTCAGTGTTTACGTGTAGGGTGAAGTAGCCGCATGTCAGATTTTCCTGACATACCCCTGTACAGAGAGACCGAAAAACCGTCGAGGATGCTGTCTAGTGGGTATTTTCCTGTCAATTTCTACGACTCAACATAATGTAGATTGGTGAAATAGCTGCTACTATCGTACTAATTCGTGAGCAAATATTTGGAAAACAGATGCGGATATAAAACTACATTTCCTCTTTGACTCAGGCATAACAAAAAGGGGACGAGTGTTTTTAAGGAAATTCACTGCCTGCAATTATAGTGAGGAAATTATTTTTGTAGTGATGGGACATAGCTGGACGATTTATCTGTGGTCATCTTTTTGTAATTTCATAGTAGATTTGCAAAAAAGTCTTAGTCTTTTTAAATGTATTTAGAATACTTTTTTATTTGTCAAAAGGACAAATATAACGAAATTGTATGTTGTATGTGTGGATTACGTTAGAAAGTAATTTTGTTTCTAATCTAGGTAAGAAAATACGTGTTAAAGAATGTGATGTAAGATAACAGGAAGTCGAGATAGGATACGTGACAGATAGGAAGCTAGATCTGTTTCCTGTATTTATATGTGTGAACATACATAAGTGCATTCACTGCCCTGGTCGCGATCGTCCTACACCCTGTGTCGGTCCAAAGTTGTTGTTCAGAACAGTCAGTGCTGCCACAAAGAAGCACCATTCCCAGTAAGATCACAATACCAGTTTATAAACAAATTACAGGTTCATTTGTTGGAGGTTACAAATGAAACTCGTGTTACCCAGGTTCAAGAGCAAGCTTGCAGAATGAGAGTTCTGCTCGTCCATAAAAGATAAGTCGAATCATAACAATCCTTTAGATAAGAGACCCAACATACCCATCTTGCTTGAAGAGGCACCCAGCTCAAACTGACTGCCAGCTCTCAGAAAGACCACTACTCTGTCATGTCCAAAGGGTCAAGTCTCACCCCCCTTTTTCCAATCTCTTAGAATCTCTTCCTTCTGACCTTTGATTCTAGTTTTTCTCAGTGGTCACTATTAGACCACTAAGAAACTGATTGCTGGAGATATCGACTAAAGATAACTGCAAGACAGGCAACTCAAGGGGTTCATCATGGGGTACACTTTAGAAAATTACTTTTTGGTCTCAGTATAATTCCCTGTTGTAATGAGGTACTTAGTTTATTTAAGCTAAACATAAGATTCTCTGCGGTCTAAAATACAATACACTTACGAACATTACTGTTTGGTATGATTCCCTGTTTTTATGAGGTACTTAGTTTATTTAAGCGAAACATAAGATTCTGTGTAACCTAAAATACAAAATAAAGGATATTTCAAATTCCTCTCTGGCACTCTTTTCCTTTGGTCGAGCATCTATCATTTGAACTGTCTTCTATTCGCGTGCACTACTAAAAATGTAGCCAAGTACATGTTTACATATGACGTTTAACGTGGGAGCAGGAGTTTTTTTTGGCTTCTTCAAATTTACCTAGCGACGCGTGTCTTGCTAGTATATAATATTTTAGTATCTTAATTGATCTTCTTATTTGCTTTCATATTTTTGAGCAATCGTATTACTACTCTTAAGAGAATTGTTTCCAAGCAAACCGTATAGGAAAAGAACGTTTCATTTTTTATAAATGACTTTCAAACTACCTTAGACGTAGTTTCAATTTCTCTCCTTGTGTGGTTCACGTTTTTTAATCAAAATCATAACTCATTTCACACAAGATACTATCCGAACTTTTGACCATTGTCATTATCTTTGTGCTTATTTTATGGTGCATATATATGCACAGGAAATATGTATCGACCAATTCGAAATAAGTTAACATCGGCGAAACTATTTATCTAAGTTTAATTAACCGCGTTTTATCGGCGTCTTTCCTTCAATCATTCATACACATCAACTGAAAAAGATGGAAATAATATTTTGATGAATCGATTAAATCTGCGCGTTCAGTAAAATACGAAGTTTTTTTTACAAACTTAAGCGCTTCAGACCGACTGGCGGATACATTGTTTGATAGAGATGTTTGGACGCTTCCGCTGGTTGAACGACTAAAATGCTACCAGGGTTGTCCGGAAAGTTCGTGCCGAATGGTAAATGAAATGAGAAGTTTCAAAAATATGTCATTAAGTATTTAATCAACAAAATATAAACCATTGTATTCAAGTTGAAGAAAAGATAGGGGGAAGATGTGCAGCCTTTTTTTAAATCTTTTCTTCAACTTGAACATTTTATTCTCAAAGAACATATGACGTTTAACGTGGGAGCACGTATTAGTCACCATTTATCAAATCACAAAAACCATAAGGGTTAATAAGATGGATATATTGACAGTTTTTTTAAAAAACTAATGAGTCAGTATTTACCAAGGACAAATACCGCTCAAGGACAAATATTAATGAGATTGTTAATTGGATAGTGAACAATACTATAAGAGGATTGAAAACGATGGGTTGAAAGGGCAGAATATGGTGGTTTTATGGCACTCATCAAGGTGTTTTTATGTGATTAAAATAATTGAAGTTTATACCATCGATTTTATTCTGCAAAGATCTGAGTAAATCGTAACCTTGAGTAGCAATATATAATAAATAAGTAGGATGAGGTAACGGATCCCAGGCAAATTGCAACTATTTCTCTCTGGTAGCCAAATAAATATGTGACCAGGCATCATCCTGATAGAATACAATGTCATCACTGTTGGCCAATCGTGACCGTTTTTGTTTCATTGTTGCCATTAATTTATTCAGTTATGAGAAGTATTTTTCTGAATTAATTGTCTGCTTACATGACAGAAGCTTACAGTACAACATTCCAAGTTCCTAAAACGAGTCTTACAATTTTCCATTTTCAAAGAGCTACAAAAGTAACACAAATTAAATAATTTTAACATTATTTTAAAAGAGATAACTTGGAGTATGCTCTAACCGGAAATGTAAATATACTATATCTGTCGAGAATTTGATTTGGCATCTTCTAGCGTGTTGATACAGGAACTACTAAAAATCAGCACGAATTTTCCGAACAATCTGATATTTCAGATAGAAACATAACAGTTCGACTAACGGGTTGAGTTTCTTAATGAGACACTTAGACGCGTATGCGATCTTTAGGTTTAGCGATGATGAAGTTTATTTTTAAAACGTATTAGTCACCATTCATCAAAGCACAAAAACCACTCGAGGATAAGGGTAAATAAGATGGATAGATTGACAGTTTTTTAAAAAACTAATGAGTCAGTATTTACCAAGGGCAAATACCGCTCAAGGACAAATATTAATGAGATTGTTAATTGGATAGTGAACAATACTATGAGAGGATTGAAAGCGATGGGTTGAAAGGGCAGAATATGATTATTTAAGAAGATGTATTAATTGAGATATTACGACCATGTTTAAGTCTGCAGGAAAGTAGTCCCATTCTATTCCGATCATGAAAGTTCCGTTTGGTTTCTGATACACATAAGAAGAAAGAAAACTTATTTGCTAATTACAACTGAAGCGTGACAAGCCGACGAACCGTATCGTTCATATGCGAGGACATATCTATATAAAAAAAATAGCTGCCGAATGATCTCCACTTTCTCATTCTTAATAAATATGTCAGGAAGTAATTAAAATGTTATGGATTTGCCGCTTTCATTCTTCCCCCCCTTTCGCCAAAATATCAACATTGCTTTTCGAATGCTAACTCTACTCTCTCTTTTCCCCTCTTTCTCTCTTTCTCGTTCTCTTTCTCATATTATCTTACATATTCTCTCTCATTCTAAAATTCTCTTTCTCATTTACATACTCTTCTTCTAATATTCGCCCTTTCATATTTTCTTGCATTCTAATGTTTTTTCTCGCATTCTAATATTCTCATTATCATCTTCTCATTCTCATATTCTCACCCTCTCATTTATTCTCTATCTCATTTACTCTCTCTTTCTGCTATTCATTTTCATATTCTTATTCTTCTTCATTATTTGTCTATCTCTTTCTCTTTCGTACCCCATCTCTCTTTCCCTCTTCTCTCTTATACTTTCTTATTTAGCAAGGCAAACATTGACTCCTTAAACCTGCAATAAAAGCGGTCCAATTCAGATAGAGAAAAAGATCAAAGACGGTTAACTTTGTCATTACTTGATGTGTTCCCAATTGGCTAGCAATTAAGTAGTCCAGGTTACAAATTTTTTTTTTAATTCATGTTTTGCTATTTTTTAGATGAGGATGGATAATTTGTATTATTTGGATTATTCGGGCTACTACTTTCATCTTGGTTGTTATATTCACAACGTTTCGGTCTATGTAACCTCCAATTTTCTACAGGTGAATCTTTCTGACCGTGGCAAATTTTGTGTAAACTTTATAAACCTGCATGGAATTTCGAACTAAACCCTTTTAGCTACCCCTCTCCCACAATTAAATATTAGCAGATGTAGTTTTGTAAGTAGAACCGGCATAAGAAGACGGATTTTCAGCCCTAGTAAAACATACATGCAAACAAAACTCTTTAAGATTGCCGCTGCACAATCCTTCTCTCATTTATTTTACACATTTGTATCTATTCTGGAATTAGTTCTGTACTGATGCCTCGAATGCAATATGTTGAAAGTTAATTATCCCTTCGTTACGATTACCCAAAGGTTAATACTGATCTGGGGTTATAGTAATTGGCCGAGTCCGATTTATGGATGACATGAAATGTAACTTATCTATGATATTAAACAACTGATACATACTCATATTGACATAATGAATAAGTATTCAATATTATTAAAGACTTTGTCAAGGATATGACGTTTAAATGCATCTGGTGGCGAGATCTTCATTTGGGAGATTTAGAGAATGTGGGATTACCACTTAGTAATCATTACAGTCAAGTTCACTCTGAAATTGAGTGGTAGTACCTGTCAAGATCCAATCTATAGGCTTAGTGAAAGGTGCCCCATAAATGACAGTAAACTGCCTTTGACATTCCTTAGCAAGTTGTTCACTTCCATTCCCAAGTCCACTCTGTAATAATCCATCTCGAACACGTCTCCGTCGGTTGATTTTTTTAGATATAGTTGTCTCGCTGGATAGCCATTAATTATACCTCAAGAACGAATTTTACATAAATAATTCTGCTATTTATTACGTAACTCGTCTGAACACAGCAGAGATAGAGACACAATTTTACTCTAGTTAACACTTTAAAAGTTCATTTTAGCAGTCGTTTTTGCTTCGATTCTAACGGAAGTACTGCTCATAAAGCTCTCACCTGTTAATTATAACGTGGTCTCTTTACTTCTGTTTTCTGTGTTTCGCCTTCCTTATTTTAACGGATGTCATATTAAATATTTTTTAACCTCTGAGAGTTACTTCTATTTTCCACCCTCATGAAGGTTATTTGATATATAACATTAGATGTAGTTTTCCCACTTGTTACGAACTTTTCACGATTCGTCGTGCAATCATTTTAGAAGTGTATTTCGTTTTGGACGCGTTTCAAAAAGCAAAACGCATAAATCAGTAGGTTACGATATTTGAAATTGCATAATTTCTGTTGGATACTCGTGTCCATTCACCACTCGGTTGATTTAAAGATAAGGATTTTGTCCGAAGACTTCTTCTGGACGGTCGTCTTCGTTGGCTAGTAGTGGTTATTCGTAGGGATGTCGGCTGTGGCATTGTTTGTTTCGACAACGATTAAAGATATTCGTACGAAAATATATGTAGTTCTTTACTATATCAAGATACACTGATCGGTCGAGGTAAGAGGGATAGTTCTGTAAGGAGTGGATTCTGGTGACAAAATTAATCATTTAAGTTACTTCGGTAAGCAATTTTCATATATTAAAGTAAGAGAGAACGAAATATATTTTATTGATTTTATTGATGGACGTTGATTGTCTTTCATAATTGTAAACTGTAAATAAATGTGTTAACCGTAATTTGAGTCTTAGCTTTTCATTTTAATGATGGATATGTTGTGAATATATGTTTAATCAACAGATGTAAATTAAAATAACATATTTTTTTACCAGTGCGTTAACTTTTAAAACCTCAACTTTTAAAGAAATTTAGTCTGCTACCCCTTAAGGAATAATAATGCTAACTGATGTTTGCAAAACTTCAGTTCACTCCCATCATGCTATGCGATCACGTGGTTCCTGTCCCTTCTGTTTTTCAATTGCATCTTATATTTGAACCCTGATACATGTGGCAAGCAAAATCCGAACTCTGCTGTTTTCGGGTTCAGTTTGCCCCTTATAAATGGGCGGGTGCTACAGAATAGAGAACGCGAACACCGCAAATCCTTAAAACATAATTTGAAAAAGAAAAAAACAAACGAACAAGCGATAATAAAATATGTATTAAAACATTTCTTACGCTGTTTTACTTTCCGATTAAATCGGAACGTATCCAGATTAGGACCCAACCTAAAATCGATTGACGTCGAATAGGATAAAGGTTAGCTTGGGTCGTACTCTGGATAAGTACCAGTAAATCTAATAAACAATTAATTATTTGTATATATATATATATATATATATATATATATATATCAATTTATGTTTTCTTTGTGATAGTTAAGATGTGTATTAATTACGACGTATATTGAATCGTAACTAAGAATGCTATCTATATGCATTGTTCATATTTTTATGTTCTGAGCGTTCTTTTTGTTGTTGCGTATGCTATTTTTATGAATAGTTTACTGTATTTTCCGAATTTAGTTATATAAATGTATAACTATTTCTTTGTATTTTTCTTTTTTTCGTTGTTATCATATGAGTTTTTCTCCCTTCTAGTGAAGGGTGTTGATAAGTCGTGAAACCTATGTTTACTTACATAGTTTTTTTTCATCTGACGTTTTTTTCGTTTTTCTTTTGTGTTAGTGATTCGTTTTTTGTACATTTGTCCAAAGCGAAATACCTACATATATATATGTGGCTCTGGGATAGAGCGTATGTCTTCAATCTCCGGTGTCCCGGTTTCGAATCTCGCAAGTTTCAGCTACGCTTACGTACGACGACGAAACACATGTGCGTGGATAATTACATTCAAAAAATGTATGTTGCTCTTAATCATATTGGCGAAGTGAAGAATTATTACCATCTAGCATTAAAGTAAAATGGTTAATTAGTTCGAATATCGCAAATAAAGTACGCAAATATATGGCATATATTAAAAAGCGAGGATTGGCTATGTGGTAGAGCGACGAGCTCCAATCTCTGGAGTTCCGGTTTTTAATCTCACAATTTTCAGCGACGCTAGTAAATCGTACGACGACGAAACACGTTTCCGTAGATAATTCTATTTAAAAAATATATATCGCTTACCATGGGGGTGCATCACATTGCTGCCGAGAAAAATTATTCCTATCTAGCAGTAAGGAAAAATGTTTTTCATATTAATAGTCGAATTCGTTCGAGTATCGCAAATAAAGTGAACATATATATATATGACACACACCCACACATGTATATATATATATATATATATATATATATATATATATATATATATATATATATATATATATATATATATATATATATATATATATATATATATATATATATATATATATATAATAAATATTTGTTTCTTGTTTATTATCTATCTTTTAAATCGGCACTCATCAGCATAAAGATATAACTATTCACTACTGGTTGCGTTTATTTTACAACTCAAATCTCGACACCTAGATAGCTAAATAAACAGTGATAATTTTAACACTTATTTCGGCTTGACGTCATAAGAGCGTTAAACTTAATGAAACGAAACGATGCATTTATATCTAGCGACGTCATGATGTGTTAATATTACACTTACAGTGCCAATCTAGAGGGCTTTCTAGGGGCTACAAAATAAATATTTGTTTATTATCTATGTATTTATACGTTTCATCCTTTTTAATTGCGACTCATCAGTATAGAGATATAACTATTCACTACTAAAATCCCGACACCTAGAACCATTCGGCCACCGCTGGATAGCTAAATAAACAGTGATAATTTTAACACTTATTTCGGCGGCTTGACGTCATAAGAGTGTTCAATTTACTGAAAGGAACGATACATTTATAGCTAGCGACGTCATGCTGTGTTAATACTACACTTACAGAAGCCATCTAGAGGGGTTTCTAGAGGCTACAAATAATATATATATATATATATATATATATATATATATATATATATATATATATATATATATATATAATGAATTGTATGGGGAACATACTATATGAAATGAAATAGAAATTTTTTTTTTTAAAACCGTTATGTATGATGTCGGAATTCACGAATAAAAACTAAAGTTCACACAATCGCAATTAACCCCCCCCCCAAAAAAAACAGCTTAAAGTTCCCACAATATATATATATATATATATATATATATATATATATATATATATATGAAAAAAGTATTTTTGAGCAGTTATTTATACATGAAAACTACAAATATATATTCACCATTAATCATTCAATGCAAGCAAACAGATTTATATAGGCTAGCCTTACGAAACGGCATCCTCAAAGACAAATAGCATTGTTACCAATAGGTTAACCTTTTATTTTTGTTAAAAAGTTGGTAGAGCCGAATTCAAATCATCAACGACTTACGAAATTAAAAACAAATCGAAAAATTAGGTTTGCAGATTACCGTAACGCCTTCCGGTGAGTTCACTAAAGCGTCCCGTTTAGAAAAGGTACCGAGTAAATAAGGTCGGGCTGTATGTTTATATGGGTCTTAGTCGTAACTAATTATTATTTAAAATAAATTAATTGCTGATAATGGATGTTGTATTTTTCTCTGTTTAAATTATGCATTTATATTTAGTGTGTGTTGTAATTTATTTGTCGGTGATTCGGTTAGATTATAGGTGGGTTTGTATTCCTGTTATTAAAGGGTTTTAGTGTAATATTTATATTAATTTTCATAATTTTGGGATAATGCTTATATTTGAGTTTACACCCTTTGTTACGATTCTAGTTAATTAGCTATGTGGGGGATTGGTGTTAATGGAGGGGCTATCTTTAGCAGTAAAAAGTATATCTAAATAAATGGATGGGTCAATATAAGCTTGCGATGATCATGTGTTGTGTCTGTATTGCTTCGTGTGGGATAATTGTGTTTACTAACTCTGTCAGCTTCTATCTAATAAAGTTCATGAGCATATCGGCTGATCTGTGTGAATCAGTAAGTTAATATCTTGGTCATATATATATATATATATATATATATATATATATATATATATATATATATATATACATATATATATATACATATATATATATATATATATATATATATCCTTTTATTTTACAACATTCGATGAATATATTTCTAGGTATATAACTAATATGACTCAATATATTTAATATAAATACATGTTTAAAAAAGAGTTTTCAATATAGTAAGGTATCTAATAATGTATGTTATTTGTGATAGGTAGGGTTTACGAGGGTTCGAGTGTAGGTTGTATTTGCGTTGGAGAGGGTGGGAGTGTTATATTGTATAAACGAATTAATTTGATAATAATTGGAAAGGTCTTGGGGTTTAGTGAAGGAAATAGGCCTTATATTATACATATAATGTAGAGTTTTTTAGACTTATATATAGAAGAGACTACCAGTGAGTTATGCATTTTCGTTGTTAGTCCATTTGACTAGTAGACATTTTATACTGTGGGGACATTGTTTGAAGATCTCAGTTTTGATGTTCATACAGATTATGGACGGGTTATTAATTGCCTGTAGGATCATAAATCATTCAATAGTCCATATTGGACAATTTCTGGAGGTATCCTATAAGGCTTTTGTTCATCGATGATTCTCTATTTAATTGGATTGGGGGTAATTGACTGCTTGAGCGACCATTAGAGGGGTCAATATACTGTCAGAGTACACCTACTGTAAAAAGTGCAACAGTTTGGTTCTTCGTGGTTCTATGTTAGGCTGGGTCTAGTCTACAACATACCAACAGTTGGACAGGATCTGAGTATGGCTAAGTTTCAAGTTTCGGATATGACTTGTTTTGGTTTACAAGTCATTTTCCATCCACACGTGAGTCACTAATTCGGTCAGTTCTCATGATAAATCAATAAATTTTAGTTTTTACACTTGTTTTAAGGGTCAATCATTCACATGAAAAGGGTTAGCAGTGATGCCGAATAAACCCTTATACAAAATCTAGCGGTACCCGACCCCTAAACCTCTCATTACATCCACATTCGTACCAGTACCCCATAACCCCTTATTGCACTTACCCAGATTCACAAACAGGCATATGGGTGATTATTTGTATATGTGTACCAGTAGTGAATTATAACTTTTTTCAATTAATCAGGCCCCTTATTTCCGTATATAAATGAAATTGTTTATAGGGTATAGGATTCCTGAGAAAAAAAATGAAAAACTCAAAGAGACCACGTTTTACCCCATGGAAAACTGCCCTCACAAAAATACACTAGCTCCATACTAATAACCATATACTAATACACATATATTTCAGTATATATTTCAGAGTCAAACATGAGTTCAGCCGCCAGTAGAGCAACTTCTCCATTATGCGAACGGGATTTGGACTGTGATGAGACCTTGGTACTTCGAGAAAAGGGTGCTGCCGGTGTCAACCGTGCAAGTATCGAAAGAGGTGTCAACGTCATTGTTGAAGCCGGAACTAGCGTTTACATTAACAAAAAAGAATATTGCTTTAGCCTAAAAAAGGATGATACTGCTTGGCCAGTAAAAAGCATTGCTTTTTCTGTGGATATGATACTACGAAAACAGATCATAAACGAAAAAGTGAGGGAAAGATTTGCTATGTAAAAACATGCATTTGCTTAAACTATCCTGGTTCATTGCAAAACAAAGGGGATGAGTGGGCCACTGCTGTTCAAGGTAGGATCGAATATTTTGGTTGTGATCTTCATGCTGTACATTGTGTAAACCACTAATCATGTAACGTCAACTTCCATAGAATGTGAAGAATTCCAAATCGAATTGAGTCTTGGGAACTGCGTCTCAGTGCCGTCTTTGCTTGCCTACACAATATTCGCAGGCACTGGTCATCCAAATTATCTGAAGTTGGCTCGTCTATATCTCCAGAAGATGTATGCCCTGAAAGATGAGAACCCTACAGTACATCAAAGATTCCAGTTTGGGTTTCACGTAATCGGACGCAGTAGCCAATACTGGGCTAGTCTTGACTCCGATCTTGTCATCGAACAAACACCAATGCGTTCACTCAAACGCCATGGTGGTAGTGATATGTCCGAACAGTTTGGGCCATGTCGTCCATTATGTCATCCGCTTACAAACTTGCCATGCAATAACTTACCACACAAAGTTACACGACAAGCGAACAACACAAAGAGTTGTCTGTTTCTCGGGTGAGAAGAGATAAGGAAGACTCGGGAAAGTTGCAGAGCAACTAGACAGCTTCAAGCCGTTTTTCAGGCGATGAATCATTACGCAATATTATCACAGGGATTACTGCTAACGAGAATGTCAATGTTAAGGACCTTTTCGAAATCGAAAAAGACATTGATGGATGAACAATCAGTTTTCCTCTACTCTCACAAACGGAGTTTGAAGGCAAATACTCTAGCATCGAGCAAGAATGTCAAATTATCTGCAGATCGTAGCATTGACCCAGTACTTTTATACTAGAAGTTTCTCGTGTTCTCACAAATTAGTGATCTAAGTCTGGATGATCTCATGTCCTATGAACTTTATCTCTACCTGATGTCTTTGTTTGCAGGAAAGGGCATATTACGTCAAGTGGACAAATCGCAGCTGGCAGCAGCTGGCAGCAGCTCTCAGAAATTATGTTGAAACAAAATTGGACAGTGCTGTGACACAAGCCGTTCCAGTCACAGAGCACAATGTACTAGAGGGAGGATCTCTTCTTCGCCGTCTAAAATTGAAGGCGGAGAGTACCTACACCTAGATTGCAAATGAGTATGCCTCATTTACTGTTGAACACTATGGGACAGCAACTGTCGTGTTTGATGGTTATGACGTTGGACCAAGTATAAAGGACTGTACTCATCAGTGGCGAAGTCGAAAACTGAATGCAAGCAAGGTCAACATAACCGAGGTAAGAAAAATGGTTGGGAAAAAGGGGGATTTCTTGTCAAATATGGCAAACAAGCAGGCGCTGGTCTAGAGGATCATGAAACTAATGCGGCAGAAAGGCTGTGACGTTATTCAAGTGGAAGGAGATGCCGATGTTGAGATTGCAAAGACAGCCATCAATATGTCTGCTTTCAAATTAGCCACTCTCATTGGAGAAGATACGAACCTTCTCTTGCTGTTCCGTGCATATGTTTCTAAATGTACTGCATTTTATTTTTGCGCTGACAAGGTGAAATTCTACATCTACAATATCAAGGTTCTCAAGCAGGTGCTTGGCGAAGCAGTTTGTAATGAGCTGTTGTTCCTGCATGCCTTTACGAGATGTGATTCAGTGTCCAGTGTATTAGGAATAGGAAAGACGTTTGGGTACCAACGAATCGACAAGAGAGAAAAGACAATGACAGACTGTTTAAAAGCATTTTCTCTACCAAAGCAAAGCCAGGATGTTGTGGAAACCAATGTATGTAAGGCAATGGTAGCTTTATTCAATGCTGATAAAGAAGAACTCTCTGGCATCTATTAGATATAGTATGCTTTGCAAGAAAGTTGCGAGAGTTAAGACGTTCGTCACGTCAGAACGACTCCCACCAACGCCCTTTGCCTGTAAATTTCATTCTTTGCGGACTTACTACCAGATTATGGAGTTGATGGGATGTAGTGATGAAATGGTGCCATCTGAGTGGGGGTGGAAGGTGGAAGGGATACAACTTGTTCCAGTGATGACGGACAGAAGCCCTGCTCCAGATGCACTGATTCAGATAATTCATTGCAACTGTTCAGAAGGATGCAATAACCTAAGGTGTACCTGCAGGAGGCATGGACTAGAATGTACAAGTGCATGTAGACATTGCCAAGACGGAAATTGTGACAGTATCAATATTTTTGAAAAAAGCACTGTGACGCAAGTAGATCAGGATGGATAGAACAAGAGTAATGGGTGTAGGGGTACCCATTGATATTGTGTAAAGGTTTATTTAGCATCAATGGAAACCCTTTCATGTGAAATATTGACCTTGAAAACTTTGGAAAACATCCAAGATGTATAGATTTATGATGAAAACCAGCCGGTTTAGTGCTTCACATGTAAATCAAAAAAGTCATATTCGAAATTTGACACTTTCCCATCCTTGGAGCCTGCCCAACTGCTAGTATGTTGTAGACTAGACCCAACCTAGCACAATATTGCCCCGTCTACATACAGTAGTTGCTAGGGAGGTTTTATGTTTTTTTCTCGGATATTTGAAAATGCTAGTATGGGCGTAGATAGTTTCTTTCAAATTTCCTTCATTCATTCTGATGTAAATTTCTTCTTTCCTGGAGCTTTCATAGGATATGACTTCGGCTTCGCACACTATGGATCTGAGTATATGCATCCGTTTGAGGTGAGCAGGGGTCGACCATCGGGTCACTCTGGGTTAAAAAAGAATGTCGGTTTTAAATGACTACGTATGACTTTTTTAGTCTCTCTACGATATCGAATATTATGAATAATGATATTACATTAATCCTTATATTATTTTCAGTTACAATTCCTCACAAGATTATCATACACCTGTTACAACGTTGATGATGAGCGGTGAGTTCGGCCCAAGATAATAGTTGATTGTAATGTTATAGTAGTATCTAAACAACGTTAGATATACCCGAACAACGCATTTGCAACGTTTTGTTTGCTGGGCGAATACGTTGAGAGACCAAAACGCATAATTTGAAAATATAATTTTAGCGTCTAAAGTCACAGACGAAGCAGTATCATGTAAACTGACCCCATATCTCAATTACCAAGAAACAAATAAGTATCGTTAAATACAACACGCTGGTGTTAAATTATTAGATTTCATACGTCGGCCATAAGTTTAAAATCTAAAAGGATTATCAGACAACAATAAACAAAAACATACAATAAAACAATTTAATATTTTATCGGAACAAACGAAAACACGATTGTTTGATTTTTTAATCTCTGAATCAACCAGGACTTTGTGCTTGAGTGCGCATGCGTGTTCTGAATAAAAAGATGTAACGATAACCGCACGTTGCCTTGAATGAAGCAATACATTTATGGTTGTATTATTTATATTTTATGATTTTTGAATTCATGTTTAGAATACAATTATAGTTCGTGTTGAATTTAAAGGATATTTTATTTGCTTGTCGAGTAAAATTGCATTTTAGACAATTTTTTATTTACGCAACCATTCGGACTTGTAAGGAAAACAAGAGAAATTGCCACCACAACCGATACGCATACATTTCATACATATCTATCTATTGCTCTATGTATATGTATATCTAATTCAGTACATTCACATCTATCAATGTATATCTGCATGCAATTCAGCCCGTTCACATTAATTGATCTATGCACTTATCTAATTCAGTATTTTCATATATATATATAATGATAATAACCCAGGTAAAACATCCACAGGGTAGTAATCTAGTAATAGAATTTCAACCGGGTTTATAAAAAGTGCTCAATATCAAATAGAGCTTTATATATGATTATTTTTATTTACACAGACATGTACAAAACCTGCGACACCTGCATGTCGACGCCATCGATCAACAGTTTGTATAAACTGAGATCTCATCAGGAAGAGTTAGAATCCGATCTTAACCTTAGATCTTATTTGGAGTGAATGAAATGGAGAAAAAGAAGAAAAAGAAAAGAAATTTAAAATTGTTTGGGACCGTTAAGAATAAAAAAGTTAAAATCTAAAATCTAAAATATAAAAAAATAGAACAAATAAACTAAAGTAAAAAGAGAGAGATATGATAAAAAGGGTAGAATGAAGATAGATAGATAGATAAATAGAAAGATAGATAGGTAGATGGATAGAAAAAAATGTGATCGTTTGTTGATTCAGACAGAGAGTGGAGAGAGGAGAGGGATGATACATGCAAGTGAGTGTGTCAAAAAAATCGACAGTTTCTTTAGCTTGGGCGAACAACATATTCTCAAATCAGCTGTAATTTGTAGCAGCTTGTATGTGTATGAGTGTGTAGACATGTGTGTGGGTTCTCAAATCAGTTGTAATTGGTAGTATCATATATGTGTATGGGTGTGCAGACACGTGTTATGGGGGAGGCAGGAGTTGTTAATTAAATGTGTCACTTATTCTATATTTATACTGTTATATTTTTCTTTAGAACTTATCAAATTATCATTAATAAATTAATTAATAGATCAGAAAATATACTAGTAAATAATTTAAGTTTACATACTTAGTAATAATAATAATAATAATAATAATAATAATAATAATAATAATAATAATAATAATAATAATAATTAAAATGATATAAAATAATAATAATGATAATATCGGTAATAATTTTAAAGTACTAAATACCGTCATTATAAAGAATAATAATAATAATAATAATAATAATAATAATAATAATAATAATAATAATAATATCTGAGATAAAAATACAGAGAGGCATTTTTCAAGGAGACTCTCTATCACCACTACTGTTTATAATAGCCATGATGCCACTCAACTACATACTCAGAAAGTGTGATGCCGGATACAGGTTTACGGATACAGAACAAAGAATAAACCACCTGATGTACATGGATGACCTTAAACTGTTTGCAAAAAACAAAAAAGAACTGGAAAAGCTGATAAACACAACCAGGATATTCAGCCAGGATATCCAAATGGAGTTTGGAATAGAAGAGGAAAACTGGAAACGACAGAACGTATAGAACTCCCCAACACAGAGGAGATGAGGGCGCTCGGAGAACAAGATAGCTACAAATACCTGGGAGTTCTGGAAGCAGACACAATCAAATATACAGAAATGAAAGAGAAGATTGGAAAAGAATATCTACGAAGAACAAGGAAACTCTTAGAAACTAAACTATATAGCAGAAACCTAGTAAAAGGGATAAACACATGGGCTGTATCACTAATAAGATACTCTGGACCATTCATAGGCTGGACCAAAGAAGAACTCAGGCACCTTGACCAAAGAACTAGAAAACTAATGACTATGCACAATGCACTGCACCCAAAAGACGACACGGACAGACTCTACGTGAAAAGAAATGAAGGAGGTAGAGGACTGGTAAGTATAGAAGACTGTGTGGAAGACACCAAAAAAGAGCTGGAGAAATATGTAACCCAGAACACGGAAAGACTGATCACCACAGCAAGAGACACCAGCCCAACAAACAACCCCGGAAGCACTGAACCCAGAAACAAAAAGACAAGAAAGGAAAAGTGGGAAGAAAAACAACTACATGGACGCTTTATAAGACTCACAAGCGATGAAGCCAATGAAAACAGCTGGGCATGGCTAAGAAAAGGAAACCTGAACAGAGAAACGGAATCTCTGCTGACGGCCGCACAGAACAATGCGATTAGGACAAACTTTATTAAAGCAAAGATAGATAAAACCCAGGAAAACAGCAAATGCAGATTGTGTGGACAAAGAGACGAAACGATAAATCATATAATAAGTGAATGCAGCAAGCTAGCACAAAGGGAATACAAGAACAGACATGACAGCATGGGGAAAGAAGTACACCGGGAAATGTGCAAACAACTGAATTTCGAATATGCAAGAAAACGGTACAAACACAAACCAGAAACTGTACTAGAAAACGAAAAACACAAAATCATATGGGATATGAATGTACAAACAGACAAACCCATAACAGCAAGGAGACCGGATATGATAATAATCAACAAGAAAGAAAAATCCTGCAAAATCGTGGACTTTGCCGTTCCAGCAGCCACAGAGTGAAGATCAAAGAGACGGAAAAGAGAAGCAAATATACTGAACTTGCCAGAGAATTGAAAGAGATATGGAACATGAAGAAAGTCAGTATAACACCAATAATCCAAGGAGCACTAGGAACAGTCCCCAAAAACATGGAGAAAAGACTAGGAGAAATAGGAATCAAAGGGATAACTAAGACCATACAAAGGACAGTAATGATCAAAACAGCTACAATCCTGAGAAATGTCATCGAATGCGGAAACCAACCCACATAAGCAACGAATGGAGAACAAACACATGGAAGCACAAAACAACAGAACCGGGGAAAATACAACCGCACGAGAGAGGCGCAAGCATAGGCTGACGCCACGAAAATTATGGACAGAGGGTCGAGGAGGGAAAGCGCAAAACCAGACCTCCACTGGAAGAGCGCGGACAGCTCTGGGACCTTGGGAAGGCTTGTTGCCACTCGGGCCCCAGAGGGGACCAATGGCCCTTATCAGCGGGAAATCGTTGGTAAGTGGCTGTTGCGATTACCGCAAGGTCATCAGCGGTGATGAACGAAAAGAGGTGGAGCATACTGGAGGCCTGAGGAGACTTGTTGTCACTCAGACTCCAGGGAATACCACAGGTTGTCGGCAGTGGGTGACCACTGACGATGACCAGTGTGATAACTCCTAGTGAGTAAATAATAATAGTTATAAAAATTAATAAAAATAATAAAATTATAAATAATTGCATTATCGTTAATGGTAATACCACCATTGCTACTAAAACTAATAATAACAATAAAAGTAAAAGTCAGATGACGGTAACTATGGTAATATTAATATTATTGACAATAATAATAATAATAATAATAATAATAATAATAATAATAATAATAATAATAATAATAATAATAATAAAGTGGTTATATTGTCATTGTTACTGCTACAAACAATAAGTATGATAGTAAACAGAACATTATTATTAATAATAATAATCTCGATAATAGTGCAGAAATTTCAAATAATAAAATTTAAAAATATTAATAATGATAATAATATTACAATAATAATATAAAATAGTAAGCAATAGATGGATACAAATATAAGGGAATATTAGAAGATAAAGAAAAATAACGAAGATGGCAATTAATATTAATCATAGTAGTTGTAAATATGATAATAAAAATAAAAATAAATTGTTTAATAATAGATACATTATCTGTTGTGATTATACTAATGAGTAAATAGTAAAAAATAATAGCGATAGCTATAATAATGATAACCATGGTAACAACAATAATTTTAATAATTGTAGTAATGATGATAATGATAATAATAAGAATAATAGTAGTATTATAAATAATAGTAATAAAATTCATCATAATATTGATTTATATAACTGATAATAATAATAATAGTAGAGGTGGTTATTCTAATAATAGATATAATGATGGCTATAAGTAGTGATTGTAGTAAAATCTGTAAAATATAATAATAATGATAATAATAATAATAATAATAATAATAATAATAATAATAATAATAATAATAATAATAATAATAATAATAATGATAAAAATGGTATAAAATAATAGTTATGTTGACAAATTACCGGTAGTGGATAGATGAAATGCTTTTTTATGAGATAGTATTAGCTTGAGGCGTCATAAGTAAATTACTAAGAAGGTGTAATCTATTATGCCTACAGTTAATTGAGGTTTCTTGTTTTTATTTAGAAGTTTGCCTCTATCACTGAATTTAATTATTTCAAGTTTTTCGGTTAGGTAACATGGTGAGTTTAGGGAACTGAAGGTGCTAGTTTTTCTGATGGTGTTCCAAGTCACTGTTGATGATTGATGATTGATGATTGATATGAGTAATATATAGAAAGTGAGGTTCTTTTTTGATACAACTGATTTGAGAACACACACACATGTCTACACACTGATACACATACAAGCTGCTACGAATTACAGCTGATTTGAGAATACGTTATTCGCCCAAGCTGAAGATACTGTCGATTTTTTGACACACTCACTTGCATGTATCATCCCTCTCCTCTCTCCACTCTCTGTCTGAATCAACAGACGATCTCATTTTTTCTATCTATCCACCTATCTATCTTTCTATTTATCTATCTATCTTCATTCTACCCTTTTTATTATATCTCTCTCTTTTTACATTAGTTTATTTGTTCTATTTTGTTTTATTTTATATTTTTTATATTTTTAAAATATTTTTTATATTTTAGATTTCAGATTTTTGATTTTAACTTTTTATTCTTAACGGTCCCAAACCACGTGACTCCCTATTTAAGATTTTTTTAAATTTCTTTTCTTTTTCTTCTTTTTCTCCATTTCATTCTCTCCAAATATTATCTAAGGTTAAGATCGGATTCTAACTCTGCCTGATGAGATCTCAGTTTATACAAACTGTTGATCGATGGCGTCGATATGCAGGTGTCGCAGATTTTGTACATGTCTGTTTAAATAAAAATAATCGTATATATATATATATATATATATATATATATATATATATATATATATATATATATATGAAGATAGATTGGACACCTTATCAACGAACAATTACCAACTGGACAAAGCCCATACCTTTTTTACACGAACTTTTTATCAACTCGTCATTCCTAATGTTTTTCCAAATGTTGAATTTTGGCTTTTCCACTGCCAAGTTATCTATATGCATACTTCCTCTGATGATAAGATTTCGATCTTTGAAAAGCCTTGGCTTAAGGAAAAAATAATAAACATAATTTTAGTACAGAATATACCTTGCATTGCACAATCGAAGTTTGAAATAAATCTGGACATTCGTACATGTTTATCACTCTTCTTTCATCTATCTTTATAATTGCTCTATCTCGTATATTGAGCTTTAACCATTTCACTATAGGTTCTATCTACTAGAAGTTTACTTTTAGTTTCATATTTCATTATATATATATATATATATATATATATATATAGTAGAGAATGTTAGTTTGCTTGAAGCATTGCTGGGTATAGTAGTAGTAAGTTTTTGAAAGGCTGTGGGCAATGCAATTCCGGGTAAGATGCAAGTTGAAAGGAAAGGAACAAAAACAATAACAATAAATCGAATACGATATAAGACTTACTATTTATTTTTCCTTTTTTTTTTTTTCTTACATAACAGCAAGAGTGTTTTAGCTGTTCGTGTGATGTCCGGGTGATTAAAAATCACTATTTGATATTTCGGGAAAAGACATCCCTTTGTCAATAATAATTAGACCAGAAGAAGAATATTTTTCTTCTCCGACTGTGTAGAGAATAATACAAAACAAAATGGCTGCCAGATATAGACCGCAGCAAATAAAGCAGTTTCGCAGGGAATATAAATTAAATTAAGTTTTATTTTAATATTATGTTAAATATATGATTTGGTGTTTAAAATATTTGTGTAATGTTGGTTAGGTGTATGGTGTTCGGTAAACTGTTAGTTTTGATAATATATATATATAATTTTTTTTTTTTATATTTGAATATTTACTTTGTTTTATCTTCGTATTTTTATTTTGTTTATCTTTCTTTCGTAATTTAAGAATTTTAATATAAAGTAAAGTAATTAGTCTCATATTTTAAATATTCTAAATCTATCTACTTATCGATTATCATCTATTAAAGAAGTGTTACTAATTACTAATTGTGAGTTTCGTCAAATTAGATTAAAGAATTAACTTATTAACTGGATATATTTACTATAAGATAAAGGGGAGTAACTCTGGATTTTTTAAATTATTTTTTTTATAATTAATTTTTTTTTTTTTTACATTTTACATCGGCAACACTACAAGACCGCTACACTTGCGCATAAAGGAGCACTTGAATACCCGTATATCCTCTTTCCACAAACACATAGAGATTTGCTCAAACACTCAGCGCGATATTCACGTCTCCATCTTAGCGTCTGTCAGAAACATTGGTGACCTTAGAATAACAGAATCAATCCTCATCTCCAGATTAAACCCCTCACTCAATCAACGTAACGAGCTCTACTCTCCATTCATTCTATAATATCTACCCCCATCCACCAACCAACCTCCATATCTAACACTTAACAGAGTCCGTTTCCACCACTTCACTCATTACCCACCTCCTATAATAAACTCACCACACACCCAAACAATCAAACAGGCCCCTCCCCATATGAACTTCCATCCTAACACACTTTCAACCACAAACCAAAAACCATATTCAACATACTCTTCTAACCCAGCAAAATAAGTCACCCCATAACCTAGCATTATTAATTAATAAATCCAAACACATATAGAATGTATACAAATAACATGCAAATATTAAATAAATAATTCATAAAATAAATTAAACAAGTAAATAATAATAATAAAAAATAAATAAATAAATAAATAAAAAAAACAACAAAAAAAACAAACAAATATGTAAAGAAATTGATGAATATATATAGATAAACATTTAAACAAACAATAATACATAGATATGTATATATATATGTATATATGCATGTATGTGTATATATGTTGTATATATATACTAATATTGTTATACAGATCTCTACCTAAAAAAAAATTTAAAAAATTAATTATAAAAAAATAATTTTAAAAATCCAGAGTTACTCCCCTTTATCTTATAGTAAATATATCAAGTTAATAAGTTAATTCTTTAATCTAATTTGACGAAACTCACAATTAGTAATTAGTAACACTTCTTTAATAGATGATAATCGATAAGTAGATAGATCTAGAATATTTAAAATATGAGACTAATTACTTTACTTTATATTAAAATTCTTAAATTACGAAAGAAAGATAAACAAAATAAAAATACGAAGATAAAACAAAGTAAATGTTCAAATATAAAAAAAAAAAAAAAATTATATATATATATTATCAAAACTAACAGTTTACCGAACACCATACACCTAACCAACATTACACAAATATTTTAAACACCAAATCATACATTTAACATAATATTAAAATAAAACTTAATTTAATTTATATTCTCTGCGAAACTGCTTTATTTGCTGCGGTCTATATCTGGCAGCCATTTTGTTTTGTATTATTCTCTACACAGTCGGAGAAGAAAAATATTCTTCTTCTGGTCTAATTATTTTTGACAAAGGGATGTCTTTTCCCGAAATATCAAATAGTGATTTTTAATCACCCGGACATCACACGAACAGCTAAAACACTCTTGCTGTTATGTAAGAAAAAAAAAAAGGAAAAATAAATAGTAAGTCTTATATCGTATTCGATTTATTGTTATTGTTTTTGTTCCTTTCCTTTCAACTTGCATCTTACCCGGAATTGCATTGCCCACAGCCTTTCAAAAACTTACTAATATATATATATATATATATATATATATATATATATATATATATATATATATATATATATATATATATATATTAATACACACATATATTTTTGATTTATCACTCTTATATTACCATGAAAACGGGTTCCTGTTATTTAAATCAATAATACAGAATAATTTTCTAAAATTCCGTATATATAGTACAGACGAACGATGAGGAGAGAGGCCTTTGAATGCATAATTTTCATAATTATTTTTTAAACACTTCATAATTAAGAAAGCTTTTGTGTTATTACTTTTGAATTAGATTGTCTTATTTTTCCTATATATACATGATATAGGCTAGTCAATAGTAACAGAAGTGAATAAAAGTTATTTAATA
Organism: Sepiola atlantica; assembly: GCA_963556195.1. Taxonomy (NCBI): domain Eukaryota; kingdom Metazoa; phylum Mollusca; class Cephalopoda; order Sepiida; family Sepiolidae; genus Sepiola; species Sepiola atlantica. The sequence goes on from OY744520.1 coordinate 73,918,059, forward strand.
AAGAAATCGGATAAATGCCAAAATGTTTCACAACCAGAGCTCCCTATGTGGCATAAGTGAGAAGACAAATGGAAGGGATGGAGAGAGTGGCTTGCTCGCTCGCTTGCTTTCTATCTAACCCGCTCTCTGGCTTTATTTCTCTCCCCCTCTTTTTGCAGTTGTTACATTTTCCTTGCAAAATAAATAAATAACTTATTTTAATTAAGTAAGTAAATGTCTAATTTGTAAAGTTTAACATCAAACATGTTGTTTAATGTTTACAAACAGTTTTTCACTATTATGTCAGCTGTAAGTTCTACACATATTTTTCATAACACAATGTGTAATAACACACTACAGAATATCCGTATCTATATCATTGCCTCTGTCAGAAACAGAAATAAATAAACAATAATAATTAAATTAAAGTATGGATTTAATCATAAATACAGATTAAAGATTAATAACTATATAATACCATCATACACTAATATATATATATATATATATATATATATATATATATATATATATATAATTATTTTTATTTACACAGACATGTACAAAATCTGCGATATTGGCATGTCGATGTTATCGATCAACAGCTATTATAAACTGAGATCTCATCAGGCAGAGTTAGAATCCGATCTTAACCTTAGATCATAGCCAGTGTCGTAGATTTTAATACATGTCTGTGTAAATAAAAATAATCATATATAAAAGCTCTATTCGATATTGAGCACTTTATATAAATCCGGTGGAAATCTTTTGGGTTACTACCCTGTGGATGTGTTACCTGTATTATATATATATATATATATATATATATTTAAAATTAAGTAAATAAAGAAATAAAATAAAGATTAATAAATATTAATCTGTACTATTTCTCCTGTTATGAGTTAATTTTAGGTAAATACTCTACGGATATAATTATCTACTTTAGACAATGTATTTATATTACTCTGTTACAAAATATAAACATAAATTTAAAATATATGTACACACATTCTCGTTTGCTTCAGCAAAAATAACCGCTGTGTGTTTCAGATGACGCCATACAACGCTGCATCATTGTCACAGTTTATTTAGTATTACTATGGTCGGTAGCCAACTGGTCAGGAAAGATAGAGGCAAATTGTAGGGTATTTAAGCCATTCATAACTATAAACTTTAGATTTTCATTGGTTTCGTTTTATCGTATGTACCAGATTACGGCTTTATGGTAAAGCACGGATTACTGCAACAGGTGAATGTGATGAAAACATGACTTAGTTTAGAAAGTGTGTGAGAGAGAGAGAGAGAGAGAGAGAGAGAGAGAGAGAGAGAGAGAAAAGAAACAGAGAGAGAGAGAGAGAGGGGGATCATGTCAGTGCAGAAACACATTGTAAATTCCATGGCCTCAATCTTTGACCTTTTTGGATGATTTCATTTTGATTAATAATACTCTTAATTAACTTGAAATTTGTAGTTCAATTTTTTTTACTTCTACTTTTTCTTTATCTTTTATTTTCTACTAGCGAGAAAACACAACGTTGAATGAAGATCCCTATACCCCTCTGCCTCCTCTCCATAGCATCATATTACCTTTTTCCCGTTTTCTAAATATTTTATAATTCTCAAGTTGGTAGTGGAGTTTAAAACATGTGATCATCATTGATTCAAATATGGGGAGGGTAAGTTAAGTGACTTTTATTAAAATACATTTCAGAAGATGTATAGTCTCAACCTCCATTAAGACATACGCAGTGTTTCCCGGGAATGATTGAATACTTCTCTGTGTTCTTGCCCCGAACACTGAACTCTATATAACAATGTCTATTGGTATTTTTTAACTTCTCTAATTTTAAATCCATGATAATGAAATAAAGTATGTTGTATTTTCTTTATATAGATGTTCGGCGCGAACTTAGACACACAGATTTTATCATCCTTGACTAATATATTTTTAGCACTAATCCCAAGTTCGACTGGCAAGTTTGTAAAACCACACGCAATCGCACCAAAACAATAACGTACATAATTCATTTCCATTGGCAAAAAATGGTTAACTGCCATAATAATAGAATAATAATAATAGTAAAATGGCTCGAAAATGGAAGATCATTTTACGTTAAATTTATTTGCGAAACTAATCCCCCAGGCTAAATTCTAAAATGTTTTTTGTTGTTTCTCTTTCCGACAGTTTTTAGGGTATTTACACGTAATCGCCTAAAAATCTCATTTTATCGGAAGATGGGTGTTCATCTACAATAATATCTAAACTTTTAATATTTTTATTTATACCATAAAAATAAGGTATTTAATAAGTTAGATAATTTAATTTTTTTCATTCAATTTTCACGGGAAAAGTAAACAACTAAAATCAATTGCTTGAAATAAGAATAAAAAAGGGACGTATAGTTAAAAATGAATAAGATTTAAAAAAAAATAAATATGGGTAACTTTTCAGATTAATATCCTCCGATATTCCTTTTTCCGAAAAAATGACATTCTGTTTTTTTTAGGCAATTGCGTGCTAACACCGTGAAAAACGGAGATACAGGGAAAACAAATATCTTAGAATGTAGTGGGAGATCAGTTATATATATATATATATATATATATATATATATATATATATATATATATATATATATATATATATATATATATATATAATCAAACGCACTATGTTCCCAAATCTCGGGCCATTCTATCTTTTTATGGAACTTATCAAAAGTTTTTATTAACCCTAAGTCCGAGTGGCAAGGTCATAAAATGGACTGTAATCACCTAAAAAAGTAGATACCCCCATAAAAAAGAATTTAGTTAACCGCCCTAAAACTGCTCCGAAAAATTGGGATAATTTTACATTAAAGTTTTATACAAAAAATTTCCCCCACTTTAAATTGCAAAATAATACTTTTTTTCTTTTCATCATTCCGTGAAGTTTTTCAGAGTGTTAACACGTGATCGCCTAAAACAGGTAGAATATTTCCGGGGTTGATGGCGGTAATTTCGCGGAGGATGTTAATCTTCAATCATACCAAAATACGAATTAATATTTTTTCGTAATTCGGACAGTGCTACTAAACTATTGTTTTAATTTCTCAATCAGAATAGTGATAATGGCTTTGTAAACATTAAACAATATGTTTGTTGTTATACTTTACAAAAGGCATTGACTATACTAATAAAATAAGTTATTCATTCATTTTTTAGTGAAAATGTAACAAATGAAAAGAGTGGGCGAAGAAAGGGATCAGAGAGAAAGCTAGCGAGACTGACAGCCACATTATCTCTCCCTCTCTTTTCTGTTCTCGCTTATGCCTCGCTCGACCTTCAAGGTCGTCAGCGAGCGCTGGTTGTTTAAACTGAATGTGTTTTAGTATTTTTTCTGATTTATTTATTAAATAAGTAATTACTGCTAATATGAACGACACTATTGCATATAAATAACGAACATAAGCAAATGCAATTCAAAATCCATAATACTAAATGTCAATTAATTATAAACGGTTTAAAATAGTTATGCTAATTAGGCTGTCAAAAAAATGTATGCATCCTTTTAATCATTATAACTCGTTAAATTCACTGATTTTAACTTTCAAACCAGATTGATAGAAAAGTAAGAATACACATCTAAAAATACTGACAGTAAAATAAAGAAAAATGTTGAAAATGTACTTTTAATAAACTTAGAAACTACGTTTTTGTTAATTTTACTGTCAGTTGTTTTACATCTATTAATAATGGAGTTTATGTATCTATCTGTTTGTCTGAAGTCAAAACTATATTATTTAAGACTATTGTACTTATGAAATAGTATAGTATATACTATTTCAGACTAATGTACGCATATCCCGGCAATGACGTCATTGTAAGAAAATTTTTTCACATTATTATTCTTTATTTTCATTAAGGTAAGACAAGGTGTTTGTTGTAAGTCGGAGTTAAGCAACGCAATCCCGGCCATTACTAAATGGGTGACCATTTTGGAATAATAACAAAACTAGCTCTTTGATATGACGTAGGCGCCGTCAATAGCATACTTAAACGTTGATATCAAAACTGGTTCTTTGATATGACCGAAGCGCCTCCAATATTTTTTTCTCGGGAAGTGGAGGGCGAAATTTTTTTTTCTTTTAAACTAAAAATATTTCTTTGGGTGGGGCAGGGTAAAAAATGTTTTATTTTGTAGGAATTTTTTTTTGGGGGGGAGGGGTCAATATTTTTTTCTTTTTCTTGACTAAAAATATTTGTTTGGGTGGGAGAAGGTAAAAAATATTTTTTAGGGGGGGGGCGATAGATAGATAGATAGATAGATAGATAGATAGATAGATAGATAGATAGATAAAGAGATAATTGGGTTAACATAACAATTCAATATTACAATAATAATAATAATCATAATAATAATAATGTGGTCGAGGCCTACTTAGTGTTGAAGATGTGGTGAATATAGAAGAAATGTGTCTATATAAATATGTTTCTGAAAGTAATGACATTCTTCTTCGTGAAGTGAAAACAAAGGAAATACTAAGAACTGGGGTGAAAAAGAATCAAAGCTAACAAGAGGGAGGGTTAAAATAATTTGGAAAGAAACTACACAGTGTATTCTTTAAAAATACTACATTTAGAGATAATGACAGCTGGAATTGGTTTGGTCATGGATGATCTCAAAATATCTATTGAGATCACTTTAATGGCAGCCCAGGATCAAGCCACCCACACTATGTCCATCAAACATTACATTGACAAATATGCAAAATCACCGATATGCTGATTCTCTTATGAATGGGAATAAACCTTAGCGCATATTGTATCTGAATGCCCAATGCTAGCACTACACCAGTATGAAAAATGGAGACACCAAAAAATCGCTCAGGTGCTACACTGAAATATATGCAAACTTTATGAATTGAACCACAATTGGAAGTGGTATAAGCATTAGCCAGAAGTGGTATGGGAGAACGACAACGTAAAACTTCTTTGGGACCTGCGTATACAGACTGATAAGGTTCTTGAACATTTAAAACCCGACTTAATCTTTCCAACAACAAATCAAGCGAACTTGCATCTCCCCTTCCTCGTGCAAACAGTCGTCCGCGAAGAGAAGTTCCTGGATAGGTGTTTCTTTTACCTTGATCGCCACAAGCAGTCGCCTGGCGTTGAACAAGTTTCCGTCCGTTGTGTATCGAATGTCGACGCCGTTTTTGTCCCTTCCGAACGCGTCGTTTAGCATAGCTGCGAATATCAGGCTAAATGGCGTGGGAGCTAGGACACAACTGTGTTTGACTCCATTTGTCACCAGGAAGGTCTCAGATGCGTCGCTGTCGTCGAGAATCCTGGCCGTCATTCCTTCATGGAACTGGCGAATGATTCCGATGAACTTGGATGGACAGCCGAATTTCCCCATTATCTTCCAGAGACCTTCTCGACTGACTCAGTCGAATGCCTTTGTGAGATCTACAAACGTTATGTAGATCTCACGGTTTTGTTCGACACATTTTTCTTAGGTTGGCGTTCAGCAAAGATCATGTCCGTCGTGCCTTGTCCGAAGCGGAAGCCACATTGACTCTCTGGGAAGTGTTCGCGTTCATAGTGTGTCAGCAGTCCGTTCAGATGGACCTGGGTAAAGATTTTGCCCACTATTGAGAGGAGAGAGATGCCCTTATGGTTGTCACAGTAATAGCGGTTTCCTTTTCGCTTGAATATGTGTACGATCGTAGCATCACGGAACTCCTGGGGCAATTTGTCTTCTTTCCACATTGACTGATATAATGTTACGAGTTGGTATGTTATTGACGGACCGCCTGCCTTGTAGACTTCAGAGGATATGGCGTCTGACCCTGGGGCTTTGCCGTTAGACATTTGTTTGATTGCGTTCCAAACTTCTCCAGCTGACGGGAGGACGTCACGATCATTGTTTATCTGTACATCGGGTAGGCGGGCAGTGACTTCCTCGTTGATCGCGACTGGTCTGTTTAGAACGCTTTTGAAGTGTTTTGTTAATTTCGACAATATCAGTTGTTTGTCAGTTAGAAGTGTGATGCCGTCCAAACTGTATATGGAGAATGCGTCGCGGTGCTGATGTCCGTAGTCTGCTTTCAGCGCGTCATAGAATCTCTTCGTGTCGTGTCTATCTGCAGAGCTTTGAATCTCGTCTGCTTTGGCACTCAGCTACTTGTCCTCCATCTGGTGGAGTTTGACTCGAATCAAGGAGCGGATGTTGCTGGACGCAGTTTTCTTTGCTATGTTTGCTGGATCGTTTTGATGAGCCCGTAGCATGAACTAGAAAGCATCCCCGAAGGATTGAGCGAATGCCTGATAAGAATGGGGTTCTCACTCGGAAAAAGAGTAAGCGCTACAATCATCAGCGCTTACGCACAAACAATGACCAATTCAGACGACGTGAAATATCAGTTCTATGAGGAACTGGACTCGTTGATCGCAACAACAACCCAATCCGACAAATTGTTCATCCTCGGAGACTTCAACGACAGGGTCGGCACCAACTCCCAATCCTGGCCAAGAGTACTAGGCAAACAATTGATCGGTAAATGAAACAACAACGGAAATCTCCTCCTACAAACATGCGCTTTCCACGATCTCTCTATCACGAACACTCTTCTTCGTGTAACAATCCGTAATAAGACATCATGGATGCCCGCGCGATCCAAGCACTAGTACATCATCGACTACGTTATCGTCAGAGCAAAAGACAGGAAGAATATTAGATTAGTCAAAATATGTGCGGAGTAGAATGCTGGACCGACCACCGGCTTATTGTCGTAAAGGTGAGTTTCTTCTTCCGACCCAGGAGAAACCACAGTGACGGAAAGTCCCGAAGAAACTTAACGTCAACAAACTCGAGAAAAAGGAAGTTGGGTGGAATTTTCTGTCTCGCATATCCCTCAACACGGCCACCTCACACTCCAGTATCGAAGAGCAATGAGCGGAATTTCGCGATCATCCTTATCGTATCTCATTGGAGACTATCAGACCAATCACTAAAATACAACAGGATTGGTTCGACGAAAATGATAAGGAAGTCGGAATTCTACTGGAAAAGAAACGCAACTTTCTTCAGGCTCATCAGAATGATCCGGCAAACCTGACATTGCGAGCGACTTTCTTTTGTAACGTTTAGGCTGTCTACTTATACGTTAAACTTCGGGTGTTCGATATTCTCACCCAATTCATACAGTCAAAACTCACACACGCAAACCAACCGTCTACTGTCATTATAATTGTTGTTGTTGTTGACGATCCTCGCTGCAACGGTGTGTCCTGCTATTCTGCTGCTGGATGATGTCCGTTGTCCGCCGCCCCAATACTCGCATACTGCGTGTCACCAGTATCATCATCGTTGTATTGGGCTGTAACAAAGATTCTCATACACAGCGAAAGATAAGGCAGGCTCTCTCTTTTAAATTTGATTACTTTTATTTAGGCGTCAATTTTCTGTCGCTCTTAGAAATGTTTTACTAACGAAGTGAAAGAGATCAATTTACCACTTTTATCACAGTTAATTCCTTGCTATCTATGATCCATTAAGTCCTTAGCCATTCGGGGAGAGGGCAGGAAGGAATTTCATCACGCGTGTATTCTTTTAGAGAAACACATTCCCCTTTTCATTTGAGGACTACATGAAGAAATACGTCTGCTCAGTTTGCTTCCAAAAAACAACTGGCAAAACTCAGTTTTCCACACAAGAACCCGTGACTTCACAGAACCGTTATGCGCAGGTGCATTTTGACCCTTGACCTGAGGTCTCGTCAAACGTGGTGGTTCTGTCAACGCTTGTGAGCATTGTACGAGTCCACCCGCAATAAATCGCGCAAGCCAAACCAAACGATCTCCCACACATACGCCCACTCAACATGCGTCCGGCCTCACAGAGCGCCATTATCCAACACTTTGCCACACAACAACACATCTCTCCCAACGTCTTACATATAATCTATACGCGACCAGCGCAACTACACTGCACATTCTAAAAAAATACTAACTACTAACACTAAAATTATGCACAAAAATAATTGTACACAATCCTCGCAGCACTATATATAAAACAAACAACCCACTATTAAGAAAAATGCCCTTAACATCGTACTAATATATTAAACGTCTTGCATAATATATATGTATATATATATATATATATATATATATATATATATATATATATATATATATATATATATATAAAATCAATAAATGAATGAGATAAAAAAATAATCAAAATTTATAAAAATAATAAATACACAAATAAACAACATACCTAATCACAGACCCCTTTTCTCTATCTTCTACCGCCAAAACTTCAGAAAAAAATACACAACAAAAACAAATAACACACACACACAAAACGACAACACACAATCTCATGAAAACAAAAACCCCCGACGTCGATCGCGAAGAACGAAAGCGCTAGATATGGCCTATAAAAACTATCGGGGTCATACTCCACCTATTACAACCGAAGATCCGGAAACTTGCTCGCCGTCTCGAGAAAGTAATTTAAAATATTACGACACGCGAAAATACCTTCGTCTTCTATGAGACATGTATGCATAAAGACTTGATTCATATATATATATATATATATATATATATATAGTTATATATATATAGTTATATATATATATATATATATATATATATATTATAATGTTGTTCTTTCACTCCATCCGTTTGTTTTTCTTATATTTTATTTATTAACCAATCTTCATCGTTATTTTCATAAATTATTCTAGTATTTTCATTTTTAGACTTTCTCATTTTCTTATTCTCTTTCTTCCTTTCTGCGATTTCTTCTCCATCCGCTCGAAGTTTCCTTAAATTCTGATTATTATTTCCTTCTTTGTAATCATTCACATCCTCTTCATCGGCATCAGCATCCGACATCATTATGATAATTATTCTTTCTTGGCAGAACCGAAATTACTACTGCGATGAAAATTCCTTTTGCTAACTCAAGTACTTTCCCCAAAACTCAGCCTTTTCTCCCCCATCTACTGTCGACCCCCTCAGATTCTACCGTTTCTTCCCTCTATCCCCATTGTCCTACCCCATCGTCTCTTCCGTCGCAACTCGACCCGTTCCTCTCTCATCAGAAAAACACGAGTGGTATCGCATCGCCATTATGATAACACCTCGTTAACGAAGTCAGTGACGGCGACGAAGAAAGCAAGGCTGGAATAATAAGCGGCGTGTCTTGCATTTGGGCCAGAGAAGAAGAAGAAGAAGAAGAAGAAGAAGAAGAAGAAGAAGAAGAAGAAGAAGAGGAAGAAGAGGTTGAGGTGGTGGAGAAGACAGAGTTGAGAGTTTGGTGATGTGCAGTATGGTGGCGATGGCCGTTTTCAAGGTTAATCGACCACAGCCTTACACCGCGATGAATATTCTTTCTTTCCCTCTCTCCATCTCTCTCTCTCTCTCTCTCTCTCTCTCTCTCTCTCTCTAACTCTCTCTGTGTATTTTCCTTGATACTATGTTTGAAACGGAAATTCAAAGGAGTAATATACAAGGGAGGTAATCTTGCGAAGAATAATGGCGGAGTACGTAGGAGTTCTTTCGACTTTAGTCTGCTTAGCGATTAGTGTAGACAAAAGCAAATTACGCTCAGCGACACACATGCGCTTCATTCGGCGATTTGACTGGCCAAAACGCAAAAAATATCACAATTTGTTTGTCTCTTTCCACTTTTATTTTTTCGTATATTAAAATCAATGAATTAGAAACAAAGTTTAAACATAGCATATTAATTTTACAGTTCCGTTGATAAGTGACAATTTAAATTACTTTATTGTAATATTTGTCAATACACCTCACTCACAAATGACTAATATTTTCAACCTCCTAATACTATTCGCACATACATCTGTCACTATTTATTTTTGTAGCTTCAGTTACACTACAACTGACCATTTCATAAACGCTACTTTTTACCTTGCTTCGATCAGTGCAGCGTCTAATTGGTCTTCTATTCTCATCTCAAAATAAAAGCACAGGGCATGTCCAATTAGAAATCGAGGAATAAGATTTGCTAACTCCTGTATATTCTGAAACCTCGCCACTAACTACATCTTTTAGCCACATAACATTTTTGACCACCTAATCACAAAATCTTTTATCATCCCCATCTTCTATGTCATTATTTAGACAGCCGCCGAAATAACGTCTGCTATTTATAGACAATTGTTTGAAAATCGTTTTGATTTATGGATTATGATCATGAAAATGGTTGTCAAAGATACATTATCATAGATGTTTGTTAGTAGTGCGAACCACATGAGTATGTAAATCGTCTTTCTAAAAGTTTAATTTCAAATTAGTAAAGCGGGGAAGAAATGTGTTACCGGTGCTGACTGTGGATGCGGTGTGATGTGTGCTAGTTCTGTTGAGGGTTTGCACAAATTTCACTGTCACAAATGTAAAAGTTATGGATTCCATTGTGATCTCATCATCTCTGAGTTAAATAGTATTGTGGAATGGAGTGTGAAGCCTTGGTAGTAGGAGAACTACGGAAGAACACTATTTCTGTGAGCTTACAAGCATTAACCGTATCTTTGAAATAAATTATTTTCTGAAAAGCTTGGAAACTATGTTTCTGGTCTTTCACTTGTAAAGTGGGTGCAAGTAAGATAAGACGATGAAACGCAGAAATGCCTAGAAGGGGTTAGACACAGGATGGAATCCCGTAAAGAAAAATGGCCGATTATTGAGAGGTTCCTTCGATTTATCAATTAGAGATTTGTTGAACGATAAAATACATAATAAATATAAGGGAAAGCAAAGAAAAAAATTAAACTAATTATTGATTTAATCGATTTTACTTATTGAATGATATTTTTTGGTAGGCAATTAAAGAGTTCAGAAAAATTCAATTAATTTTTCGACGTTCCACTTTTTTTCATTCACGTCACGTTTATTGATTTCAATATAATTATGTGCATATCTTTTAAGCAAATAGCTATATATTCAAATATATATATATATATATATATATATATATATATATATATATATATATATATATATATATATATATATATATATATATATATATATATATACATGTATTAATATACATACATATATAAAATATAGTTATCCAGAGACATGTGTTTTGTCGTCTCATAGACTTATTAGATTGGCTACCCCTAGCGAAATTCGAAACCGGGAGCCTGTCCGGCGCCCTACCACTGAACCACGAACTTGATGGCGCTAGTGGAAGAAAAGTTATCACATAAACACACACACACATACATACATACATACATACATACATACATACATACATACATACACACATACACACATATATATATATATTTATATATATAATATTTGTCAAGATATGTGTTTCATCATCTCTATGATTCATCAATGTGGCTAGAATAAGCGAGATTAAGAAATGAGACCCATATGCCCGACACCCGGTGCTTTACCAACTGAGTTAAACGAATCTTACTACTTATCGATGCTTTACTATTCAATTCTGCTTGTGTATCTCTATAAGTTGTTTAAGTATATATGTCTGTCTTATTGTCTTTCTGACGGTCTGTCACTCAGGATTTATATATGTATATATATATGTATGTTTATATATATATATATATATATATATCTTTATATATATATATATATATATATATATATATATATATATATATATATATATATATATATATATATATATGTCTGTCTTATTGTCTTTCTGACGGTCTGTCACTCAGGATTTATATATGTATATATATATGTATGTATATATATATATATATATATATATATATCTTTATATATATATATATATATATATATATATATATATATATATATATATATATATATATATATATATATATCGTCTTGCACCGTTTTACATTAGAATCAAGCAGTGCCGACTCAGGAGGGGTGTCTTTAATTGCCTACCAAAAAAAGTCCGGTGTCGAAAAGTCCAGCGGAGAGAATAAGATGTAGATAGGTGGGTCATTAACGGCACGATATGTAATGAGAGAGGATTCAAAGTTAAAATCCAAGATGCCACAACTTCAGGTACGGCGAAAATAGAAAATCCAAAAGGGTAAAAAGTCCAATAAGAGGTACGTTCCTGGAAGCAGGTAGGCTCAGAGAAGATTGAGGTGGAAAATATTCGCCATTAAAAATACTTCCTGGGCAGAGATAACAAGGGAAACTGTTTTAAAATGGGAAAAAAAGGCAGCGAAATTTTCGGACTTTTTAGCAATCGGACATTTGCTTGCATTCGGGCAGAGTTTTGCCCAGCGTTTTCTTTCCCTACAACTTTTATTTCTTTTTTTCAAATTTTAAATCTTGGCCATTGCCAACTTATCTATCCCAGCGACTTCCTCTGATGATAAGATTTTGATCTTTGAAAAGCCTGGCTTAAGGAAAATTTAACTTGAATAAATTGCCTTTTTGCAGAATATACCTTGCTCTGAGCAATTGAATTGAATTTTGATTTGGCTTTTGCTTCTCTAATTCCTTTCCATTCTTCTTCATATATATATATATATATATATATATATATATATATATATATATATATATATATATGAAGGGAGGCGCGAGAGCGCTCTATCCCTTAATAGTACCACGAATGGCCTATGCTGGAAATCTCATTTCTTTGATCAATCATAACTCAAAAACCAATAAACCAAATTAGTTTAAACTTTGCACAACATTTTTATTTGAAAGGTTCTATAAGTGTGTAGAATTTCCACATCATTAGTTAAGGCAACCCAGAGATCCAGAAAGTTCAATCTTGAAATCATGTTATCTGTGTGTTCGTGCGTACGTACGTACGTACGCACGTATGTTCCACTCTGTATCTCATCAACTATTTGATGGATTCAGCTGATTTAGGGCAGAGATAGAGGTGCTAGGGTTTTATTGATGGCATTTTAATTTCAGTTTACCATATACCTTAGTTTTTCTGAAAATTACAAAAAAACTTCAAAATGACCAGTATTCATACACTTTATTCTATATCTTATCGACCATTTGATGGATTCAGCTGATTTCTAGCAAAGATAGAGGTTCTAATGTCAAGTTGATTGCATTTTAATTTCAGTTTACCACATACCTTGATTAGTCAAACTACCAACTATATCAGTTATGAGAAGGGATTGTATTGAGGAATAGCCTTTACAAATGTAGTGACATTCCATGAAAAATGCCATTATACTGAAATCATATGCCCTTAATAGGGTTCAGATGAAAATTCATATACACCAAATGTATAAAAGCAAGGAAATTTCCAAATTTTTACACTTTTATTGTCATAAAGGGTATGCGAGCGCAACAGGGTTATGTATTTTACTGGTAGGATTTTTTGTTCAGCGCTCCTCACACACTTCATCCACTCATGCAGTGAAATTTATGTTGTAGTGATGTGATAATAAAATGTGTTGGTTGATATGTAGTCATACCCTTAATGACGATAAAAGTGTAAACATTTGGGAATGTCCTTGCTTTCGTACATTTAGTGCATATGAATTTTCATGTTAACCCTATTAAGAGCATATGATTTCAGTACACTGGAATTTTTCATGGAATATATATATATATATATATACATATATATATATAATATATAGATCGACAGGCACACACACACACACACGCACACACACACACACACACACACATATATATATATATATATATATATATATATGTGTGTATCTCGTCTTTTTATTGTCATTGTTAGTGATAAATCCCTGTACTGTAGCTACTGGTACTTTTGCTCCCTAAAACATTTAAGAGTTTCCTCCCTTACATGTCGTCCCATTTTAGGCACGTATATAATATATATATATATATATATATATATATATATATATATATATATATATACTTGCATTTATACATATATATATATATTTATTTTTTATTTATTTATATTTTTATAGATAAAATAGTTATCCACAGATACGTGTTTCGCCGTTAGTGCGGCTAATCAGCGTGGTCGACTATGAATGAATTCGAACTCTCGCCGAGCTCATACATAAGGGGAAGACGATCAATAGCATCTAGAGCAGACTGAGGTACTATGTTTGTTCATGGAGTAAAGCTCGAAATAGTGTTCTACCCACTTGTTCAGCTGTTTGGCTTTGTCTAGTATGGTTTCACCAGACTTCATTGGTGCAGTTTTGTTTATTGTAGATCCAGTAGCTGTCTTGACCTGTAATACATGGTGTTTATGTTGCCGTATCGGCCGCTTACTGGATAGTCTTGGGGTGCCTTTCTGGAATATTTTAGTGCAACAAGCGATGTACGAGATCAGTTAGCCTTATATGAAAGCTAATATAAAGGTTTCACTTCAATCACATGGTCGGAAGTAGTAGAATTTGCATCATATCAGTCATTTTATTTCAAACCCTTCATCCTTCTAAACTTTTTTCGGACATCGGATATGTTAAGTACCCAGTAGATAGACCAGTAGTACAAACATTCCAACACCCTAGCCTAAGTGCTGGTTTCTTTTTACTTTTTTCGTTTTTGTTTGGTTCAATGGCCACTGATTACTTTTTGAAATGATCCTATGCCTTACGCATTCAGGTAAGCAGGTGGCCAATGGCGAGATAGCACCTTACTGGATAAGGTATTCCCAGCTTTATGGCGAGTAGTTGATGTCAAATGAGGTTAAATAATTTGTCCCACAGTTAGAAACAACTACTGGTACCCAGCTATACGCCAAGTGAGGTATAGGCATATAACCGGTAACTATTGCTACCTTGTTGGGTCCTATATAGATGCATAGCTGAAGCTCTCTCTCCAGGGCGCTGGCAAGGGAAGATCTATGCGGATACTATATTGCCCAATCATCAGAATCCCCTGCTCAGTCTTGCTGATGTTGTCCAGAGCCATGGAAGTACCAGTACGCCCGGCACCAGGTTAACTGCAGTAGCTGCCAGAGCAGAGCTGAGTACAGAGCTTGTCTGCCTGTGGGACTACACTCCAGATTTTATGTTTAGGGTTACTCCCTTAGCCTTTATCGAGCCAACGCAGTGATACTTACCCATAGATGGGGGCCTGTTAATGGGCATCAAGGCTTGTCCATACACCGATAGGATTGGCATGCCGCATGTCTGAGGGCAGGCCACTTCCGAGTCTCTTGCAGTTCTGCTTGAGTTCGCAAGGTACTCAACTGACGTGGGTCGTCACGGGAAGGCACTGCATGGAGCTTGCCAATGGAGAGGCTATTTACTGCGAGAGACGACTTACACACTGCTCCCTTTTCGCCTCAGGTAGCCAGCAGTGGGGACTAAAAGAGGAAGGTGACGAGCACAGCTCACCACACTTGATGCATCGATAGTCCATTGGGCCCACGACATTTGGCTACATACGGTTTTTAATAACATCCGTTTCTTTAAAAAAATTGGGGGCGTAGGGAGGTGAAGCGCTTTTTAGACCACACCCTTATATAGTATAGTTTAAAAAGTATTCATCAACTGTGTTGCTAAAATTATGTATTTCATAATGTTTGGTTCATTAGGTTACGAGTGAATCCTATACATAGTATTATATATATATATATATATATATATATATATATATATATATATATATATACATACAAAACATTATATATAGAGAGAAAAGAGTAAATATCTAGAGCTAACAGATGCATCAAACAACAACTTGATCATTTTTAATAAGGATGTAACTACATTTTGCTTTTAAGAAGTCGCTGTAAAGACCATCGTACATTAAAAACTATTCAAAATTGAATAAAAACAAAAACGAAATAGAAAATCTGAAGTTATTAAGAACTAAATTAGTAGGGGGGGATATTCCGAGAAAATCAGATAACAATAAGTATCCTTTCAAAAGATGCACTTATGTGATAAACAGCAAATTCTCATTGTATAAATAACAACAACTTTTAACAAGTTTGATTACATCTTTTCCAGGGCACGATTTTACAGGGAATACACTGGCGTTAAGTATTGTTACATATGATTGCTCGTTTTTCTGAAGTTATGGATGAAATTTACTAAACGAAAAGTGGATTGTTTGATTGTTACGAACAAAGGAGTAAACCATGTCTTGACCGTTTGGGTTTTAACTATTTACATCGTAAATTTACACACTCCATGTTTTGTTATCGTTGAATATAATACAACTATTTTCACTTTCGAGCAACGCCAGTGGATCCTGTCAGTAACATTTGTAATGTGAAAGGTTTTACTTTGCAATCTTCCTGATAAAGGAGATAAACTATTGTCACTAAATATCAATTGTTTGAAACCTACACGTTAATGATTTATAAAAATAGATGCGTTGCTTGTAACCATATCATTGTATGGAAGCCTAAAAGTTGGCTAGGATTGACTCTAGGATTTTAAAGTTCTTTAAAAAATGATTTGCATAATAAGCTGAAACGCAGTATACTTACCAGCCGACTATAACAAACTTCCTCTATGTGTTCACATAGCATTTCTTGATTGATCAGAGACGTATGTACCCCTCAGCACATTATTATCTAGCAGCGCAAGAAGATAGAGGGAAATAAGGGAGAGAAAGATACAGAGATATAGATTGGCAAACTGTGTGCATATATGTATAAGCACGAAAACAGCCAAGTAAGAATAAAGCAATTCTGCACCAATGTTTAAGGTTGTTAGACTCCATAGAAATATCAGTTGCATTTCGAGATGTGGCTGTGTTATAATTTTTCTTTATTACCTGTTGTCTACTTTTCTATATACTAAAATATTAAAACTTCAATCTTGTTCCCTGTAAGACTAGCATTTTTATCGGTTGATTCTAAAAGGTCTGAAGAGCATAAATCCTCAATATACGCAGTCATAGACAACTGAAATGTTCAGCAATCAGTTGCTCTTCTGTTAATATGTTTGATTTCCCCGTGACTTTGATCGAATGGTTGCAAGATGACGTGCATGAATGGCTGCTCTAGAGAGTTCATCTGGAGTTTTTTTCTGGGGATACTCGTGTGCTATCTTTGTCTTCAGAAAGCGGAGCGATGCACATTTTTAAAAA
The DNA here is from genome assembly GCA_963556195.1 of Sepiola atlantica. NCBI lineage: Eukaryota > Metazoa > Mollusca > Cephalopoda > Sepiida > Sepiolidae > Sepiola > Sepiola atlantica. The sequence goes on from OY744520.1 coordinate 73,935,054, forward strand.
AGAGAAAATAAACCAAGGTGGGGGGGGGGGTATTTAACCGTTTACTTTTTTCGGCTTTCTGGCTCGGATCAAAGTGTTACACCTGTCCCGTCTTCTGCAAAAAGAACTCATGTGCTCCTATACGTAGACCATTTTTAACTTTTGTGCTAATTCAATAAGGGGAGCTGCCTATTGCCCACATTAAAAACCAAACTTTTACTCCGTAGGGCTGACAGGTAAATAGGGACTGTATTTTGTTATTCATAGTTTTAAATAACGCACGTACGTAAACGGACATAGAAACACACACACTCACATATTTTACCGTCCGTTTCATGTGCTGGTAAATAGATTAGTGGCACGTATACACACGCATAAACAACAATATACCAATACAAAAGAAAGAGCCGAACCCATAACATACCATTTTTTTCTATACAGTCTTATCTGTAATTATTGGCCATTTATTTTTTTACATTTTCTTATTCTATTTTTCTTAGGTTCATCGTGTAATATAACGTTTATTTTAATATTATTATATTCATTGTAACCGTCTGTGCAGCTTCAAGTTAAGAAAAATAACCCCTCCGCTTCCCAATCGACATATAATACATAACGCTATCCTAAAAATAACACGTCTATATAAAGTGATACAAAACATAGAAAGTCTAATATTAAAACCATGTGCATATCTTAAAGACAACAGTCTGCATCTCCATTAAAATAAGTGCAACTATCTTAGCCACTAATACGAATTGCCAGTTGTTTCTTTCTTGCTTACCTTGGTCCTACAAATAATGTGGTCTTACTTCTGGAAAAAACACGCAATGGCGTCTGTCTTTTCTCTACGCGCGCCGTTCACCTGCTTCGTCGCCCGAGACCAAGTGCGAGGCAGAGAGACGTGCGCAACCGTTGAACCCGCTGCTCTTAGAGACGAGCGTGTTAGCTAATGCGCATGCGCATAACGCCAGTTCTCATTCTTCTCTTCGAAAGCCGATAGATAGATCACGAAAAACACGCGTTTGCTAGCGAAATCAGAAATAAACACGCTCTGATTGAAAGCGTGCTACCGCCGACAGGTTGGAACTTTCAGAATCATTACAATTTTTATTTCGAATGTATAACCCGGAGATAATTCTCATACTTTTCTTGGTAAAGGGTTTCAAAAATACACAAAGTGAGAAATTCATTTTTAGACGAATATAGAACAAATAACTGACTCGATTGCAAACACCATATCATGTTCATTGCTGTCAGGTTTGATTTCCTCGTAAAATGAAACGACAACAATATACTACAACAAATATATGTATTTAAATAAAACGGTGAGTGTGATTTGGGTCTGCGAGTTGTGTTCGTGATAGTACCAAAGTCTATGTTTATATGTGTGCGAGTTGCGTTCGTGGGAGTATACAAGGTATATGTGTATATATGTGTGAGTTTCGTTTGTGGTATTATTAGAGTGTGTTTCATATGTGTGCGAGTTACGTTCGTGGTAGTATCAAAGTTTGTGTATATGTGCGTGCGTTTAATAGTAGTAACATAATGTTACAAGTACTGCTAGTTTGTTCGTCTAGTGAAATGCTGCAAATAGTTTCGTTGTTCGCATGTGAAGGAAGCGCTGCAGTTCGTTTGCTGTTGCAAGTTATGCGTGTGCAAATAGGATTGGTGTTTTTTTCCAACGCAGATTCCGGCATTCGAAGTGGGCAGATTGTTGGCGGGAAACTACAGTGTGTTCTTAACTGGAGTCATAGTGCGTCGTGGGCGTCCGTTGACAAATTTGCCCAGATTGTTCAGGTGCGATCTTTTATAGACGTCAGCATGAAACGTTGGAGAAAGGTTTTTCTTACGTAGCTAACATGTCGGTTGGACAGTTTTTGAACAGATGTTAGTATTGTCACATTTAAGCACTAGCTGGACCAAAAAGCACCAACTTTTTGTTAGTCTCGACATCACTTTGGCCTTATTTAATACCGAAATAAAACCTATAACATACACGGCCTGTGCCGATGGATACTGCACGCCTGTTCTGTGCAGTTCTAGGAGGTCCACCCTCCCAGGCTTCGCCTCCCCTCTTTGGGGAGGAGTAAGTTTATTGCTTACTGTCTGAAACGCCCCTACCGGGGAATGCCGACGGGGCTGCCCATGCAATTTTTAAATGGCCAGAGTGCTCACCTCTCGAGCGCAGGCTTTTAACCCCACTTGCTCGACCCGATCTTGGGTCACATCTTACTTGTGGGAGTAAGATAAAACTGGCCTTGTGCCTAACTCCGCGAGGAGTAAATAAACATACACAGCCTCGGCCTTTTGGCTAAGATCAAAGTGTAGTATCTGTTCCGATGGATACTGCACGCCTGTCCTGTGCAGTTCTAGGAGGTCCACCCTCCCAGGCTTCGCCTCCCCTCTTTGGGGAGGAGTAAGTTAATTGCTTACTGCTTGAGGCGCCCCTACCGGGGAATGCCGACGGGGCTGCCCAGGCAATTTTTAATGGTCAGAGTGCTCACCTCTCGGGCGCTGGCTTTTCAACCCCCACTTTCCGACCCGACCTTGGGTCACATCTTACTTGTGGGAGTAGGATAAAACTGGCCTTGTGCCTAACTCCTGGAGAGGAGTAAATAATACATACACTTAATTGCATAAGATGATTTCAAAAAATTCTTTCTAACCGATGACTCTGAAACTTTAGGGGTTCATATATTTCTCGACATTATTGGACACGATAGGATTTGAACTCGCCATGCCGACGCTATCCATTAAACCAATTTCTTTAATTGTGCTAAAAAGTCTAAAACGTTTGTATCGCTTTCCGATTCTGATGCAATTTTATATTCACACGATAAGTTTGCGACTTGACAAAATGAAGCATCAAACAACATTGTTATTCGGTAATTCTGATATTAAACCGAATACGTTTTGTTGTAGTATTGGGACTTCTTATGTTTCGATAACTTAAATATATAAATAATTATTTAGAAACGGTATTTGACGCTTGGTTTATGCTTTTACAGAAATTGCAAATATATTTAATACGAGTAAATATCCTTCGTCAAAACTGATAAACCGCCAGTCTTCACACTGATATTCATATGAATTAACGTCTTAATCGTGACGGAAAAAAATCAAAATGTAAAAAAGAGAAAACATCTCAAATTGCAAAGTGTTAAACAAGAAAAAAAACGGAATTACGTATCACTTGCTATAGAAAAATAAAAGGGGTGAAAGAAATAAAACGTCTAATTATGGAAATTGAGTTTAGGATTTCCTTTTGAATTAATATCAAACGGTGAGTTTGTCTGACTTGTTTGCTTTCTTTCTTCTCCCAAAAACTAGAAATGGTTTTGTTAGGCGAGTATTTTACTCGCGTAGGGACAGATAAGTATATATTTTATTTATATATATATATATATATATATATATATATATATATATAAGCAGCAAATCTTATTTATGCAGGCCTCGTTGAAAACGACGGAATTTTCTCTTTATTTGTTATTTTCCTTGTTAGCCTATCTACGCGCCAAGCAAACTTTCTGTTTTCAAGTGTTAGGTAAAACATTTTTTCGTCGGCAATCCCTCGAGCGCTTTCGATCTCTCGATCGTCATTAGGAGTTGTGCTGTTAGCTTATTTATTGTTTATTTTCCTTATTTTAATTTTTGATTTCATTTTTATTATAGAATACAGAATATATATATATATATATATATATATATATATATATATATATATATTTGTATATAAATAAATATATAAATATATATATGTATATGCATATAATATATATATATATATATATATATATATATATATATATATATATATATATATATATAAATAGATATATGTACATAAATATATACTAGTGATACCAGATCAGGCTGCCCTGTGGCTCCCTGAGACGAAATTCACCTACATTGACGTTTTTTTTTTGTTTGTTTTTTTGTAAAACTTAATTATGTTCTACAAAACCAAAAACAAAAACAACAGCCCCTCTCCCTTTCTCCCTCCCCTTTTTTATTTTATTTTTAGAACTTGAAGCATACATCTTTCACTATAATGACCGGATTCGGCATTAGATGGCCCGAAAAGGGTTGATATGCCGTAAAACAAAACTACCAAACCAAAAACGATGATTAAACATTTGAAGATATAAAGAACTTGAAGCATAAAAACTTTTACTATAATGACCAGATTCGGCATTAAATAACCCAAAAAGGGTTGATATGCCGTAAAACAAAACTACCAAACTACCATAAATATATATATGTATATAAATATATATATATATATATATATATATATATATATATATATATATGTATATAAATATATATATATATATATATATATATATATATATATATAGCTCTTTATTTCTACAACCATTATTGGTTACATATGTGCATACATGTTTCGGTTGTGCTCTTCACAGAGAGTCATCATCTTCAGACTAGAGAAGACAAAGAAGTGAGATTGATTTGGAAAACTTTTCCTTTAAATAATTTTTTGGGGGGAAGAGCTATTTTTTATAAATTAGTATCGGTGTACATTCTTTACTTGTTAACTCTTTAAATTTGTTTCTACCTTTTCATCATTTTTATTACCAGCCTTCTTATCCTTTCTTTCTATTGTTTTATTACCTACTTAGCCTAGACTCCTTTCATTCTCTATTTAACACGGCAAAGTTTTAATTTATTTACAAACATAAATATCTTATATTTATATATAATACACACGTGTGCACAAATTAATAGATACACAAGTACATATATATATATATATATATATATATATATATATATATATATATATATATATATATATATACATATATAAAAGTGAAGTGTTTTAAAAAAATAAGGGAAACAAATATATACACAAATATTCATACACAGATATACACCTACATACACACATATTCATTTTCAAGCATAAATATCTGGTCAATATATAAAATACACACATGCTTCAAAATTAATATATGTGTATATATGTGTATCCCCGTGTACGGATATTTGTGTATATATTTGTGTCTGTTATTTTTTATTTTTTATATTATATTTTTTATATATGTATATATATATATGTATGTTTATTTATATATGTACTTGTGTATCTATTAATATGTGCACACGTGCGTATTTTATATATATAGATCAGATATTTATGCATGAATATGTTTGTAAATAGATTAAAACTTTGAAGTGTTAAATAGAGAATAAAAGAATCCAGACTAAGTAGGTAATAGAACAATAGAAAAGGGAAAGGATAAAAAGGCAGGTAATAAAAAATGATAAAAAAGATAGAAACAAATTGACAGAGTTAACAAGGAAAGTATGTAATCCGATACTAATTTATAAAAAATAGCTCATCCTAAAAAAAGATTTATTTCAAGGGAAAGTTTTCCAAATCAATCTCACTTCTCTGTCTTCGAAGCGGTTGACTTTCTGTGAAGAGTACAACCGAAACATGTATGCAGATATATAACCAATAATGTTTGTATAAATAAAAAAGTATACTTAAGAACAGCTCTACTTGTTATTGAGCACTTTTTATAAACACTTGAGTTTACACGGATTTACATCTACAGAAACTAATAAAATACGTGTACCAAATATATATATATATATATATATATATATATATATATATATATATATATATATATATATATATATATATATATATATATATATATATGTATATATATATGTATATATATATATATATATATATATATATATATATATATAGAGAGAGAGAGAGAGAGAGATAGATAGATAGATAGATAGATAGATAGATAGATAGATAGATAGATAGATAGATAGATAGATAGATAGATAGTCTACGAGAATTTTTCGAAGATTAGAACGGGGGACAAAAATGAATAATTTTTAAGTATTGGGCTATTGCGCAAGTTTGGTGCATAGTGGGACGTCTCCGTAGAGTTGTAGTAGAAGGCTACGTAAATGTTTTTTTTTAATTGTCGGAATCACATTAATATGAAAATACGAATAATATTAACACATAATAGTTATCATATGTTCTTTACAGTATAAGTAAATAATGTCGATGATAACATCTATTCATTTTTTACAATTCTTATTTAAATTATCATATATCTCATAGTATTCACCGGCGTTTAGAAAACATTTTCAATCGATTTAATATTTAATAGAGTGTTTCTTCTTTAACAAACATATACTCTTACTCTACAACTGACAGGGGAAATTGCTTTTAGAAAATACATTTACTCTATCTAAATCGCTTGTCAATTGCATTTCAATCTTGTTGATTTGGTAATCGAGAAAAGAAAAGGGTACAGAGAATTAAAGATGGCGTCGGTCGCTTATATTTATTTCATCCCAAATGTTTAACCTTACGATTCACTGTAAACATACGAACTTCGGTGATTAAGGTAAGGCATAATTGCCTTACAATGCTTTTTAAAATTTATTTTCTAGTAATATAGAAATTAAAAAAATACCGTATAACTTACGAACACGTTTGACTTCACAAAATAATAACGGTCATTAATATATCGAGGAACTTCCGGTGGATATTTTCAGCGTTTATATTATTTATTTATTTTCTATAAATACACAACAATAGGTAAGTTACAAATTAGGAACAGACGATATTTTTATTTTATTTTCATGTCTTTTTCTGTTAAAAAACATAATCAATTAAAAATAAAAGACATCTGCTGGCAGAGAGAGAAGGACAGAAGGAGAGAGATGTGGAAGTTAAATACGTCTTATTTTCTGCTCTTTTAATGAGAATGTCGGATTAAATACAGTGCGTGTGATAATAAGAATATTATTTATTCATAAAATTTAAACAATATAAAACCGGTAAATTAATTATTTCATTAACATTGATCATAGTAAATCAAAATCTTTAAATACTTATTCAGATTTATTTTTTACAAAGTAAGAAGACAACAAATTACATCATATACTATGTCCATGATTACGAATCAAGTTGACTTTTAGAATTGAACCAAATAAAAAAATCTATTGAACAATAATTTCGTCACAATTTCTCGTTTACAATAAAAACCTTCAACTAATTATACCGGATTTCTTTCTCACAACTTCCTGTCAGGTTTTCATAATTGCAAGATGGGAAGATTAATAAAAACATAACGCAAATAAAGAATTGTTGGTCTCAAATAAAATCCTTCAAACAATTATTTAAAGCTATGTACGCATGCGCTTCTATAACTGGTTGAAGCTCTTCTACTTTACAGGCAAACGTGTTTCTAAATATCATATTTACACAAATTATTTTATTTACGAATCGGAACTATTTACTTCTAACCTAGGTACTTAGAGAAAATATATATTTGGCGGTAAAATAATGTGTCAGCTACATAGAATGAAGAAAAAATCGGACAAACACACTATAAGTAATCTCACTTTATTTTTCGATTGTTCATATTAAACACTTTCCGCAATTTTTTTAGAAGAAAAATACGTTTTTTTTTAACTTACAATTTCATATTAATTAAATTTACCTTCTAAAATACTATTTGAAATATTTCGTAAAACAAACAAAGAAAAGGCTTAGTTAAACAAAGAAAATAAAAGTATATTACATGTATAAAAATGTAATTCATTTATTTACCTGCTTCCCCACGAGTATTGATCTTTTGTTGGGTTCAATACTGGTTACGATTAAATATAAAATTATACGTCAATCGTGGAGTATAACCGCCTAGATCTGGGGACATTGGCGTTGCATTTAAAAATCTGATTATGGATTTGCCTACCTCCTCACGTGGCCTGCATATTATACAATGCCTAGGTCAATGTGAAGTGTGGCCATTTATGAACACCATAAGGATTCTGACTACTAAGTGCTTATCGATAAAAATTGTCTGGTCGAACCCGTCAACATTCCCCGGTGAGGACGCTTTAGCTGACCCTATTCCCTTCTTTTCAGAGGAGGTAATGTCCTAAGATGGCCTTAGGAGAGCAGATAATAGACTCTAATTCTTATCTGAGCGCCGAATAAAAATACAATTCATTGATGTACCTGCGTACCTATCCTGGCTGGATGTGATACAATCTCTTGGGGTAGCCATTTTTTAATACCACAAAGCGCTCATGGCCGATAAAGAATTATGTATAAAAATTACTTGGTTGGATCCGTCTCGATTCCCACGGTATGCTTGAGTGAATGCCTACGTCTTTCGCTTGAAAACCGAACAGATACTACACTTTTTATTATCTATATAATAAAAGCATGTGTTTACCCCGTACGTCTTCAGAAATTATATCATATGCTAATCTGTTCCGCATTCCTATTACCCGAGTTTTTCCAGAAAATCTGAATTCAATGCATCCTCATACTATATTTAGTATATTTTATTATTTCTCCCAAACTCTCGCAAACAAACCTTTCAAAAGGAATGTAGCATCAACGTTTATTTACTAGAATTCTCGTACTATCACCGCCTTCAATTTCCCTGTGTGCAATTTTTTAGTGGGATAATTATTAACTAAACACCAGTTATTCCATATGCAACATGTGCGCATTTCATGAAAACAAACAACGGCTCACTTATAATTCATACGTCTGCATCTCTAAACTTTTCCGATTACTTTAGTTTTACAGTTAATTCTTTCTATTTACCTTCACATTCTTCATAGTACACAAAACAAAATATCCATAAACTTAGATTTATACATTAAATTACGTCGATCTTCCTGTCACCATATTCCGTAAACAAAATAATTACATTCCGCAATGGAGCGGAATAAACCAATTAACAAATATCTTCCACACATGGCGCCTTCTGCTCTCAACACTCGCCTTCGTAAATAATGCGTTTTAGTGAGTTCTAAAATACGTTTTTAGTAATTTTCTTTTGGGAGGGGGGCATTGTTTTATTTTCTTATACTATATTAAAAACTTATAATTTCTGAACTCTTTCGCTTCATCTGTTTAATTAAGGAACACATTCAAACGCTTTCAAATAATGCTCCCATCTACGCGATTCTTTCACACGTAAATAATTTGTTTGCATTCGAACAATCACTCATTTATTTATAAGTAAATATTTTTTATGATAAAACAGTCAAATAAAAATACAATCACTATTTTTTAACAAACACATTTAAACCAAATCTTTGATTAACTATAACTTTACTGAATTTATTTCGTAACGAACAAGTCACTTAACACCTTTCGTTAAATATTGTTCTTTCTAAATAATAGACTGTCCACTCTTTTCCGGTTTGTTCAAAACCGAAAACAAGCAGGTCAATTCTTAAATACGAGTTGGATCTAAGTCGGAGCCAAACCAAAACGGGGGATGAAGTTTGGAGAATGAGTGGTGTCCTTCCAATATAAATGCAATTTGAAAGAGGCCGAGGACGAAAAATGAAAGTGGGGAGTGGGAATCTTGGATGATTTCTATTACCAGTGAGTAACTTATTAACTAAACTAGCTAAGAGTCTAAACTTACCCCAAGTGTTGGGGTCCGATAGAATCAAGAACCGTGTGCGCCATGCTCAGGCAGGTAACACGCACACTTTGATCGGCCAACTAAGCATAAAAAGGCATAAAAATGAATCAGGTTGACTAATATTTACTTTTTTAAAGTTAAATAATTCTTATCAATTTGCAACGGCCACGGGTTTTGCTAGTTTATTATAAATAAAAATATATCTACAAATTAGATGCAAATCCTTAATAGCGTATGTGGTCATACTTTGTCTACCTACTTTTATCCTAGCCCGAACGCCGGTTAGAAATTCAATTCATTTGTCTGATGAGAATGCCATCCGTATTTTCTGCACAACATTTTACCAGTCTTTTCAGTTTAAAAAGGAACATAAAAAATTAATCATCATCATTTATTTATAATTAACTCGTCTATTGCAAAGTTTATAAGAAACGAAAGGTGTACGTGTATTTCTTCTAATAAAAAAATAAACATTATTAATTTTTGAGCATTTACGTTGCTTATCCCGTCCTGTTTAAAACAAGGTCTCAATGACACGACAACGCTCACTGGTTATTGAGAAAGTCAGTGGAAGGGGAAAAATTACAAATGTCTAATGATATATTTAATTAATAGATAACATTTTTTTTTAAATATTTTTCTTTTAATTTCGCTATGATGAAATATCGAAATAAAAAAACAACAACATATATTTCAGAAGTAATCGTTATTTTAAATAAGCTGCATCTCCCTGACGTTGCCCGGTAGTATGTTCATAATAATTTTGTTTCGCTAATTACCGGTACGTAGTATGTAGTTTATTTTATAATTTAAAATGTTATCCTGGAAAGATAACTAACAATTTAGTGCTCATTCGTCAGAGTCAAGTATATGCGAGAAACACATACGGACACACGGATAGCGAAACAATCTATAAATTCTTAAAGTGACTTAAATATGAAACACCCGAGGAAACAATAGAGATTAAAAGAATTTCCTTGTAGAAACCTGAAAATCAGTAGGAAATATAAAAAGAAAATGAAATGCAAATTGTAAATAATATTGGAAAGACACCACCGATTGTCCGAAGTTTGTAGCCGTAACCTAGTTTCGAACATGTAAAAAAGACAACTTACTTGTATTATCATTGCCCGTCCTTGGATATTTCCTAGAGTTTTAATATCTTGCGGCAACAATATCTATTTAGCGATATTTATTCGAGGAAGAGATGCACTATATATTGACAGATAAATGACGGCCGATGCAAACACAATACTTTGCTTCCCTTCTCAGTTTTCATTCGTCGTGTTCTCGGTTTCATCGCTGAGGGAAGCGTCCCTGATGTGGTCGTCGTCACGGCAGACATCATTACGGAGTGTGTCCAGTGAAATTAAAGATATTGAAAACGACGTCAAATGCCGGGAAATCTTGCGCGCGAAAAGTCCTTTGCAAGTGAATTATTTTACGGCCGTGCAAGAAATCGATGAAGAGTAGGTGTCGACGACGATTAATGCTAATTTATTCCTAAGTACAACAATATGAAAAGTAAAAAGTTAAAAATTATGATTTAGTGTGATTAATCTTAAAAAGAAATTAACATTTACGGACAAATAGGCGATGCTCTCAGTTGCTATGACAACGGATCTCTTCCGGCTGCAACGTTATCGTACAACGACTACATTTGACCTAGTTGCAATACTTTGTTCTCTACCAGTAAACTCTGTTTGGGATAATGTTTAAATTCCTAATTTCTTCTCAATAAAACTTCTGCATATTTCTCTACGGATTGTTTCTGCAGAGTTTATGATTATAGTGCATCACACCATGCAAGTATGTTTACACATATGCAAACTATAAACGCAGCAAACCTAATAACTCATGTATGAACACCTAAAATAAAAAAGAATGCATTCCCTTTAGTATGTTGTATCTTAAAACAGGCATGAATAAGTTCGCTTTTTGCTATTCATATTCTAACAATGTTCACAGTCAGAAGTTTTATGGTTTGTTTATTTTTTGTATAATTGTGATCCAGAAAACTAAATTATTTTAAGCATGGTTTTGTATTCTATAGTCATTCGTATAGTCAAGCAGTATTAAGCCCAATGATTAAACTTTGGAAGAAAACAAAACTATTCATTTGTGGCTTACTTGTTATACGTATATATATTTTTACTACTAATCTCTACTCATCAATTGAGAAAAATTAAAATACACACCGAGACAAAAATATTTACGTACTATATGATTTTATAATATATATATATATATATATATATATATATATATATATATATATATATATATATATATATATATATATATATATATATTAAACATAATAATAATTTAGTAAATGTTCTGGATTTGTTTCAAATAATTTTTTCTGAATTCGTTTAAAAAATGATATGGTAAACTGAACTAAGGTTTACAAGATGCATGGTAAGGCGGCGGGATTGTGTAGTGCTTGTAACGAAGAATCGATAACGTTCATGAACCCCGTGAAACATATGGAACATTTCTATTCTTTTTTTGATTTTAATACAAAAAAGATCATCAGAAAAATTGAAAAATTATAAAAAGGTATAATTAAATAGACGAATTTTGTTATTTTTAACAATGTTTGCATATATATATATATGTATATATATATATATATATATATATATATATATATATATATATATATATATGTATGATTATTTTTTTTTACACAGACATGTACAAAATCGGCGACACTGGCATGTCGATGTTATCGATCAACAGTTATTATAAACTGATATCTCATCAGGCAGAGTTAGAATCCAATCTTAACCTCAGATCATATTTGGAGAGAATGTAGTGGAGAGAAAAAGAAGAAGAAAAGAAATTTAGATTTTCAAAATTCAAGGAGTCACGTGATTTAGGGCCGTTAAAATTTAAAAAGTTAAAAACTAAAATCTAAAACAAACAAAACAAATACAAATAGATAAATAAATAAATGAAATAAAATAAAATAAAGTGAAAAGAGAGACATAAAATAACGGGAGTAGATAGGTAGATAGACAGATAGAGAAGTGAAAACGCCTGTTGATTCAGACCGAGAGAGGAAAGAGGTGGGGTGGGGAAAGAGACATGCAGGGTAATATGTAAAAAAATCGACAGTTATTATAAATTCAGGGCGCATAGGCGAATTTTCAAGTCAGCTGTAATATAAGTGTGTATGCGTGCGTGTGTACCCCTAGATCAACCGTGATGGGCGGAGGGGGTAAGGGGGTTGTTACTCGAATGTGTTACTAATTCTGAATTTATAGATTTTAATTTTTATTGTCTAGAGTTTACCAACTTATTAATAAATTAATAAATTGAACAAATATTTTAGTAAATTGGTTAAGTTTAACAGAATTATTAGTAATAATAATAGACACCAATAATAATTGAAGTGATATAAAATTATAATAATAGTGGTAATGTTAATGAAAGGTAATAATAGTGATAATTTAATTTAATTTGAAAGTACTAAAATGCCGTCATTATTAATTATTACTAGTAATAATAAAATTATAATAATAATAATAATAATAATAATAATAATAATAATAATAATAATAATAATAATAATAATAATAATAATAATAATAATAATAATAGCGGTCAGTAATAATTAAGAATTAATAAAAAAAAGTAAGTCGGGAACAAAATATAGAATAATTTAGCAATATTGGAAATACTAGAAGGTAATAATAATGATAATAATAATAATAATAATAATAATAATAATAATAATAATAATAATAATAATAATAATGATAATGATAATGATAATGATAATGATAATAATAATAATAAAATAATAAGATTAATAAGAAAAATAAAAATATAGAAGTAGGTAGCAATATAATGGTTGTAAATATGGTAATATAAATCAGTGGTTGTGTTACAATACCGTAGGGCCCCATTATGCAAGGCACAGTAGGTTAGCTAGTATCAAATAGCCAATTTTGTTATTGAAAGATAGGTTTTGTTTCTGGACTCAGAAATGAGTCAGAGAAGTGTTTGATCCAAGAATAGTCATAATAAATTTAGACCTGACGTGACCTTTGAGTCAGAGATCAGAGTGAGTCGTTTTTGTCCCCATATCGTGCGTGGGAACGATGATTACGTCACCACAGAGAACGAGAAATTAGCTTTTTAGAATCAGTCTGGGCTTAGAGGCGATACCGTTCAGACCGGGTGCGAGCATGTAGCCGGTAAACTGGTAAGGCCCCGTTCTGGGAGGGCAGAAGATATCCCAAAAGGAAAGAAGATAGCCTGAGTATGAGAGAGTCGAAACCGGAATCCCCCTGACAGCAACCGAACCAGGAAGTAAGAAAATTGTGTGAGAATAAAGAAATTTGTGTGAAATATCCCTTCAAGAAAATTCGTGTCTCGTGTGTTCATTCTGTCTGAGACAGACCTCTTCCTTCGATCAAGACGACACAGCCAGCGAAGACTAGACGAATCACAGGCCAAAGAAGAGAACAGAAGATAAGGTAAACTTTGAGATTTATTTGAGAACTTTTTAGAGACTTTAAGATACGTATAAATGAACAGAGGCCGTAATTGAAAAAGGCCTGAGATGCCGTGAACGGTCGTGATTTTAAAAAGGCCTGAAGGGCCGTAAATTGACACGTGAAGATTTAAGACTGTGGTTACGAAACGTATAGAGTAAAATGATATAAGAAGATATAAATCGGTGTATCGTAACAGTTGCAATAATGCTGATCATGTTAAAATGGTGATAATAGTAGTTATACTAACAACAACAATCGCAATAGTTACCCCAATAATCCTAACAATAGTCATTATGATATTAAAAATAATAAATAATCCATAAATAATCATAAAACAATGCAAATAGTTGTAGTAGTGATAATAATAATAATAATAATAATAATAATAATAATAATAATAATAATAATAATAATAATAATAATAATAATAATAATAATAATAGCATTATAGATAATGGCAATATCATTAATAGGGGTATCAGCATTGTTACTAAACCACATAATGACAATGGAAGTAAAAGTCTGGTAACGGTAACCATGGCAATATTGATTTTTCCACCCGCCCGTTTCATTGAGTTAAACAAATGTTTCCTCTGAAATTTATCCTACGATTTTGTTGTACGCGTCATTGTTGACGGCAAACTGGACAAGGTTAACATTGGGTTTAAATAATGAGCATGTTTTCATACAAGTATATTTCAGAACCATTATTTTTAAATGGTAAATAATTATGTATCACTCACGATATGTGTCTAAGCTTGACTTACATCTATCTTAAAATGGTTACTTGTCTCTCGTACGTTATCTGGTACGAACACTGTTGACCATTGCCCCCATCTTGTCTGTGGATTATCATTCCATTCATAATTTATACAGGACATTGCCCCTAACACTAAAGTCCCTTTTCTACTCTCCATAAAGAAAGCGTCTTAAATCAGGACTTATGAAAGTAAGAAAGTATGCCGAACAGACGTCCTTTGATAACATGATGAATGTAAATTTAAAAATATTAACTCATGCCAACATAATTCTGAAATGGCATGAACATTTTTTCGCCCGAAACAAGGCATATTACCACTAAAGTGTAAGAGGCTATTGTGATAGGGGTAAGATTAATAGGGGCAACCTGGGTGAGGAGTAAGATAACAAGATATTTGTTGACGTTACATTTACATTTCTGCATGTTGGAAAGGACGGGTAAACAGGGGTCGGCGAAAGCATTCCAAAGACAAGCGGTTCGAGAAACGAAACTATTAGAGTAGAAACATTTTCGGCATCCAGAAACGTCTACAATGAAATATTAGATTTTGCTACTAGTTTTATGGGTCAGATACATTTGAATTGAAGGGTACAAGTGCAGAAAATTAATCGGACCACATTCTATTGAAGTACTTATAAAACAAGGATAGTGATGCAATACTGCGACCATGTGAGATAGACTAGAGCTTTGCGGGACGTATTCGGTTATATATTCATGTGTATATATCAAAATCCATTCTACACCTCACCACGACAAAGACCTCAGCACCCCCTCCCCTTTCTACCACCCTAAGAAAAATTCACTAACACTCCCACCCCTCCCTTTTTCACTCACAGCCATCCACATTCATTTCACTTCTACAACCGACTTCCCTCAGCCCGGACCTTGGTCTTCCGCTCCCAGTAGTGGCTACTACTTCTTCTCATCAACCAATCATGTCAACCCAATATTTCTATGTACTTGCATGACATTTTTCTTAAAATTATCATCCTGAGGAAGTCTTACAAATAAAGACGAAACGTTGATGAATACATAAAAAAACATCTTTTGGTGTTTCCTTTTTCATCTCCCATCACGTCGGATTACCTTCATCCTTCCTTTCTCATATATATATATATATATATATATATATATATATATATATATATATATATATATATATATATATATATATATATATCTGTGTGTGTGTGTGTGTGTATGTATGTGTGTAAAACCCGTACAATTATTTAGATTTTCTAATGGGAAACCCATTTATGTAAAATTGCACCTTCACAAAATATGGTAGAGGGAAGCTTTTATTCCATCTCGACTTGCCACTATTAAAAAAATTCTTTACCTTCAATTGACAAAAAAGAAGTGTAATTCAGACTGACTATTAAAACTTTTAAAACCATCAAGTGACCAGTTCAATAACCCTTTTGATCGATCTCGCTAACAAAGAAACGACCCTTTTAACTAAAAATAAATAAAAATAAAAATAATTATGGAAGATAAAGTTAACAAAATCCGATAACAAAAACATGAAACCAAAAAAATTAAAAATAATATTTTATTCTTTGTTTTTATTTATTTATTTCCATTTTTGTTGTTTATCATCTCGGCATTCTTTCTCTCTAGGGGCGCAAAATCGTAAACGGAGGTGTTAGAACTACGCAACGTCGTGTGTGGTCATCAGGGCCTTTTGTGAGTTGACGTGTGTACGGACGTTGGTTTCTGGGGATGCGAGTGAAAGACTCAAACGAACATGTTAAATAAGAGAGAGAGAGAGAGAGAGAGAGAGAGAGAGAGAGAGAGAGAGAGAAAGAGACGATATGACAAACGTGGAGATTCAACAAAGCCGAAAGCAATTACCAACACTTTATAACAATCAACTTGTTTACTTAGGAGTGTTTGGTATTTTGCAAACGGTTAGACAGTATTCGTACATATTTATATTATATCATACAAGACACAAATCAACCAAGGAATAAAAACAAAAGTTTAATGTATCACATTTATCAAATAAGAGTCGAAATAATTAATTCCTAATGTCATAGTGAGCATAAAATCTGAAAAGAGTGTTTGCGTGCGTGAAAAAGTTGAGAAGATGCGTCTCACGTTCCTAGGATTTAGGAGTTAGGCGCATGCGTCGTTCAAGGTACGAGTGACTAGGATATTTACATTTCGTCTACGTTTCAGCCGATGCACTCAATCGACCTCCGTTTGATGTATTGTTCATTTACGGTGACGTACTTCACATATTTAATTTGATTGTTGTTGCTTGTTTTTACATTGTATAGATAGGTGTTTTCAACGTACTATCCGATGAGCATGTTTAAACGGGTAGGAAAAACAAGCCTCTACACACCTGATATTTAGGCAGTTGAATAAGGTCATCTCAAATGAAGAATACACCAGAAGACCGATGAGCTCAACGACCGAATTGTAGTCGAAATATCAACGATGAGAACAATATTATGTATAAAATCGATGTACACAAGGCATAACCCTCAACCAAAAAGTCATTCATTTATTCATTCATCTGTCCCTTGGTCTGGATGACCGTTTCGGCGCCAAAGATTACCTGGCAAGTAGATTTCTCCAGCTAACCGGATTTTCTGCCTTCCCGTGCGTGTTACTCAGCGCCAGCATTGCCCACTATCAGATGTTGACTTTCCACCTCTTTCTTTGTATGATCCACCTTTTCCTCCCTGTACAGTCCCTTGCAGAGGTATCTTTGCGAGAGCTGATGATCTTGTGACGTGGCCGTACTTAATTTTCTACTTCTTCACAGTGGTCAGTAGATTTTCATATGGCCCGACTGCTTGAAGCTGTTCTTGATTAGGTCACTTCTAACGTGGTCTTTCTATGACTATAAATACAGACAAAACAAATGTTATACATATATATATATACATACATATATATATAACAATGGTTCGGATGCATTTACAAATTGATTTTTAGACGTAAGCGTTGTTATAATTCTAAAAATGTTGATGGAATATTCCTCAAACGTCGCCAATCTACCGTTTTACTCAGTCCACTCTATCGCATCGTGCTAGTTCCAAACCCAGAAGCCTCGCTTGATGATTAAAAATGTCGTTGTTTACCGACTTTGTGTCACCCGTCGCGCCCACGCGGGGACGATTCAGAGGGTGCTAAATCCATTTCTCGTCATAGTATCATTCATTCCATTTGACGCACACACACAGAAAACAATCGTTCGTAACCATGGCAACATTGACACACTTGTGTAGTTGCCATGGTAACGAGCAATTAGCGATTAATTAGACAACAGGGCGTTTCTTAACGGTCATTAATCGACACGCGGCCCGACCGCCATCGCCATATTGGAATTAACTTTCACCCTGCACGGTCGAAGGAATAAACGAAATAAAAAATGAAACTTGAGAATCGACATTTTTCTCCATTATTAAAAAAATTAAATGACGAAACAAGATAAATTATGGAACAACACTTACGAATATAGCAGACACACACACTGATATATATATATATATATATATATATATATATATATATATATATATATATATAAAGTTAGTTAAATTTTTTAAATTAAAAGTTTTAAATCCAAAATAATCGTAACTTTTGGTATATCCCTCTCCCGTTCTCTCTCTCCCCATCTCTCTCTTTCTCCGTGTTTTTCTCTATCTCCCCATCTATGGGGTAAATAGTATTCATAATATGATGATATTCCTATGTTTTATTATGGACTATTCCGATCTTCAGTTTTTTAGTTACTTTTATTACCTTGATAAACATACAAAGAAAGAGAGAGAGAGAGAGTGGCGTGAGGCAAGGGACAAAGAAATAGAAAGCGGGAGAATAATTGAGAATATATCAAATAAGAGCGAAGACGTTAATAACATATAGTAGGAAAGGATGAGAGTAATAAAAAAATAACATTTCTAAGTGATGGGTGATTTTGTGAGTAAATTGCAAGTTACGACTAATTAGAAAAATTAAAATTGATTTTAAAACATAACTCAATATCGAACCTAAGGAATATTTTAACATGTATTTTGTGTGATTGAAAATATATAGGAAATAGCTCTAGGGAAATGGACCAAACTGGCGATATTATTTTTGTGTAAAACGGACATTAACTCGTCAGCTTCTACTGTCAATTTTATGAGTACAGGTTTCTCGAACATGGTATCCAAATCCGACCTTCAAGATCGCCACACACATGGAGTTTGTACCTACATTCGGGACGAATTTCCATGTGGTAGAAAGATCTCCGATAGAAGACTCTTAATTGTTCTATATGTGTTTCTGTGTTGCACTTGCTCACGCCACAACAGTCATATTTGCCATTTATTGTCCCCACAATGACGGAGTTACTATCTTTGAGAGTATCACTGAACAAAATTGACCATTTTCTGTCTGTTCACACGTCTTCCGGTATCCATGTATGTGGTGACTTTAATATGCACAACGTTGAATGGCTAGTCAACTCAAACAAGACCGATGATATAGGGAGGTTCTGCCATGATTTTCCCATTGCTTATGATTTAATTTATCTACCTCCCACAAGGTAATATGTGACAGAAGGTCCGGCAAGTGGGATTAGATAAGTCAGCGCTAGAGAGGTGAGCACTTTGACCATTTAAAAATTGCCTGGGCAGCCCCGTCGGCATTCCCCGGTAGGGGCGCCTCAGACAGTAAGCAATAAACTTACTCCTCCCCAAAGCGGGGAGTCAAAGACTGGGAGGGTGCACCTCCTAGAACTGCACAGGACCGGCAACCCCCAATAGACCGGCGTAAATCCAGACCCAAAGGCCCGGACGATACCGATGTTATTAGGCGGTGTAAAAAACCCTCATTGCCTATGATATTACACAGATTGTTGACAAACCTACTCGCATACCTGATGCTGACGGACATTTAACAAGCCGCTTTGATTTTTTCTGACAACTTTTTTCTGGGAAGTGCTCATCCACAGTTCCGTTTCATCTGGATCTTCCTATCAGGCAGTTGCACAACTAACACCTTTAATGATTCCTTACATCGCATGTATCATGTGTCATGTATCGTATCCGATATAACTAATTTGTTAATTGCTTCTATTGAAGGCGTAATACACTCCAAGAAAGTTCAAAGGAAACCAAACAGCTATCCCTAGTACACCCCTGAATATAACACCGCCATTGCTCACATAAATCACTATTTCAATTGCTTTTAACGAAATAGATGCGCTGAATCTAAAGCTGCTTATAGGACTGCCTGCAAAAAGTTATAGAAAACGCGAAAATTTCCATTTACAATTCTGTAAATCTAGCGTGATAGAGTAGATGCCAGATTCCAAGAGTTTGGCGAATAACAAATATTGTTCTGAACAGTTGTAAAACCTAAATTCCAACCATCATCAATGAGCCAGTATCTCCTCAGCATCTTAGAAAGCCGAGCTTTTCGCAAAAAAAAAAAACATTTGCATCAAAGTCCACCCTTAGCAGGAAGGGCCGTTAACCCCCTGTAGTTCTCCCTATGACTCTAAAGTTTTTGAGCATCCTCTATGTATCTGTCCGGGATGTTACCAAATTTATCAACAACCTCAATGCCAGCAAAGCGAATGGATCTGACAACATTCCAATTATAGTGATTAATGGGATGCAACGTGAATTAGATTCTATTATTATAATGATGTCCCATCGTAGCTTAACGGAGAAAAGCTTCACATCAGATGGGAAAACTTTATCAGTTTACTTAGTATTTAAAAATACTGGAGATTAGTCTTCTGCATCACAATACAGACCAACCTGTCTACTATGCGTCATGAGTAAGTTGTTTGAATCTGTGACAAATGAAGAAGTTGTCAGCCAGCTCAGCAAAACAATCTACTCGGTGACAAAAAATGTGGATTTCGTCATTCAAAACTAACAGCTGACGTGCTGACTGTAATATCACAGAAGATCAGCGAATCTATTAACAGAGGCTTAATTTCCAGAGCAATATCTGTTGATAAAGCAAAGGTATTTAATAGGGTTTGGCACAACGCTCTGCTTCACAACTTTGCTAGTTATGGAATATCTGGAAATGTCTTGTCAACTATAAACTTCCGTTCTTTCTGATAGGTTTATGAAATTAGTTGCTGATGGTCAGAAGTCTGAAGCACATTGTATCAACAAGAAGGCCAGCTTGTTGACAAGTTCCCAAGACTGACAATCACCCCTGATATGAAATGAAAGACTTACACAATATCTGTTGCTAAAGTACATGGGACATTTATTGCATTATTCTACCGCCCCTATAAGTATATACCACCTGATGCAATCCTCTACCTGTAAGGGAGTTGCCGCTCAGAGCAGTCTATTCTGCCTTGAAACAATACAAAATCGATTTCCGAATCTGGTGATGGTAGTCCTCATTTCGTCCATGTAGCCTCTTGCTCACATAAGTGACGTTGCTTGTCTTTCAAACTCTATCCTTATTTTTATGGTAACTGTTTAACTAAGTTTAATCACTAGTTTACCTATGTAACTCATTTACAGCAAACACACATCTATCTAGCACCACTGAAAATAATATCTCCCCCTTCTTCTATGTGTCTGAAACTAAAAGGAACTTTCCAAGACCTGTCCGTCTGTGCGACACAATATAACGGGCTGCTTTCCAGTTGACTACATAATCGTCGTTTTCAAGTCCAATGTCAACAAATTCGTCTCGAGCCGTCTCATTAAAACATCAATTTCTGCAATGCTAGAGGTGTTTGTCTCACTATCTACCTGACGAAAACCATTAACCTTTATACACGAGTGCCCTTCGAGCCTTGATAAGCGGTGAATCTTTAGTAAAAAAAAGTTTTGTTCGCTTGGTGATAACATTGGAGTACAAGGTGGAGTTGGTGCTAGTGTGATTGCAAGAGTTAAGAGTGCTATCCACTCTTAAGTAAGTTCAAGAAACCTTTGCGATTACTAACCAGCGGAGCGTCAAAAATGTCGACATAGTCTATCAGACATGTGTACGCAATGTTATGATGTTTGGAAGTGAAACATGGCCAGTGGGTCTTGAAGACATGCGTTGCATCAGGGGACATGTAATGAGAATGATTGTATGGATGTGTAATTCGAGTCTTAAATACAGGATTGAATAGACCGAGAGAAGGAGAAATAAATGAAGACATGGCACAAGTTTGGAAATCTTATTTTACATCGCGTAATGCATGCACGCATGGAAAAAGGACGATACACCGATGATGATGATGATGATGATGATGATGATGATGATGATGATGATGATGATGATGATGATGATGATGATGATGATGATGAATTTTACAAAGGTTTAAATAACATGGTATCAGTGGTCATCCGAAAAACTAGGAACTGGTAAAAAAACATCAGGCTTAAATCTTATTAATTGATCTTCAAACATTTTCTTGATCAGCGAACCAAGGAAACGTCGGAAGTTGAGAAACAATTCAATTTCCTATATATTGTTCTTCGTTCATTTTATTAGAAATTCTCATTTTCTTAAATTATATTCTAGTGAAAAAATACAGTTTGACAATTGTATTATAGACTTTAAAATAATTAAAATGAAATTAGAAGAAAATATTTTAAATAAAAAATATAAAGCAATGGAAATAAAACCACATATTATATATATATATATATATATATATATATATATATATATATATATATATATATATTAGTTTAAAACAGTTAAAAAGAAAATTATTTGTAAATTATGAAATACTTCGGGTTGTCTCCCTTTGAGCAATTGTTTATTTTTCTAAATATTTCTTATGAATGTAACTTTATATTTTTCGTATGTAGATGACACTCATTAATCAAAAATAAATCTAAAACAAATCAGATAGAATTACAAAATTATAAGTATTTAATACATAAAATAAAATTTTAAAAATAAAATAAATCTACACTAATAAATATTAGTCTTGAAAGTATAAAATTATAAAATCACATCCGCATGAAACATCTTTAAAATGAAAATAAAACAACTTTACTCCCTTCAAAAGTTAACACGAAAAAATGAAGAATCAAAACATAAAACTCCACAAAATATAAAAATTAAAAAAATATAAACATAAAGATAACTATGGATGCTCAGTACGCACAACTGAGAAGAAAGATCAATAATGAAATTCAGTAAGCAATTTTTATCAACACTCAGACATGACTAATTCCCTATCAGATATAGCTTGATTTATGTATGTATGTATATATATATATATATATATATATATATATATATATATATATATATATATATATATATATATACAGGGTGTCTCAAAAAAATATTCCTAATGACATGTTTCGCGACGTTTGCGAATCCCTTGGTGCGCGTTATCAGCTTTGTTTGAACAATAATGGTCATCAGTTTGAACATTTGCGAACATGATTCTTCAATTACATCTGTCTCATGTATTCGATGCTATTTCATTTCACTCCATGTTTATAAATAAAAGTTTTCTCGTCATTCTACGAGTGAGTTCATTTTTTTGAGACACCTTGTATATATATATATATATATATAGAGAGAGAGAGAGAGAGAGAGAGGGGGAGAGAGAAAGAGAGAGAGAGAGAGAGAGAGAGAGAAATTGAAAAGGGAAAACTAAAAAATATTATTCATGTATTGATTTACGTTTCGTCTTTATTATAAGACTCCCTCAGGATGATTCTCCAAGAAAGAACAACACACAATTACAACATGTTTGAAATGGATAGGTGGCGACGGTTGCCGGCTCAAAATCTGCGGCCGCTTATGAAATAAATCAAATTATGTGATACAAATAGATGGTGGTAGTGGCAAACGGCGGTTGAAGTATAACATCATTAGGAAGTGAGAGAGGTATTACAATAAATGTGTAAGGAGTGGAGGCAAACGTTGGTAGCGGCTCGAATTAATTTAAATTATAAGGGGGGTATAAAATATATTTATTGAATCTTTTTTGTTTCTCGCCCTCGCCCCCATCGCCTTCTACACCTTCATATTACCTCCCACTTTTCTCATCTGAAGGATAAATTAAAAAAAGAAATAAACATATCTTATATCTTCTCGCCCTTTATAATTAAAATTAATTCCAGCCGCAACCTACGTTCGCCCCGACTCCCTCCACATTTATTGTAATACCTCTCCCACTTCCTAATGATTTAATACTCCAACCGTCGTTTGCTACTGCTTCCATCTATTTATATCTAATAATTTGATTTTTTCTTAAACGGCCGCAGATTTGGAACCGGCAGTCGCCACCACTTAAAACATTCTGTACTTGTGTGTTGTTTTTCTCGGACAAGCATACTGAGGAAGTCTTATAATAAAGACGAAACGTTGATGAATACATAAATAATATTTTTTGGTTTCTCTTTTTCAATTCCCATTACGTCGGAACACTTTTTTCCTTTCTTTATTATATATATATATATATATATATATATATATATATATATATATATATATATATATATATATACAGTTATTTATTAGAAAACAGGGCGTTTCCGTTCAGTCGTTTATCAACACGTGTCCTAATCATCGCCGCCTTCTTGGAATTAACATGGCCACCATGACGAACGATGGGTAAAAAACAAAACAAACAGCGAACTCGTCAACCTTTTTGTTCTTCGTTCGCAAACAAAAAGAACGAAATACAAAGGGAAAATGCAGCATGGATTTTATCGACGTTCCCGCAGCTTGGCGTAACACAATCAATAATAGAACAATAACACGCGCATACACGCGATGAAACAAAATACACACCCACTCAAAAGTGCGTAAAAAAAGTAGACAATGGATACCGGAAATGCCGAAATAAAAATGTTACATATCTTTTTTTTCCACTTATCCAAACAATATTAACATCAAAACAGATTATGCTTATTTCATACCACGATACAACGTAACATTTTGAAATACCGTATATATTAGAATCTGCAAATACCCGCAAACAGTTATAGGTATTTTTAATTTGTATATGTATTTTATAAACACTTTATAATAAATTTATATTCTGTAATATACGTTTGTAATTTGAATTGTCATAACTTCTAATCTATCGTCGATAGTAAAACGTTTGATATCTTTGGGATGCTGAGACTCGATACTATACTTAGAACTTAGTAAATAATGTTGTTTTTTTTTAATTCATGCATTTCAAAATAAATGAGAATATCAAACAAACCCCGATTTAATATATTATTGTATTATTTTTTAATGAGGGTGTGTAGTGAAGTATCGGTTCTGTTGTCATATTACTGTCTTACCTTTTAAGGGAAGGGGGGGGGTAATCATTCCAGGTATGAAACTCTCCTTTGGGGAAGGCGGTAATGAAGTATATGCCTGTTCGATGTTACCCTATTCGTAGGCATTACATTCTCTATTAAAGCATAATTCTCCCAGGTATTAACTAATCTTTTTTGGAGAGGCTAATGTAGTATATGTTCTGTTATCATAATACAATCCTACCAGACATTATCTCATTATTTGGGGGTAGTGTAGTATATGTTTGTTCATCATTATACAATCCTCCTAGACATTACAATCTTTTTTAGTGGGGTTAAATCCTCCCAGGATTAACATCTTTTTTGTGGGGGGGGGGAGAATAGTATATGTTTTATTGTCATGATACCATCCTCCCAGGATTAACATTTCCTTTTTTTGTCGGGAGTTGTAGTATAGTATCTGTTCTATTGTCATGATACTATCCTCGCAGCTATTAACTCCTTTTATAGTGTTCGTTCGTTATGATACTATCCTCTCAGTTATAGCCATCTCCTTTTGCGGTCAGTTTATTATATGTTAATTTACCATGATATCGTCCTCCGAAGCTTGCAATTATATGCAACATGAGGGAGCATATATATATATATATATATATATATATATATATATATATATATATATATATATATATATATATATATATATATATATATATATGTGTGTGTGTGTGTGTGTGTGTGTGTGTGTGTGTGTGTGTGTGTATATATATATATATGTGTGAATTAATTTGAAACATTATTTACAAATAATTATTTAAAGCTCGCGCTAGATGGAGCATATAAGTAAGTTGACAACAGGCCGTCATTTACAGCGTAATTCAACATTCTAGGCGCCGCCTATTAAGTGCTCTTGATGACTTGCTTATAGCCGCCGAATTTGTCATTAAGACGTTAATTTACTCTTCCATTTCCAGGCAATGCGTGCTGGGCACGTAGTTATGCGCTCCGACTGCTGAGTTTATTATGACTTTCGTATCGGGGTTCGAACCGTGTGACCGGCAGTAATTGTCTCCTTTCATACTGATGACTGATGGTTTGGCATGAATCACGTGCGTATAGATGTGAATTTAAAAAATATAATTATATATATATATATATATATATATATATATATATATATATATATATATATATATAATTAAAATTCCTTTAAATTAACATCTGAGTTAATAGCTCAAATCATAATGTAATCAATGTTTCAAATTTATTTAAAAACATTTTAAGTCATAGAATTGTTTATGCCCATTGTCAAATTACTATATTACTATATCATTAAGAGCAATGTTTTTTTTTATATGTATATCAATATATATCCGTTTCGTCATACAAATGTTAGCTAGTAGAAAATTGCCGTGTAAAGTCATTTGATGTATTTATAGCAATTGAGAAGTCTGACACACCTCTGCTTTCTGTCTATTTTTATAATAAGTTTTCTTTCTTTTCTTTTCCTTTTTGCTTTCGATACCGATTCATACGGTTGTTTGTTTCTTCCGTGTTTACTTTCCATCTTTCTATTTTCTGGCTTTCATTTCACCGATCCAGACGTTATTTTATGTGAATATGATGCTGATTTTTTAAACAATTGTACATCTAATGACTTGAGTTGGGTATAACTTATTATAACGATTTGTTCGAGTTATAATGAAAGAAATATATACATATATAAAGTAAAGTATGTGTTTATATATTTCTATGTATATGATTCATTCAAAAACTAATTAACTTATCATTATAGATTTTGGAACACAGCTGCTAGACGTAAGCTCTGTTAATGTGGGTTATATTTAATTAAATTTTGTTTAATTTAACGATAGAAAAGAATTGATAGAGACCATTTGCGAACATTGAGACACCTCCGATTTTTGTGAAATTTAAACAATAGTTATAGAACCTAAATTAATAAATATTTTACAAATTATAGTTTCTTCGGAGACAAGGATTTTAGGAGACGTAATATAGACAGACATCTCTCATTTTAAATTTGATCTATGGTAGCAAGACACCAATTAGACAAGATCCGCAGAATTTCAATTTCTTATTAAGACTACTCAAGCTTAACTCTTAAATGTTCAAGAATCAAAATCTCATGATGGGTTTGATCTAAATTGATAGAAGGATTCTAGATATAAGGGTTAGTAATATTTAATCTTTATTTAAATCTTTGGAAGGGGACATAAAACTGTTACCGAATACTTCTGCTTTGGGAATTACTTTTATCCGTTCTGGGATGGGTATTTTTCTTATATATATATATATATATATATATATATATATATATATACATAATATTTGTTATTGTTTATTATATATGTAAGTATACGTTTCGTTCTTTTTTAAATCGGGACTCATCAGCATAGAGATATGACTATTAACTACCGGTCATGCGATTCGAAACCCCGGATTACAAGAATTTTGCAACTCAAATCCGACGCCTTAACAACACGGCCAATTTTAAATAGCGAATAAACAGTGATAATTTTAACACTTTATCGGCGGCCTTAACGTCTAGAACGTTCTACTTCTTTTAATGGAAAGAAACGGTCCATTTAAGCTAGTGACGCCATGCTGTGTTAATACTACACTTATATATATATATATATATATATATATATATATATATATATATATATATATATATATATATATATATATATATATATATATATATATATTACATTAGACACCCCGTCACAAAATAGGAATTTGATTTTACGAACGGATACATTACAAAGGCAGAATTATTCGATAAGAAAAGCGAAATGCATTATAGTTGAGTTAATGCACCAAAATGCATTTAGTGTATCTAATGTAATCACTAAATTATTTCATGTAAAGAAAGAAGTGATTCTATATAGGATTTTAATAGCACAAAGTATTTAATTAAAATGGCTGACTTGTTTTCCAAACATTGGATATTTACTGATGCTTTATTGTGTCGAGTACATTTACTAGTTCGTATGCATTTCATTCTTCATAACTTTTCTCAGATGAAAATCGCATGGTTTTATTTTTGGATTTCGGTCTCTGCGATAATGACGAAATAGACGAAAACGAATCTAAATATTTGCTCGGGAATGTTTTCTACCACGAACGATGACATTTAGATTTGTTGTGCTTTTGTTTTGTAATCAAATTCTCGTAAACATTTCTCTTCTTTCGCGTCAGTGCACTATAAAAATCGTAAAAATAAAGTCGGTGGCCCAGGTTGGGAAAGGGTGGAGCGACGGGTGACGAAAAGAAAAAGAAATGTGAAGACTATCCTTAAAACACCCTCGGGCCATTCGATAGCAAAATAGCGTGAAATATAAAGAAACACTGAACTTGTGACACGTGTTTTTCCTAGAAGAAAAGAGAGGGGGCAGTCTTCTCACCCAACAATACACACATCTACCAAAGCAGACGACGGCAGATTGCCGTGGGCGGATTTTTATCACTTGCATATATATATATATATATATATATATATATATATGAAGTCTAATACAAGACTTAGGAATATTATGGACAGTGGTAAAATAAGCCACATCTTAGACAGATAAGGGATAGTGGAGGTATATTTAGACCATTTTATATTAAGAAATACTGCAGCTATAAAATCAGCTGAATCGTAAAATTAGATAAACTAGAACTATTATATTATAGTTTTGAGAAAAAAATCATGACATATCCATTTATATCCATTCAAAGAATTCAACATCAACAACAGTTAGGTGTACACTCATTTCTGAAGGGAAACAACCTCTATTCATACCAACACAGATTCTACATACTAGAAGTTAAAAGTCGAATTTAAACATCAAAATCTCAGTATTATTTACCATAGCATACACAGAAATTTCAGGAAAAAATGGAGATGGATATCTTCCTCAAATCACCATGAACTATAAAACCACAGATAAAAAGAAATAACAATGTAAGCAAATAAATATCAAAAGTGTATATATATATATATATATATATATATATATATATATATATATATATATATATATATATATATATATATATATATCGCCAGACGGATAATTTGAATATCCAGCTTTCAGAGACGATTTAAAACAACTTGGGGTTAAGCGGTTGGAGGGGGGCGAGACAAACTGGCCTAATTTAGGATACCTCAACTGCCTTAATTATTAATGACAATATATGTATTAGCATATACTATCAGTTCCTTTTACTTTGTAGTCTCCTTAAAAAATTCAGCTCAATGATTGTCAATTATTGATAACAAAGCAAATATAAGTCAGTTCATATTATATTCCAATAACCATGGTTTTATTTTATTATAATTATTATATATAAGTATTATTTCAGACACTTTAATCCAAGAACTTTTACTCTTTTTGATTTTTTTTCTGATGATATTATAGTGTTGCAGAGACGATATTGACATACAAATGTTGTTTGGCACAAGACAAATGAAATGGACCGTAAAAAATATATCTCACAGAAATGTTATGTTTTTTGGAAATGTGAAAAAATAAAATAAAACCATGGTTATTGCAATATAATATGAACTGACTTGATATATATATATATATATATATATATATATATATATATATATATATATATATATATATATATATATATATGTATATATATTTTGCTAGTCTGGGAGGATGTTATCATGATGAACGAACTTATACAACACTGACCCCAAAGAAAGGGGTAATGGCTTAGATGATGATATCATGACGAACGAACACTAACCGACCCCTAAAAGAAAAGTTAAGTCTTGAGAGGGTGATATATTGACAACAATATAGATACTATAGGCACTCTCCCCTAAAAAGGAGAAGGTAATCTGAATGTATAGTAAAGTGAGAAAGGAAAATATATCATACCCTCACCCCTCCAAAAAAAAAGATAAGATAATGCCTTGGAAGAATGTATCATTGTGAATGAAAATGTACTACACTATCACCCCCAAGCAAGATTGCAAAGTCTGGGAGGATAAACCCCTCCCACAAAAACAAGGTGGTAATCGTTGGGTTGTTGATATCATCATAAACGAACACATAGGAACCTATCCCCAAGGGAAGAGGTAATACCTGGTAGAATAGTATCATCACTATAGAACAGATACTACACTAACTCCATAAAACTAAACAGAGAAGGTGATCTCATGACAACAGAACAGATAATACATTACATCCTTCCCCAAAGGAGAATGTAATACGTGGGAGGATTCCACCCATTCCCTTAAAATGACGGTCTTGTTACAACAGAAACGATATTACACTACCCACTCCCACTTAAAAATACAATAATAGATTAAATAACTATTTTTTCATTCATTTAAAAATACCCACTAGCGACATCAAACGTTTATTCCAAAGAAAAGATGACAATACAAATTACACTTGTATATTACAGATTATTTATTAATTAGAACTGTTTAAAAGATAAATATGCAAATTATGAATACCTAAGGACGTTTGCTGGTGTTTTCCGATTACTGTATGTACGGTCTTTCAATATGTTATATCGTATCATAGAATAATCATACAAATCAGTCCGACATTATTATTCTATCGTTTTCATCTAGAGGGTCAGACGATAAGGCTTTAAAGAAAATTTTAGCCATGGTTTTTCTAACCCGCCCTGCTTCATTGATTAAAAATAATGATTACTCTCAAATGTATCTTACCATCTTGTTGTACTAATAATCTGCTTGCACACACACACACACACACACACACACACACACACATATATATATATATATATATATATATATATATATATATGGTGGCTGTTTATTCAATTTCGTGTATGACCACTTTTTCGTATCGAAGGGATATTAGTGTAAAACCACCAAGTGAGAGGCGCGGATATGGCTCTTAGGGTTGCTAGACCTTTACACACCATACCACAGAAGTAGCAGGTGTTGTGATTATCTGAAGGATTTCCATAATTGAAGCCAGCTCTTGTCCATGCTTGACTTTGCAGCACATGCACTCGTTGGTGATTCAACAAACCGGAACGTGACATATGAACTAAATTGCAAGCTTAGCATGTTAGCCGTTCCATATGTGTAACGAGATTACACGCGGGGAAGAAAAGAAAGTAATGATAATGCTACAAATAATAGTAATATTAATGTTACTAGTAAGCCATGGCGAAGGGGGAGGTTTTTTTATTACAAAATAATAAAGTATACGTTAAGAGTGGAATGTAATCCATCTGACTGAAATATAAGACTTGTTCCGGTTGATGAGATCTTAGTTTCCATAACTATTGGTCGATAACATCGACTGCCATTGTAGCGACTTTTGGTACATGTCTGTATAAATAAATTAAAAAAAAAACAATTATATAAATAACTTTATTTTTTAAGCCCGGTTGAATTGTTTATCCCGTTAATGTTTACTTTACCTGGATTACTATATATATATATATATATATATATATATATATATATATATATATATATATATATATATATATATATACGTGTATGTATATATATATATATATATATATATATATATATATATATATATATATATATATATATATATACATGTATATATGTATATATATATATATGTATATATATATATATATATATATATAGTGAGAGATAGAGAATATTTATGCTGCACTCCTTTTTACCTTTCTATCTCTCTGCATATGTACGTATGTATTCATGTATTATTATTTCAAATATGAGTTAAGTAAAGTTTGTTTCCTTAAGACTAAAAAGCCTTATGGAAACACACTTTACTTAACTTGAGGGAGGTTTTTTTAAAAAAGATATTGTGTTTTAATTGCTCTAAATAGCCGAAGTTAATAATTTACTGAACAAGTCACGAATCTATCTTAGATATCTAGTTCCAGTGATTAGAGCCAAGAGAAAGATGATACTCACTTATTCTGCTATGTCGACTTCCCGTTCGTGACGTCACTTCCTTCGAACATATCAACTTAATTTCTATTGAAAATTTCCTATACTAATGAACTCTCATTCTAACGTAGAAAATGCCCTCTTTCCTAAGACATCTGACACAATATGGTTACGATCTTTGTTTTATATAGAGAAATATTTTTTGCACTTCATGTAAAAATTATATTAGTAACAAAGAATATGCAACTCACAAATCTTGTAAAAATACAATAAAAATTCCAGAAATAAAAAGTCGAAGTGAAACATTAACTTGACCTTTTAAGTAAAATCGTATAAATCTATAGAGATTGGCACAGACAAATCAAAGCGGATAACAAACAGATATTGATCAAATAATTCATAACATTTTACAGCCAAAAGGTTTTACACCCCCAAAAATTACATCGTAAAACTCTTTTTATTATTTACAATTACAAAGGAAAGACGAAATTAGAAAATAAAAATATCACGTGATATGTTCACAACTACGTCGTTGTGGATCAAAAGATTCATAATATCACATTTTACAGCTATAAACGCTTTGCTCGCCTCAAAATTACATCGGACAAATCTTTGTATAAACTAAATTTTACAAATAAGAAAAATGACGCAATTAGAAAATAAACAAATAACGTAATATGTTTACAACTACGTCGTCCGCAAATTAATAATAGGTTCAGCAGTTTGCCAACATACAGGCCCTGTCGCATCTCCGCAATGTGGCATCCTGGTACTTTTTTACAAGTACTTCTACGGAATGTGTCCCGATGAACTTACTGCACTTCCTCCGATGGGTAGCAACCCACCATCATTTCACTGTAGAGATCCCTAGATGCAGGACAATTTTCTACTCTAATGACTATTATCCCTGGACCGCTTGCCTTTAGATTACCCTTCTTGCTCACTGTTTATCCGACCGTACCAACATGCAGAAGTATAAATGCAATGTGACCCAATATCTTGCTGTCAAACTTTCAACATAGGTTGCCTACTATAAATCTGGCTCATATCACAGTAGCTAATTACGCATTAGTGTGTTTGGTTTGGGGTAAATAACAATAACTAATAATAATTATTAATTTTCCACTAAATGTCAAAAGGTTCTGAGACCCCACGTGTTTTCTACAAAAAGTGATCAGCACAGGTAATCAGCGAGGGTCAGGGTATTAGTACTATCAACTTACATATAATGCCACACGATCACGCCTATAAAGACTAGCTAATTGGATGCAGGCAATTAGTCAGACTTCGTACATTGAATCGTTCATTTGTTCGGCACTACTATCAAACGAAACTAAGCAAACTTTCTAAGCATAACATAAATTAACAACCGCATTTCTGCACACAATTTGACACATACAACCTTCAAACTATTTTACAGCTGTATAAATATTTACGCTTATAAATATGTATGGAAAGATAAGAGGTGTAAAAACAGAGTTAGAATGATAAATTTCAACGTAATGTTAAGAATTACGTCGAATGGAATTGTCCAATTAGAATTCGAGTAACGCTATGTGTTCCGGCAGTGACATCACCGAGCCTGAAACCATCAAGTCTTATATGGTGAATCAACAGAAGGATCTTTCGACTGAACTAACAGAAGGAGAGATCAGTGGGTAAGGATAGTTGCTGCCATGATGGGTTAAGTGTTTTATTCGCCAACATAGATGCTATTATAAAAGAATAAAACCATAAAGAAATTTTTAAACCAAATTGTATTTGTCGATGTTTTTTTTATAAATAACTTTTATGAAAGCTTTTATTGAGAAGAAGAACAAGAATAATAATAATAATAATAATAATAATAATAATAATAATAATAATAATAATAATAAGAAGAAGAAGAAGAAGAAGAAGAAGAAGAACAAGAAGAACAAGAAGAAGAAGAAAGAGGACCACAACATAGAGAAGAGGAAAGGGGGATCACTACGACTACAGAAATTCGATCAGCTGATTTTGCTGACGAAAGAAACGCATTGTCGGAATTCACCCCAGCTATGCTACATAAGTTGCGTTTTTCTTTGTTTTGACTTCATTCATTTCTTACGAAGCATCACTTTTTTCACTTTGTTTATGACACAGATAAAATTTATATGAGAGCCGTTCGTTCAAAATTCGTCAATTTCAAAAACAAGTGACTGTTCCCCACATGTTCTAATATCGAAGTCCCAACAAAGGGAGCACAACCAGCATAAACACCGATAATATAAGCCGATTGAGAAAGTCCAAAATATCTACCCAAGTCTTAATTCATGCATTGATACTCTCCATCTTCTTTTGTGAATTTGAAATATGGATTCTGACAGCTGAGTTACAGAGGAGAATCCAGGCAGTTGACATGAGATGGTTCGAGAGAATCTTTGGCACATTATACAGAGAACGTGTCTCCAAGGAACAAGTCTGCAATTCAATCAAGCAAACGAAGAACTGTTGACCAGAGTGAAATAGCTCAGAAGATGCAAGCACGCTATAAAAAACATGAATTTAAATTCAGCCATGATTAATTACATAGATTTCATGTGTGTGTTTTAAAACAACTTTTTGATTACTATATATTTCAATCTTCCTCAATAAGCGAAACTTTTGGAGGAGAGCAATAACAATGGCTGGCTTTGAAAAAGAAATCTAGTAAGAAGAGCGCGACTCAGAAATAAATAGCAACTGTATTATTGTGTGCTGTCGCATTGTTTACAACGTAGCCATTATTTATAGTCTCATTAATGGCTACATGTTTATATATCACAAATAAATCGGATAGAGAGAAAGACTGAGTGCGAGTGTAAGAAGTGTGTGTGAATATCTATATGTATGTGTGTTATGTGGCTGGATGTGTCACGTCACTTTAGTGCTGCTTGTAATCTGTAATTCAGTATTACTTGCTGCGTAAAAGTAAATAAATAACAATAAGTAAATAGTCGACCATAGTCGGGGGCGACTCGAAGGCTCTTTTTTAATTAGCTATTGCACCGAGGTGTAAGGAAGAGTGCCACTTTTTTCCAAGGATGACTCCAATTACCCTTGATACTCACTTTATTATGAGAAGTGTTTAAGCATGGAGGCATTAAGTACTATTTTCTTAGTCATTCTGTATGACTCGAAAGAGGATTGAACCCTGCGCTTTCGGTTCACAAGCAAATACGCTTACCATTAGTTCAACTGGATCGCATAGTCGGGTTTATTTTGATGTTATTGGTGAAAAAAATGTCTAGTCGCCCAGCAAACAAGACTTAACAAACGG
The DNA here is from genome assembly GCA_963556195.1 of Sepiola atlantica. NCBI lineage: Eukaryota > Metazoa > Mollusca > Cephalopoda > Sepiida > Sepiolidae > Sepiola > Sepiola atlantica. The sequence continues at coordinate 73,970,169 of OY744520.1, forward strand.
CATATTAACCGACTTTTAGTGTTAGGATTCATCTAGATAATAAAATAGAAACGTGATTGACGGCCCACGATCGGAAGTGCCCTAACAAAACGTTTGGAAGAGCACAGGTTGCCGCTGGAATTTGTCTTGACCGCGATTGAAAATACTGCCGGAATATGCACACTCTTATTACCATTCTGAATTATCTCCTTACAAAGGTATCCGTTTTTGCTACGATGAGACTGGTAAATGCAATTAAGATCAACAGTATTTCGGCGATGGTGTGTCTGTTTTTATTCTATCCGAGGAAGCCAATGGTTTTCCATTTTAATGCGAGTGGAGATTGTTATCATTGTTATGAAATCGCGAAAGTCAATGCTAATAGTCTATGACAGCTAAAATGACAAATAACAGTCTGTAATGCATAGTACTATAAATTATTAAGCGAACTTAATTAAAACAGAAAAAAAAACAGATTTACATTAACTGTGAGTTATTGGGTGAGAATAGAACTCAAAACTTGACCAGCAAAAATGTTATTAAACCTCAGAGAATTTTAGCTTCCTGATCTTATGACTCCGCTGCCAGTCACAAAGACGATTAATTCGCGCTGTTTTCCTACAGAGAATCTAGCCTAAGAAAAACATAACAAATTCGACATGTCATTGTTTACTATTTTGTCTTAAAATAAAAAACGTAAAACGACCGTAAGTTGTATACAGTATTGTAAACTGTAATATATTTCCGTGAAAAAAGTGGATGCCAAAAAGAAAATGATGTATGCGTATTCTTATATTCACCCCACGCCGAATACGGCTCGTTCTTATTTCATACGCTATGTCCCTACTCTTTAACTATTAATTCTTTAAAAAATGTAATCGCTTTGCTTTCCCTCGTTTTACTCCTCCTCTTTCCACCCTTTTCCTAGCAAATAGATACTATTGTTACTATTAAAACATTCATACGTCATCTTCTTCAGTGAATAGTTTATATTACTACTACTAAAATCACTTTGCTTACTTCTTATCTTATTCCTGATTCACCTCAATCTTACAGATAGATAACATTATTAATATTAACACGATATTGAAACCGAGCAATTATTTCTAAAACACCTATAAACATTTTCAAAGAAAACAATAGTTTTAATTACGCGTTCAAAAACAGTCAACGCATTTAAAAAATTCCATTTAAGTAGTTAGAAAGTACATTTCAAACCATAAAAAATAGGATTGTTATATTTTGAAAGATAAAAAGAGAGGGGCGATATTGGCCGTCAGTCAGTGTGAGACAGGTTTGTTATCAACTGATTTTCTAGGCAAGGTGATGACGCGGCGATCTTTTTTGTTTCATTTCAGTAGTTAAATGCCATTATATTGTATCCTTTCTCACTAGAAATAGAAGTAAGTACTTCGGGATTTAAAATGAATTATGAAGGAAACTAATAGTCGAAAACAAGGTGATATATAGTATTAATTAATATAATAAAATGACCATGTAAAACCGATTATTTTATTTTTTTAAAAAGAATTCACTCTTTTATTCGGTTTTCCTACGTAATTCTCTGTATATGCCACTCTCTTTGCAATCACAAAGTAAATTGTTTACTAACCTTCCAAGAAATTACGAAATCGTTTTTGTTTGTTGTAAAAGAGGCAGGTAAATGCGAGTTGCTGAAAAATTCAGAAACTATGTTCGATTAGAGTAAAATTGTTAATCTGCTATTCTTCCTATTCGATACAAACAAGCAAACAGATACTAGTAAGACCACCGAATCATAAAGCAAAATACATTAATAAGAGTCTTTTAAATGCATCAGTAAAATCTATGATAAAACCAAATGTCCACGGCGTTTGGATTCAGAAAATTGCGAATCTGTTTAGAATGAGCAGATACCAATAGTGTTCGGCAACTGTATTTCTGTTAATCTTTTACTCGGATAAACGAGAATTGATAAGCTACTCAGATAACGCATGTAGAAGAAAGTGTAGTGACGTTTGAAAATGTATAGTATGTGAATGAACAAATAAACTATAAAATAATAACAATACTACAAAAGCATGTGCTTAACAAGAACGTCCTCCCGGTGTACATGTGTGGCAGTGAAAGTAGGTCTGAAGGTTTGAGTCAAAACTCCTACGGCTTCCAGTATTTAGCACTAATTACCAAAAAATATTCAACATGACTAATATCAACATGGATGAAAGCGATTGAAAATAAAATCTGTTTTTAAAACACAGATCAATCAGGGGCTAAGGGACTAACGTAATCGACTTTTTATCTACTTTCTGCCATTAAAACTATGAAAATAATTTATTTTGACTTCATTTATATATAAGATGTACTTGTTTGCCGCGGGCGTTTCTATATTCTGCGGAAGAGATTAAATACATTTTATGTTCATATTTGTAAAGGTTCCGAGAAATATTTAGTGAATTTTATTTTGTTAAATAACAAATAAAGATTAAACAAATAAATCAACCTCAATTGCATGTGACGAACCCATGATCCAATGGTGGTAAAGATCGGACAGGCGGAGAAAACGAATATTTCTCTATGTAGATAAACGTTGTCTCAATGTAACAGAATTACATGTGGGGAAGAAAAGAAAGCAGTAATAAAACTACAAAAAATCTTAAAAAAAAAAAAAAAAAAAAAAAAAAAAAAATATTATTATTATAATAATAATAATAATAATAATAATAATAATAATAATAATAATAACAATAACAATAACAATAACAATAACAATAACAACAACAACAACAACAATAACAATAACAATAACAATAACAATAACTATAATAATAATAATAATAATAATAATAATAATAATAATTATAATAATAATAATAATAATAATAATAATAATAATAATAATAATAATAATAATAATAATAATAATAATAATAATAACAACAACAACAACAATAACAATAACAATAACAATAACAATAACAATAACAATAACAATAATAATAATAATAATAATAATAATAATAATAATAATAATCTACCAATCTCTGGACAATCGTGGACTGCTCCCCGAGGAACAAAAAGGATGCCGGAAAGGACAAAGAGGGGCACATGATCTACTATACATTGATCAAAAGACCCTGAAGGAGGTGAAGAGCAGACAAAAGAACATAACCATGGCATGGATTGACTACAAGAAAGCCTACGACAGTATCCCCCAAACATGGATAATTGAATGCTTAAAGATATACAAGATACCAGACAGGATTATTAATCTCATCCAGAAAGCGATGGAAACATGGAGACTAAAACTGACAGCCGGAGGACAATATCTGTCTGAGATAAAAATACAGAGAGGCATTTTTCAAGGAGACTCTCTATCACCACTACTGTTTATAATAGCCATGATGCCACTCAACTACATACTCAGAAAGTGTGATGCCGGATACAGGTTTACGGATACAGAACAAAGAATAAACCACCTGATGTACATGGATGACCTTAAACTGTTTGCAAAGAACAAAAAAGAACTGGAAAAGCTGATAAACACAACCAGGATATTCAGCCAGGATATCCAAATGGAGTTTGGAATAGAAAAATGTGCACTGCTAGAGATCAAAAAAGAAAAACTGGAGACGACAGAAGGTATAGAACTCCCCAACCAAGAGGAGATGAGGGCGCTAGGAGAACAAGACAGCTACAAATACCTGGGAGTTCTGGAAGCAGACACAATCAAATATACAGAAATGAAAGAGAAGATCGGAAAAGAATATCTACGAAGAATAAGGAAACTCTTAGAAACTAAACTATATAGCAGAAACCTAGTAAAAGGGATAAACACATGGGCTGTATCACTAATAAGATACTCTGGACCATTCATAGGCTGGACCAAAGAAGAACTCAGGCACCTTGACCAAAGAACTAGAAAACTAATGACTATCCACAATGCATTGCACCCAAAAGACGACACGGACAGACTCTACGTGAAAAGAAATGAAGGAGGTAGAGGACTGGTAAGTATAGAAGACTGTGTGGAAGACACCAAAAAAGAGATGGAGAAATATGTAACCCAGAACACGGAAAGACTGATCACCACAGCAAGAGACACCAGCCCAACAAACAACCCCGGAAGTACTGAACCCAGAAACAAAAAGACAAGAAAGGAAAAGTGGGAAGAAAAACAACTACATGGACGCTTTATAAGACTCACAAGCGATGAAGCCAATGAAAACAGCTGGGCATGGCTAAGAAAATGACACATGAACAGAGAAACGGAATCTCTGCTGACGGCCGCACAGAACAATGCGATGAGGACGAACTTTATTTAAGCAAAGATAGATAAAACCCAGGAAAACAGCAAATGCCGACTGTGTGGACAAAGAGACGAAACGATAAATCATATAATAAGTGAATGCAGCAAGCTAGCACAAAGGGAATACAAGAACAGACATGACAGCATGGGGAAAGAAGTACACCGGGAAATGTGCAAACAACTGAATTTCGAATATGCAAAAAAACGGTACAAACACAAACCAGAAACTGTACTAGAAAACGAAAAACACAAAATCATATGGGATATGAATGTACAAACAGACAAACCCATAACAGCAAGGAGACCGGATATGATAATAATCAACAAGAAAGAAAAATCCTGCAAAATCGTGGACTTTGCCGTTCCAGCAGACCACAGAGTGAAGATCAAAGAGACGGAAAAGAGAAGCAAATATACTGAACTTGCCAGAGAATTGAAAGGAATATGGAACATGAAGAAAGTCAGTATAACACCAATAATCATAGGAGCACTAGGAACAGTCCCCAAAAACATGAAGAAAAGACTAGGAGAAATCGGAATCAAAGGGATAACTGAGACCATACAAAGGACAGTAATGATCAAAACAGCTACAATCCTGAGAAATGTCCTCGAATGCGGAAACCAACCCACATAAGCAACGAGTGGAGAACAAAACAACAGAACCGGGGAAAATACAACCGCACGAATGAGGCGCAAGCATAGGCTGACGCCACAAAAATTATGGACAGAGGGTCAAGGAGGGAAAGCGCAAACCAGACCTCCACTGGAAGAGCGCGGACAGCTCTGGGACCTTGGGAAGGCTTGTTGCCACTCGGGCCCCAGAGGGGACCAATGGCCCTTATCAGCGGGAAATCGTTGGTAGGTGGCTGTTGCGATTACCGCAAGGTCATCAGCGGTGATGAACGAAAAGAGGTGGAGCATACTGGAGGCCTGAGGAGACTTGTTGTCACTCGGACTCCAGGGAATACCACAGGTTGTCGGCAGTGGGCGACCACTGCCGATGACCAGTGTGATAACTCCTAGTGAGTAAATAATAATAATAATAATAATGTTAGTAGTAAGTCATGGCGATGGGGGAGGTTATTGCAAAATAATAAAATATACGTTAAGAGTGAAACGTACTCCTAAGTCGCTTTTTTAATTCAGGGCTGAAGGTGTTCTCACGGGTTGTGAGTTCGAAACTCAGCAGTTGAATTTATAAAATAAACATTTCTAATTTTCTGATTAAAGAAATAATGAGAAATAACCAAATTATTGGTTGCTTAATACGGTCAGCATATCAATCACCTAGCAGAGCAAATATTAAAAACCGGTTATGCAAACGTCCTGTGTTTAGCCCCTCAAATGGGGTCAACGAGCTTACTTATACAAGAAATGAGTGTAAAGATAACATAATGTCGACATACATTAGCAATAAAGGTAAGCAATGTAAAATCATATATATGTTTTCGAGTCTTCATTTGTAATAAAACCTGCGGAAGAAGATACTTCTGGAAATCCAAAAGTATAGAAGGTTCTACTTAATGTAAAGTGTCATCCTAAACGTAGACACTGGTTTCGGGATACGGAACCATGTGATTAACTGTAGAAACTTTCGTATGTGTTGTCAGTATACAGGGCAACACCTTACGCAAGTTATCTGGCTGAAAAGAGAAGAAGCATAGAGCCGGAAGTAAAAATAATCGCGAAAATCATGCTCAGCAAATCTAACACAAGTCGTTACTTGCCCAATTAAAATGGACTTAATAATAATTAATTACTAGTTTGCTAGATAATGCAATTCAATTGTTAAGAGATTACCAATGAGAGTGTTAATAAAAGTAGGATTTTTAAAAAATAAAATGAAGAAGTAGTACAATACACAATTTTTATTGGTCGAACTAGATTTCTGATATTTAACGAGTAGAATTTTTTATTAACTAAATTATGGTTTTATTGCAGTGTCAAAATGCGTAACAGAAATCTGTCAAATCGGTGACTGGAACCATCCAGACTGCAGTAGCTGATGAGGCGAAACCAGCAATTAAAGCAGTGCGTCACTGAAGCTTCACTTTTAATTAATAATTCGCAAATTTTATATATATATATATATATATATATATATATATATCTTTAGCAATTTAACTCGTATGACACTGTTTATCAATGACTAAATGCCACTAGAAGATGAAGATTAATGGGATTGTCGGCTGGCGATGAAAACTTTGGGGGATTTGAAACGATGGGTGAAAATGGCTATTTAAGTGGACGGCTCGATAAGAATTTGTTAACATTGTACTTTAAAACGACCATGTTGTAGTAAGATGAGAAGCAACCTCGTTGCATTGCATTCTACATATTTATAAATTAGGCACAAGATCATGACCATTAAAATGTTCATTGTCATTGTATAAAACAAAACTATATTTAACTTTCCTGTAGCACAATAAGCTCACATTACGCTACAAACAACGTACGAGAATTACCAAAAACAACACTCTTTCTCTAAGCAGATTAAATCGATCGACCTCGTCAGCGTTTATTCTGTCTTTTAAATATATATTGCTGTCTAAGCAGGCAACTTAGTAACAACTATAAAATCCGCATATCTGCGCATGAGTTTTCTCTGCTGGCAAACGGTCGCTCCACAGACAAAATATCTAGAACGCTTTGAAGACAGAAACTGTTCGTCTTTATTCTTACACTCTGTGCTTTAATACAGTGTTAATTTGTTTTATTGGCCGTAACATTTTTAACGAACTGCAATGTAAAAGTCACTAACATCTCTTGGAATGGAAATAAGTAATTGAGGAGTAAACACCTAACCAATGTCAACAAATTTGATGTATTCTTCATTTCTAGAGAGACACCCAGCAACAACAGTGATATGCAATATCTTTTTACATACAAGGTGAAGTAACATGTGCGAAACTCTGTCCTCATCAGCCACCGACGCCTAGAGTGGTTACGCCTTTTTGGCGTGTAACCCATGACGCCATCAAGTGCATTTGCAATCAAACAGGGTATTAAAAAACAACGTGAGGAAATCTTTGCCGATTCATAATATCTTATTTAAACTCATTTACTTTTATTCGTTGACTATGTTACGCGTCATCAATGTACGCCGCTTGATGTCACTTAAACACGGGCGAGGATAATTTGCTGTGTCTGTTCTCCGAGTGCATAGGACCCTTAATTAAATTAGGATAAATTTCGGGCCTCCCTGCTAATATATATATATTTATATATATATATATATCGTAAGAAAAAAGCAATCTGGCTTAATTTTTTTATGTTTGTTGAAAGCAATTTCTTTTACATACTCCAATTCCTTCTCTTTTTCTGTGAGGGATATTTTGAAAAATTATTTTGTTTATTTCTAGTTTCAAATGCAAAATTAAAATATATATTAAATATGTTTTATTATTTACTTACATATGTTTTCTTTCACTTGTTTTACTTTCATTGTTCTCTTACCTCCCACTTTCACCAGTTCGTTAGTATTGTATTCCGTAATTTCAAAAGAATGATTTAAGATATAAGACGAAATGGTGTAACGCCGATTTTCGATGACTGACAATATTTTAAAGCAAACACACAGATTCTCCTTATTTTTACACGCCATACTTACCAAGCATTCCCCGAGAATAGACTTTATTTTGATTCATTTATTACATTTGGTTATATTTTTTTACCAAATAAACTTCTTCCGATATCGTTTGTTCATTGAACTATCAGTTCAACCAAATTGTTAAAGTTATATTGTCATATAAACTATTTTAAAAATGATTAGATGTAAATAAGACAACGCGAGTAGAACAAACCGACATACTGTGATAAACAAACGAATTTGAGAGAAAAAAAACACAGACATTTCCGGCGGAATTACGACCGACCCAATATCACTATGTATATTTCTCTCGCACACACACAGACGCGCTTCCCCCCTCTCTCTATCTCTCTCTTTCTCTCTCTTTCTCTGTATCTCTTTTTCTCGCTTTCAGAATGCTGCCATAAAAAGAAAAGCGTTTGTTGTGTTTTGTTTACGGAGTAAGTGTCACAAATATAGCATTATTTGTAATGCACTAACGAGTCACTACTTAGCAAGGTCCAAAGATTCCCGAGTTTGTCAGGTGGACGTTGAGACGATATCATTAGGATTAGTAACGATAGTTGAGACGGGGCAGAATTTGATTATTTAAGAGGACGGCTGAACAAAAACATAAGACTTGAGAATGACAATGTTGTAGTCAGCTGATAAGCAGCCCCGTGTTATTGTGTTCCACACATAGGTAGAAACTTTGCTCATGGAAGTTCCGTTTAGTTTTAGGTACACAAAAAAAGCAAATTATTTAGTTTTGTTGTATATGTTTTATGGAGTGGAGTAGCGTGAAGCTTAGTTGACCACCTGCAATGACGATAACGATAGAGTAGAGAAGGACTTGCTCTTTTTGAAGTGTTTTTGTACTCTGTCAAGGGTACATACAAATTATTAATATATATATATATATATATATATATATATATATATATATATATGATTGATTTTATACGTACATAAAAGTAATCCATGGATACGTGTTTCTGGCTCACAGCCGTTTTCAGCATAGCTAACTTAGACAAGTATCGAATCTTCGATATTGATCTCTATAGGCCAGCGTCTTAACATAGGACTACAACGCCTTGCCTAGAAATATGTACGATTCGCCTCCTCCCTTGAGGCTTGTATTCGAAAATATATGACGGTTTAGAACCAACATCGATGAGCTAAAATCCTTTCTTCTAGTAAATTCCCCGGATATCAGAACACTAAGTGAGACCAACCTACACTCTTCTATATCCTCAGATTGATTTGACATGGCTGGATACCTCCTACCGTAAAGACTCTAACAAATATATACACGGAACACCCTCCCCTTTACAAGAGAACATAGTCTAAAATCAGATGATCAAGCATACATGTGCTTTCAATTCACTTTACAACAGAGCTTTAGTTACTTATATTCATATAACGTTCAACACAGGACTGTACCCTATTCAAGATTGTCTTTGATAGCAGAGATGCAGCACTTTCCCTAGATCGGAGTGCCCAAATACATGTATTGGGGAATTTTAATGTCCACCACCGTGAATAGCTTGGATTCTCGAACTATAGAGGTGCAGCTTGTAAGTGCACGTATAGTTTCTCCATTGCATAATCCCTCTCACAGACTGTCACTTTGCCGACCCGCCTCTTATAGCGTGAAGATTAGCAAGCTACACTTTTCGACCTGTTCTTGCCATCACTGCCTGAGACTTGTGCGACGAATGCTTGTAGTCGTTATTGATACCACTCTAAAATATAGTTCCAACGCCGACCAGCCGTTATTCCAAATGACGATATACTTTAAATAGGCTAATTGTAATTCCATCAGAGATTACACCAGAGATCCCCTTATTGAGTTACATATCTTCTCCCCCTGCTGATCAGTGCACAAATGAGTTTATGGAATGGGTCAAAGTAGGCATTTTAGCATATGTTTCCACGTAGAAAGTTTATAGTAAGTCCCACTCTCCCCAATGGTTCACCTCGAACTGTGCAGCTGCTATTTCTCAAAAGCAGCAATCATTTCGTTCATTCGACCACTATAAGTCAACTAAGAGTAGACAGAAATTTGTAGCATCAATAAATCATTGTAAGAGTGTAATAGCCGCAGCTATGAAAAAGTATAACGAGAGGACCAGAAAACGCATAGAGTCACAGAAACTGGGAACTCGCGATCTTTAGAAAATGTATAATAGTGTGGTGAAGAATGGGTAATCTACAATTCCTCCGCTATCCAAACGCAATGACTTCGTTTCCACGGTAAATGATTAGGCCAGCAAATAACCTTGAACCCCACTCTGTACTCCGCAAACAACTTCCTCCCAAATTCCCCACTGTGAACTAAAGTCACACTTGATGACCTGATCATCACCCCCTCCCATGTCCGGGATGTCATAAAACATTTCCACCTCCAAGGAATGTAGGCCTGGTCTTATCCCAGTAATAGTAATAGAGAAATGCTCTACTGAGCTGTCCTCTGTTCTCTCAAAGCTCTATATTTATGCATTTCCTAATCTTGCTTACCTGATTTCTTGAAAATTGCATCTTTAGCACCAATCTTCAAGAACTCTGGTGATAGTACTGATCCTCATAATCATAGCCCTAAAAGCCTTCCCCGCATTTCGCTAAAATCTTTGAATTTTTAATCAATCTAGCGATAGTCTGCCCTATCGTTAATGCTAAACTTCTTTCTTACCCTAATTTTGGATTTAGGCAAGCACGTTCTATTGCGGATATCCTAACGGTCATCTTTGAACGCATATACCATACAGTAGATGACAAGGCAGGTGAAGCTAGGGCGGTAGCGCTTGATACATCCAAGACCTTTTAAAAATGTAGCATTGTCATGGAAATTATTTTGTACGGTATTTCTGAACGTATACTTAATATGATTTGATCCTTACTACCGAAAAGAAAGATTCCTGTTGTCCTTGGTGGCCATTTATTCACGCAACATGACATGAATGCGGGTGTACCCCAGGCATCGATCCTTGAACCTTTATTGTTCCTGATTTTCATAAACGACCTCCCTGATGAAATTGATTCTGAGATGGGTATCTTTGCTCTACTCTCGAGATGTGGGGAAACAAATCCGAAACAATGGTTGAATCCTTAGAAAATGATATCCAGTCTGTAGTTGAATTCAATTTGAATTACTCGCGGCGAACCCTTCTTGAATCAGCAGTCATTATAAACTCTAACACAGTTTAACACCGTAATGGCTTCTACAATTTTTTTCTGCTTTAATCTGCCAACTTATTTAATCCGTACAAAACTTTGAGAGCCAGGCTAGCTATTTTATATAACACTGCAAACATACTTTACACATAGTATCTATATTAAAATGAATAAATAACAAAAAACTACATACATTTAAATAAATAAAAACATCCGTTTCATTTCATAAACATTTAAGGCATTTCAATTTCCAATAGCTGTTTTATTTCGAAAAAAAACAACAAACCCACATTTTATTATATTCTAAAAAAATATTTTGTCAAGTCAATCATCGCGAGCACGTCATAAAATAAATAGTATTTTGTTCTCTTTTTAATTTTCCATATATATATATATATATATAAATATATATATATATATATATATATGTGTGTGTGTGTGTACATATATATTTATAATATATATATATATATATATATATATATATATATATATATATATATATATATATGTGTGTGTGTGTGAAAAATTACAAAAGGGAAACAGGTTAAAGTGCAGGAGAAAAACAAAAACAAGTGATTTGACCGGATTCGTTCGAGAAAGGCGAACGTCTTCAGAAAAAGTGAAGATTTGGAAATATTTTTATTTTTAAAGCGTTTGTCATTTTTCACACATTTTGTCTATCACGGCATTTCATTTTCATGACTTATCGTGTACTTTACCCTATATATATATATATATATATATATATATATATATATATATATATATATATATATATATA